>ML685853.1:212318-235725 GCA_007922175.1 Pelusios castaneus | reverse complement strand
GATCTGGGTAACCACAGGCCTGTTCGTTCGACCTCAATGGTCTACAAGGTCCTGGGGAAAGAATTGAAAGAGGAAGTCGTTCAGGACACCACGGTTAGAATCGTAGAAACTGGAAGGGACCATGACCGGTCGTGAGCCCCAGTTCCCTGCGCTCGCGGCAGGTTAACGGCGATTGGGATAAAATACAACATCTCTTTACAAAAAGTAGCTCAAGCTGATCTTTGTTGAAAAGATAACCGATTTTAAGGAATGTGGTGGATCTCATTTACCCACAATTCGGTAAGGTATTTGATACGGTTCCACGTGGGGAATTATTCGTTAAATGGGAAAAGTTGGGGCGAATATGAAACTTCAAAGGCCGATAAGGAGGAAAGGAGGAAAGGAGGAGGCACGGGTTATTGTTGGAAGAGATTAACAGAGGCGTACGAAACCATCAGAAGGTTAGAGACCATAAATGGAAACCTCCCAGACCCTCTTGCCCATCTGTCTCTGTCTATCCACCCATCAATCTGTCTGCGGTGTAGCCCTCTGTCTATCCATCCATCACTTGGTCCATCTGTCTGTGTTAAGACCATCCATCTATCTGTGATGCACTCTCTGTCCCTCTCTCTCTCTGTAATACTCTGTAATAGAGCCCTGCCTGCTCTAACCCATTAGATCCACACTCCCTTCCCAAAGCTGGAATAGGGTAGTTAGAAGAGAACATACATTGACGGAGTAGTTACAGGTATGTTGATTTAGGAGCGGTCTGAGAATATGTAGACGTAGCTGAGGATGCCTGGATAGATGGATGCAGGTGGGACAATGGATGGATGGAAAGGGAGATAGATGGAGAGCTGCAGATGGGGATGGATGGGAGATGGATGGAGAGGGATAGACAGGTGTGTTATAGAGGACAGACAGGCCTAGTTAAGGATTAGACCAGTTTTCTCGTTGAAGCTCGACTTTCCTTAGTGCTGTAAAATCTGCACCATTACCTGAATTGCCTTGAAATTTGAGGTGCTTCCCGGGGATCCAGGGACAGATTATTGGGTAGAGGGGTGTGGAAGGGAATGGATGGTTCAGCTTACTTGCAGGTGCCTGGATGGATGGACAGAACTAAGGATGGATGGTGGAAAGGACAAACAACTGAGGACTGATAAACAAATGACACTGAGGATGCATGGAGTGAGAGAGATGAGTGAATGGAGATAAGGACGGGTGGACAAGTCTGAGGAAAGATGGATGGATTGGACTGAGGATGGACAGATGAGCATACAGAGCTGAGGGTGGGCGGATGGAGAGAGCTGAGAACTGACAGATGGGGCTCACAGCAGACAGGTGGACAGACAGATGGATGGAGCTACGGATGGATGGATGGACGGACAGAACTGGTGGTAGATGGATGGGTCTCGGCTGGGTTCGGCAATGATAAATTAACAGTCTGTGCTATGGGAAGCTCAGGGGACAGATGGACAGACAGACACAGCAGTGCCCCATGATGGCAGCGGACGGGTCAGTCCCTGACTGTGTCTGTCATGTGGCTTGTTCTGATCCTGCAGGTCTTGGGGTTCAGCAGCTGCCCCCCATGGCGAGCGCCCTAGTTGGGGGAAGCATCACGTTCACTTGCACCTTCCACAACCGCAGCTGGACTGGGGTGCAAGTCACCTGGGCCAGAGGCTCTGGGGAAGCTGTCCTGCTGGATGCTGCCCACCCCTTCTACCAGGGGCGGCTGGTCGAGAGCAGGGGGATCAGCAGGGCCGGCAGAGGCCACGGTGACCCTGTCGGAGCTGATGGAGAGGGACTCGGATTTCTACCGCTGCTACATCTCCGCCCCCCATGGCGATCAGGCGAAGGGCACAGGGACCACGCTGACCGCGCTGGGCAGAGGTGAGGTGGGGGGATGAGATCTGGGGCCTTTCCTCTCTAGGAGACATCAGCCCTGGAGTCTCCTCACACCTCATTTCTATTGTCTAGGTCTCCCAGGGGGGCTGTGAGCCCTGTCGGGATTCAGGACCCCTCTTTCACTGCTCCGTCATCACTCTGTCGCTCGTCATTCTCTTCTCCTTGGGAATCATCCTCAGCTTGCAGCCCTGAAACGGTAACGGCTCCACACAAGATCCACCTTCACTCCCTGTCCCGACCTGTTACATGGCGTCCCTGTGCGGGCTCTAACAGCCCCCGCTCTATACCCAGCACTCGGCATGGGCTCCCCATGTATCCAGCCCCGCACCCACGCCAGAGAGCTATGTCTCAGTGCCAGGTTATGGGTCCCCAGATAACCAGCCCCCCCATGCTCCACACCAGAGGAGGCTGCATCTCAGCGCCAGGTGAGGGATCCCCATATGAACAGCCCCAGCACCTGGTGGAATCAGGACCTCTCTCCCTGTGTATTTATAGCACACCGTCCCTGATGCATTTCCCCCCAGTGTGTTCAGCAACACTTTTGTTCTGTTTCCCAGGTGACCCGTGGATCCCACAGTGGGTGCTGGATCCCAGCTGCCCCAGCCACCGGGGAAGTGACTGATTTAGCCACCCCCAGCGGCCACTCACCAGCTGTCAGACTTTGCTGGCTTCGGAGCTGCCTGCCAAGGGCTCAAGCGTGGGCCAGCTTCCCCACTCCTGTCTGCTCCTGTGTGTGAGTCGCACAGCCCTGCGTTTCAGGTGGAAGGGGCCATGCAGCAGCAAAGGGAGTCTGGGAGTTTTGTCAGCCCTGAGTGGCTACCGTTATATTTCTCCTTGGCTCAGCAAATCTGGCCTTTTCCTCCAGGCATCAGGATGCTGGGTGTGGGTGTCTTGAGAGAGGGAGATGTGCACCTTGGGGGGCTGCTGATGTTCCCCTTGGACAGAGATATGTAGGGCCAGGCCCGTCTGGGGGGAATCAGTCACAGCTCTAGGAATGAATGGGGCCAGACCCCCAGCTCTTCTGCCTCCAGTGGAACAGATTTCCAGAATCTAGGTCTGATCCTGTTTAGGTTAATGGAGACGCAACCTCTTGACACCAGCTGGGATCTGGCCCAGGGTTTTTCCATCACTGATTTAGCAATGGGTCGATCAAACCAAATATCTCTGGGGCACAGCCACTGGCGATGAAATATTCTTTCAGTGTGTTTCAAATGTTGTTTTTAATGAAATGTTTGGGTGTGAAACCTTCTTCCGGTGCTGAAATAGCGTTTGACGGAAAAAACATCTGTGTGGACTGGCCTCTGGGTCACACATGGAGCTGGTGGGAAAATCAACCCTTTGTTCTGCCAATAATACCTCTGCTACCGATATGCTTACCACTGTACGTAAACAGGGAGGGAAGTGAGAGCTAGTGGTTAGAGCCAGGGGGGCTGGGAACCAGGACTCCTGGGTTCTCTCCCCAGCTCAAATCAGCTAGACCCCAGCTGAGCTAGCCACCCCCACATCACGGCCTAGGTCACGTTTGGAGCAAGTCCCCCATCTCAGTGCAACCAGCTCATGGTCTCTGCAGACCCAGGTGTGGATCCCGCTCACTCGGGTGGAGAGATTTTTTGCACCGGTGCAAGCTCGAAGCGTTTTTTGGCCCTGCAAGTTGAACGCCTGATGCCCAATTCTTGCTCAAGATGGAAACCAGCCGCTGTATTTGTGCCTCACACAGAGCTCCAACTCCAACGTTTCTGACACTTGTAAATTGCTCCCCACTGGCCTCCCTGCCCAACACCTGCTGGCTTTGTGAAAGGCACGGCCTCACACAGAGCTCAGTTTCCTGTTTCTCACCACAGCGTGCAAAGGCCCAAGTGAATACAGAGCCCTGAACAACGTGGTGCACGCTGACCTGCCACAGAAACTGCAGCAATTACTGCGGTAGAGACTGGAGCCCCCGTCCCCAGCCATGCTGGGCTTTGCACAGATCTGAATTGAGCAAGGACAAAGGACTCCTGGGTTCAGTCACCAAGTCTGGGAGGGGAGTGGTGTCTAGTGGTTGGAGCAGAGGGGCTGGAAGCCAGGACCCCTGGCTCTGGGGCTTTTTTCCCCCCTGGTTCTGGTGGGAGGATGAAGAGAAGCACAAGAAGAATAAATTAATCTCACGACCGGTGCTGCTAGAATGTGAAAAGGGTGGTGAAGGGAGTGGCACTCAGGGTGAGCGGTCATCACATGCTCACCATCGTCTGGGAGTGGCTGACGCTGATCAGACCCACACTCCTGTGGGCAAAGCAGTAGCAAGAACACAGGGATGTGGGCCTGAGGCCATGTGACTCAAATCTTACCTAACGCAGGGAGCTGTGTGCGTGGGCATGTCCCCATCTCAGCATGTTCAGAGGCCAGCAATCACCTCCCACCCCAAAGAGCCTGGGTCAACGTGCAGGTCTCCAATCCAGGCTCTGACCCGGGGAGGCCAGAAGTGCCCCAGCCTACAATTATCCTAGAAATGCAGCTGGAGGGAGCGCATCAGTGCATTAGTTGGTTATAACTGTATTTGTTTATTATGGCAGGTGCCTCCAAGTGATGCAATTACACACAGATGCATAAGGTGTTTCTCTTTAATATGTGAGCAAGGTTTTAGCATGAGAAGAAATGGCTCCATTGTCATACTCTTTCAATTTCTGGGTCTGGGAGAGTGGCAGGAGATTGTTCTCTGTGCCACAGGCTATGATTGGAATCAATTCTGGAGGCATTGTTTCCCCTGGATGATGAGATTGGTTTGTTGGCTGGGATTCCTTGCAGAACAGATTTCCTGAATGCTCTTTGTAACCATCACCGTCCCAGGACTGGTGTACGTGAGTGGGAAGTCAGAAAGGTACGCTCAGCATACACCTACACTCTATGACTACATTCTGACAACTTCTGAACCTAAAACTGGGAAAACTTTGTGGGTGACTGGACCAGCTGCCTGGGGCAACTCAGAGTCAGCATCAACTGGAATCCATGGGGACAACTGGAAAACAGAATAAGAGAATCACTGAACATACTGGAGGAAATGCTATAGGAATAGAACCCTATAAATAGACAGATACAGAGTCCACCAGGGATGAAATGCAGCCAGCTCTGGGGTGGGACAGGAGTTTGTTATACGGGGACCACTTGCCTGGCACTGAGATATGGTCCCTGTAGGGTGGAGTGCAGAAGCTGGTTACATGGTTACCCTTTGCCAGTTGCTGAGACACAGCCAGCTCTTGGGTGCAGAGCGGGGACACGTTAGCAGCCCGCACAGGGACGCCACATACATTTTTGGGGCAGGACGCAAAGGCGGATCCCATGCAGAGCCAGTACCATTCCAAAGTCGCAGGCGGAGGATGATTCCCAGGGAGAAGATCATAAGCAACAAGAAGACAATGGCTTGGTAAAAGAGTGGTCCTGACGTCTCACAGCTCATGTCCCTCTAGGAGACCTGGACAATAATTTGACGGGCCCCGGAACCGTCCTAATATCTGGGCCCCCTTCCTGTATTGCCTGGGCCCCCTTCATGCATGTGTGGGCCCCAGGCATTCGCAACCAGTTCTCAGTACCACACGCATCGGTTATCGCTCCATAAAAAATATTTATAATTTTTACGGCGTTTATGTCTATAGCAATTATTGTCACCAACTAGCAAACACGGCATCACACAATAAGGATTGGGATTAACAACGGTGGGGCGTAGGACCTGCCAGCAGCCAGCAGGGGGGAACATGCGTTCCGCCGGATTTTTCTATTTTTAGGGGCCCCAGAACTCTGGCTCCTCAAATTTGGGGGCCCCAGAACTGCGTTCCGGTGCATTCCCCCTTACTTTAACCCCTGGACATAACAGCAATGAAGATTCGAGTCTCTCTCCATCAGCTCCAGTGTGTCAAATTTGTATGGGAAGTTATGGCTCTTTTAAATGCACAAGTATTTCAATTTGTGCTGTGTTTCTGGGCAACACCCGAGACTGTATGTCTGCAGCCATAGCCGGCTTAATGGCCCATTAAGGAAACTTTCAGGTACCCAGAGAGAGAAACGAGGGGTTACGCCCGATGAGTCACCAGGCATATATTCATGTGACCCTGGACTCCATCTCATTTCTGTAAATGCCCACAAGCAGCTTGGCACAGGCCAGGGGACGTAAAAGGCAGCGGCACCACATCCATTTTGTCTTCAGTCTTCACCTACCTCTGGATCTTCATCTGCAACTGAAGCTGTGACCCAAAGGACTGAGACCCATTAGGGACTGGACGTTCCCCGGAGGGGTGCAATCCTGCGAACTCCACAATTCTAATGGAAACGATGTGTCTGGTCTTTCCAGTCGTGTAGGTATGTGATTGCTGTAACCCTTTAACGGTTCTCGCATCCTTTCTTTCTTTCCTATTAAAATAAACCTTTAGTTTTAGTTACTAAAGGACTGGCTGGCAATGTGGGATTTGGGTAAGATCCAGCCTGAGATTGATCTGGCAATGTGGCTGATCCTTTGCGGTCGGGAGAACCTTTCTGGGAATGAGCTGGGAGATTTAAATAACGTCTCTCGTCTGGACATAGTAAATGAATGGGAGCCAGAGGCTGAAATGCAGTAAATGGGGCTGTTTGCAGTTTGTTTCGGCCTCTTGCTAACCACTGTGGATCAGACACACTGTTTGTGGCTGGCTGGGAAGTCTGACTTCAGTGTCACACACCAGGTCTGGGAGAACACGTTCTCCTTTCTGCAGCCTGCCCTGACCTTGGCATTTTCAGGTGGCTGCCCTAGGCGCAGACAGGTCACGACTGCGGTTACAGCTCTCCTTGGCCCAGGAAATCTGGCTTGTCGCTCATTCATCAGAAGCCTGGGTGTGGGTGTGTTGAGGGGGAGATGTACACCCGGGGGGCTGCTGGTGTAGTCCTGCTACAGAGATATATAGGGCCAGTAGGAATCAATGTGGCCACCAGCTCTTCTGCCTCCAGTGGAACAGATTTCCAGAATCTTTGTCTGGCTCCATTGAGGTTAATGGAGACGCAACCCCATGGCACCAGCTGGGATCTGGCCCAGAGCTTTCCGTTACTGATTTAGCAATGGTTCGATCAAACCAAATATCTCTGGGGCACGGCCGCTGGTGATTAAATGTTCTTTCGGTGCGTTTCAAATGTTGTTTTTAATGAAATGTCTCGGGTGCTGAAATAGCTTTTGACGGAAAAAACATCTGTGTGAACTGGCCACTGGGTCGTTGGTGGAGCTGGTGAGAAATTCAGCCCTTTGCGGTGCCGATAATATCTCTGCTACTGATGTGTTTATCACTGTACGTAAACATGGAGGGAAGGGAGGGCTAGTGGTTAGAGCCGGGGGACTCCGCAGCTCAAGTCAGCTAGACCCCACCTGAGCCAGACACCCCCACATCACTGCCTAGGTCACATCTCAGAGAACCAGCTCACAGTCCCTGCAGACTCAGGGATGGACCCTGGCCACCTGTGTGGAGAGAATTTTTGCAGCCGTGCAGGCTAGAAGCAGATTTTCACACTGTGAGCTGAGGGCCTGGCAATCAACTCCTGCTCAAGAAAGCAGGGTCAGTTATTTGTACATCGCACACGGCCCTGAGGCTGCTGTTGAGTCACTAATTGTCAATTGCTCCCACAACCACCTGCTGCATTTGCAAAAGCCACAGCCCCACAATCTGCTGAATTTCCTGTTTTTCACCATGACACAGAAAGACCCAAGTGAATGCAGAGCCCAGAGCAACTCGGTGCAATCCAGCTGGCAACTGAAACTGCAGCAATTGCCGCAGTAGGAAACAGAATCCCCTTCCAGCTGCCATGCCGGGCTCTGCACAGATCTGACTGAGTAAGGACACAGGATGCTGGAGTCGCAGGCTCTCTGCCCAGCTCTGGGAGGGGAGTGGGGATTAATGGCTGGAGCAGGGAAGCTGGAAGCCAGGACTCCTGGGTTCTTTTTCCTGGATCTTCTGGGAGGAGAAAGGGGAACTGACACGGAAGAATGAGTTAATATCACCCCAGGAGCTGGCACAAAGTCAAGAGGGTGGGGAAGGGGATGGCACGGGGGGCGGGGAGCCATCCCTTGCTGACTGCCATCTGGGAGAAGCGAACCCTGATCACACTCACACCCCGTGGGCAGGGCAGCAGCACGAACACAGAGCTGTGAGCTGGGACCGTGAGAGTCAAATCCTACATAATGTGGGGAGCTGCGTGCATGGGCACGTCCCCATCTCAGCATCCTCTGGGGCCAGCAACCAGACCTCGACCCACAGAATGAGGCTATGGACACACGATAAACTTGTCCCGCAATAAGTTATTCCGGGACAAGGAAAGCGCTATAAATAGAGCGCTTTTGTGTGTACACACCTGCTGCTTCTATTGCAAAGTGTGAACGCTCCTTTGCGATAGAAGAGCAGTCCCACCCCGCACTGCCCACAGCCAGCCCCCTAGTCCAGCTGCAGGGCTTTGCGTGGCGGCGGGGGCTGCGTTGCCAGCCCCCACTGCCACCCGAAGCCCCGAGGCTGAGCTGGGGGCTGGCCCGAACCAGCGAGGAGCCTTATCGCGCAATAAAGTGATCGTGTGTACATAGCCTGAGAGTCACCTGGCAGGTCTCCAATCCAGACTCTGGCCCAAGATTGCCGTGTCGTGCTGGGCCCTGTGAAATACACGCCCCAGATCTGACCTCGGAGAGTGGATGGTCGTGTGTGTTACAGGGGGGTTACAGCTTTGATACGCAGGTGTGTTTAGTAGTTACTGGATGATTTTACACCTGTACTGTTGGAGGTTAGCCAGGTAAACGAACGGCTTCCCCGCCCGTTACTGTTGTTCTGTTAGAAGAGGGCAAAAGGGAACATTAACGTCTAGACGGAGCTTTGATGGCCCAATGGAAACTGTCTATTAACGGTGCTAATGCAGCTAATTACCTGTGGGGCCCAGGAGGGGAAAGTTTTACGGCAAAGGACGATACACATCACTATTCTCCGCTTACGGGATATCTGTGAACTGTGGGGCCCAGGAGCTTGCCCTGATCTTTGCATATTCAGGTGGTTATCCCAGGAAGCCCGGGTTACATGCCACAGGCTACAATTTCCCTAGAAATGGAGCTGTATATGAGTGGAGCACATCAGTGCCTGGTCTGGCTGTTACTGTGTGTGTCTATTACAGAAGGTGCCACAAGGCGGTGCAGTTACACACTGGTTTATAAGATGTTTCTCTTTAATGCACGAGCAAGGTTTTAGCACGGGAAGAAATACTTCTGCTGTCATGGTATTTCAATTTCTGGGACTGAGAGAGTGGCAGGAGATTGAGCTCTGTGCCACGGGCTCTGATTGGAGTCAATTCTGGAGGCAGTGTTTCTCCTTGATGATGTGATTGGTTTGTTGGCCAGGATTCCTGGGAAAACAGATTTCTGAAGGCTCATTGGTTCCAAAGGGGTGGCCATGTTAGTCTAGTGCAGAAAAACAAACAAGGAGTCCTGTGGCACTTTTAAAGACTAACAAATTTATTTATCTCATGAGCTTTCGTGGGAGGAAATCCCACTTCCTCAGAGGCTTTGAAGATGGGGAGTTTACAGAATGGGAGCTCATTGTTATTGTCATTGTTGAATGCTCATTGTTACCAGCGTGGTCCCGGGACTGCTGCATGTGAATATGAGTTCAGAAAGTTACACTCTGCATCCAACCACACTCCATGGCTCCAGGCTGATGGTCTCATCCCCCAAACTGGGGAAATGTGGGTGAGCGGCCCCCATAAGAATCTAAATCAGAGTAACCTTCCATAGTTTCGGGGACGGCTCAGAGCCAGAACCCACCGCAGAATCTGCAGGGACACCTGGGAAACAGAAGAAAAGCAGCACTGAACATATTGGAGGGGAAGTGCTATGGGGACAGAGACCAATATATGCCAGAGAGAAAAGGACTGATTCCAGCAGAGATGACATGCAGCCACGTCTGGGGTGGGGCAGGGACTAATTATCCAGAGACCCATCACCTGGCACTGAGACAGCCTCTCTGATGCAGGGTGCAGGAGCCAGTTACATGGATATCCCCTGCCTGGTGCTGAGTTACAGCTGGTTCTGGCACGGGATGTGGGGCTGGTTACCAGCCCGCACAGGGACGCCATGTAACGGTTTGGAACGGAACGTGAAGGCGGATCCCGTGTGGAGCCGGTTCCGTTCCAAAGCTGCCGGCTCATGATGATTCCCAGGGAGAAGAGAATGATTGGCAGGGAGATGATGGCGTGTGAGAAGAGGGGCCCTGTGTGCCGACAGAGCTCACGTTCCCCGGGACACCTAGACCATAAAAATGAGAGGTTAGGAAAGAGCAGCTCAGTGTCGCCGTCTCTCTGGGGGACGCTCGGAGGGCTGTGGGGCTGCAACAGACGGTGAGATCTTCATCAACTGGGGCAATAAACATTGTGTGCAGGGGAGCTCGAGAGAGGGAAATGTGTCTACCCCTCCCTTGCACTCTGCTGCCTTTGCACCTGGTGACCCGCCCCACCTATTTCCTGCCCTTTTTCCTCTTTCTCGCCTGCTGCGCCAGCTGAGTCTGCGGGGAGGAGAATGAGGAGGTGGGGCCACAGAGTGGGTGGGGATAATGAACAGGAGAGGGCTCAGAAGAAAGAGGGCAGGGACAGGAAGGGGCAATTGGGATGGAGGGGTCAAGTGGGGGCTCTCCCCTCCCTTTCACTCCCCATCTTCCCCCCATCACTCAGTTTCAGCCTGACTGTCCCCTCCATTGCAGGGAGAAATCCAGGCCCAGCCCCATGGGACAGGGTCCCCACTGTGGGGTGCGTGGGGAACAGGTTTGCTTGTCAGTCCAGGTGTGGGGTGCGGTACGGGGTGGAAGGTGCAGCTGGGGCGGGTGGGGAGAAAGAGACGCTGGCCTGTAACTTTAGAGCCACCCTGGCACAGGGCCAAGCTCCAATCATGCTGGCGGGGATCCCCCCTGCCACCGCTCCCCGAGTCGCTCTCCCCTGATTGGCCCATGCCTTGCATCTGTGGGCACAGAGCGACGTGGGGACAGATGGTGCAGAAGCGTGTGCCCAGGGTGGGGGGAGGAAGTGAATGCAGGTGGGTCACCCTGGCCCCTCATCGCACCCCCACCGACCCCAGATCCTCCTTCCTCTGCAAGATGCTACAGCTGCTCCTGTGGGCGTGGGGGGCCCTGGCAGGTACGTGGGGATGGTGCAGAGCCAGCAGCTGGTGACCCTTGCTGGGGCGCAGGAGGAAGGGGGCGGTGCGTTAGGGTTCAGCAAAGAGACCCCAGCATTTAGACAGAGACTCATTAATCTCTCTTCCCATCTGCTTTATTTTCCACTTGTTTCCTCTCTCTCCCACCACCAGCCTCCCCTCCGCTCCCCCCAGCCTCCATCACCCTCCGGCTGCTCCTAACCACCGTCTTCCCCAAGGGCGACCCCGCCACCTCGGAGGGGATAGCCCTGCTGGGTGACCTGGAGACCCACTACCTGGATTTCCGCACTACCCAGATCCGCTTCCTCCAGCCCTGGGCCCGGCAGGGCCTGACCCCCAAGGAGTGGCAGGACCTGGAGACCATGATCCGTGACAACTTGTCCATCTTCATCCGCTGCATGAACCAAGTGGTTAAAGAGGAAGGAAAGGGCTGTGAGTATGGAGTGGGCAGAGGGGATCCTTCCCGGTGACGTTCCCTCCGCAAGCTGGGCTGAGAACTGATGCACACTGTGTGTCCTGATGGGGTGGATCGGGGCCGAGACAGCCAGTCCCTGGTCCTGGGATTGGAGCTGGCATCCCCTAGAGGGGAAAAGGCCCACTTCCCATTCTCCACCCCACTGAGCTCAGGGCCAGCTGGTCGTCTGTGCACCCTACAGGGGAAAGCCCCCGTGTCCCGTCCCCTGACTCTAAATCTTCACATCCACATGCCCTTTGGCAAAGGAGGAGGGCAGCTGCTCAGGGGGCCACCTGCCCTCCCTGAACATTGAGAACGGAAACCTCTGTTAACCATGAAACCCTGATGCGCAACTGGGGAAGGCAGAGCTAAGAAAGTGCCTTCCCGATCCTCACCCCTGGGGGAGATCCCAGCTTGCCTCCTCCCTGCTGTCCAGCCCCACGTCTGCACTCGCCAGCTGGAGCACTAAAACCAGATCTGGGAGGGAGCCCGTCTCTCAGAAACCCCCGAACAACTGCCCCCAAATTTGTACCACCAAATCCTCCCTGCACCTTGCCACGGCAAGCCAACCTGCCTGCACAGGTGCATTTCACCACAGAGTGAAAACTGAGCCTGTGGCCACAAGCCACAAGCCACTCACTGACCGCTCGGACAGGGGACCCGGGGACGCAGCGGTCACGGCTTCTCCCACTGGGTGAGTGTGTAACTGGGTGTGTCACGCCTGAAGGGGCTGCAGAAGGAAGATACCGCAGAGGTGTGAACTGTCAGTGGACATGAGTGCATGTCCCTGCCCGGCGGGCTACTCCACAGACAGATCCCCCAGCCCCAGGACATTTGTAATCAGGGGCTAAAGGAAGGGGGAACGCACTGGAACGCAGTTCCGGGGCCCACAAATTTGAGGGGCCAGAGTTCCGGGGTCCATAAAAATAGACAAATTTGGCAGAACACATGTTCCTCCCTGCCCTGGCTGCTGGCAGATCCTACGCCCCGTTGTTAATCCCAATACTTATTGTTTGCTAGTTTGTGACAATGATTGCTGTGGACATAAACACGTATAAAATTATCAATATTTTTATGGAGCGATAACCGATGCATGTGGGACTGAGACGTGGTTGCAAATGCCTACCTGGACTGGGGCCCACACATGTATGAAGGGGGCCCAGACAATACGGGAAGGGGGCCCAGAGATTAGGAGGGTTCCGGGGCCCGTCGAATTATCCTTTAACCACTGTTTGTAATGTTGGGAAGCCAAACGTCCCCCTGCTCAGCTGCGGGGAGCCCTGTAATACGAGACAATAGAGGCTCAAGGCCACAGTTCTGTCACCACTAATCTAAAAAACACCAAAGTCGTATTCGGGATGCGAGAGAGCTCCGTCTCAAGATCCCCTCGACCGAGCGATCCCGAATTTCCCCCACAAACGCAGCTCCGGGCTCTGAGCCAGCGCCACAATTTTCTAACTCTGCGTGCGGATGTTAAGGCGCTTTGCATAATCGGCTTGAAACAGGAACGGCCGTGAACGCCAGCCAGTGCCGTCCCGCAGTCCCGTGCCCTCCACACGCCTGTCCTCATCCCTCCTGCTCTTCTTGTTCCAGACCCCTTTGTCACCCAGTTCTCCAGCGGCTGTGAGCTGCACCCAAACGGCACCTTGAGGCCATTCTGTGATGCCGGGCTGAACGGCGAGGACTTCATCAGCCTCAATGTGGACATGGGCACCTGGGTCACGCGATCGGGGGATAAGCTGGCACTCGATACCCGGGACATTCTCAACTATAACAAGGTTGTGATCATAATGCTGCAGTTTCTCCTGAGAACCACGTGTGTCAATGAGATCCGGACCTTTGTCCAGTTCGGGAAAGAGTCTCTGGAGAGAGAAGGTGAGGCTGGGCACCACACTCTGCTCACTGATATGTGGTTGCCTCTGGGGCCGGGAACAGGGGATCGCTCGCCAGATGCCGAAATGCAGCCACTTCTGGTGTGGGGCACAGCAGCTGTTTATACAAAGATCTCTCCTGGAACCAAGATGCAGCCACCTCTGGAGTGGGGCGAGGGGGCTGGTTATATAGGGATCTCTGGCCTGGGGTAAATATGTAACTAAATCTGGGGTGGAGCGCAGCAGCCATTTCACAGGCAGTTTAGGACAGGACGTGAAGGGGAATTCTGTAACTGTGGGGCGCTGAACCGGGGTCTGCCCAGGGCTTGACTAGTGAGTCCTTGAGGCTCACACTGACTCAGCCCCTCTCCCTGACCCGTCTCTCCCCGTCTCAGAGCGGCCGGTCGCTGTGGTGTTCGCCCGAGAGCCTCCCGCAGCCGGGACCCCCTCATCGATACTGGTGGTTTGCCGGGTCACCGGTTTCTACCCCCGGCCCATCCGCGTGTCCTGGCTGCAGGACGGGGAGGAGGTGGTGCCTGGCTGGCGTCTGAACTCCACCGGGATCCTGCCCAACGCCGACCTGACCTACCAGCTGCGCAGCTCCCTGGCCGTGGAGCCGGGCGACGGGCACAGCTACGCCTGCCGGGTGGAGCACGTCAGCCTGGGGGGCCACAGCCTGCTGATCCCTTGGAGTATGTGCAGGTTGCTGGGGTGGGGTCCGGTCATGGTCTCTGGGGCTTTTCCTGCACATGGGATGGGACTGGGGGTCCAGACAGTGAGTTGGGGTGCAGGGAGGTAGGGGGAGAGGCTGTGGGAGGTGTGGAGATGGATCAGGGGAACGGGTGGGGGGGCTGAGGGGAACACAACTGGGAGAGGGTGGAGAGATCTGGGCAGAGTGGGGCGGGGTAGGACTGGGGATGGCCAGGGTCTGTGGGGAAAGGGGCAGGGGTCTGGAGGGGATTGGGCAGAGGGGAACAGGATTGGAGGGGACTGCGGGGGGCTGAGGGCAGTGGGTCAAGGTGGGGCAGCAGGGGAGGCTGCGGGGGCGGCAGAGGAAATGGGATCCATGTTCCCAGCGTGGCACCCCTGTCTCTTACAGACCATGGCAGTCATTGGGGCCCTGGCCGAATTGTGGGCATCCTGCTGGGGGTCCTGGCCATAGCTGGTGCGGCTGTGCTGGTGTGGTGGAACAGACGCAGGTGAGTCCTCTCCCTCTCTGGGGCGGGGTGAGGGGGGCGTTACACCCCATAACCCATCCCCTCTGCTCTCTCCTTCCAGGGGCTACCAGGACATTGCACCAGAGGACCCTGGGTTCTGAGGAATCAGCCCCTTCCTTGGGGTCATGGATCGCAAGCTGGATCCACACTCGGCTCCCAGGGGCCGGGCTGGATGGGCATGCTGGGGGAGTGGGGCACCGAGTGGGGGCTCGGATTCTCCCCCCTTTGGGTCATTTGGGACGCGCTCAGAGGTGCCCTGGGATCCCAGAGCCGACAGGCTGCACCTGACACAAGGGTCCTGGGCCCAACGGTAACGCAGCGATGATGGTGTTCCTGGCTGTGGACGGGAAGTGGGTTCGAGCAGGGGCTGGAGCCAGGACTCCTGGGTTCTCTCCCCATCTTTGGGTGGAGAGTGGCAATCCTGTAATAAAACCTGGGTGAGACATGCAAACAGCTGTTTTTTATTCCCCTCTGCCTGGCCTCGCGGGACCCTCCCCTCTCGACCCACATGGGTTCCCCACAACCACCGCCCTGAGTCAGATCTGCCACTGGGGGGGCCCCAGAGGAGCCACAGAGGCTTCACATCAGAGGCCCCTGCAGATTTCCCCCCAGCAGTGGAGTCACCAGGGGCCCTGCTGAGACCTGGGGGGGGGGAAGTGACCGTTCCCCAGGCCAAGGGCAGCAAGGGACAGAGCCAGGCAGAGCGAGCAGAGCAGCTGGTGACAGGGAGATGCCAGCCCCAGGTTCCCTGTGCTCCCACCTATTCTCCATGAGCCCCCTCTGTCTCTGGCCTTTCCCAGGCAGCATGATGGGGTTTTGCTCCAGATCAAGTGGCTCAAAATGGGCAGGAGCAGACAGCGAGGGGAGTGTCCACCGAGCTGGAATGGAGACAGCCCCCCCCCCCCCCGCCCCACTCCAGTATGGGGACATCTGCACTTGTCAGGTGGAGCACGTCAGCCAATCCAGCCCCCTCACTGGGATTTTGCTTTGCCAGGATTTTACCTCAGTTTCCCTTCTGAGCGTGACTCAAGCTTTCTAGAGACCAGGGGTCAGCCTGCCCAAGGGCCAGACCAGGCTGATCCCAGCCTCTGGCTTCCCATGAAGCTGACTCACATGTGGGCTCCCCTTCTGTTCTCTCTAGCCCCACATGTCTGTCTGTTGCGGGCACAAGCTGAAGGCTTGCAGCAGCTCTGTCACTCCTTCTCTCGTTGTGAAACACGTCCACTTCCCCTCTGAAAACTGTGGAGAACAAACTCCCATGAGCGGCACTGAACCGCAGAGAGCGATGAACTTGTAACCCTGAATTCTGACTTACTCCGCCCCCCAAGCCACTTCCCCTTTCACCTAAGCCTGTGAAAGAAACACGCGCTGACTTGGATGATGCCCATGCCAGAGAAATTCCCCCGACCCTGTTTTTTCAGCCCTGTCTTCCATTTGACAGAAGCAAGAGCCACCCTCCACTGCAAGCTGTCGGTCACTAGCACTAAGAATAGAATTGGCAGGAAAAGCAAAGCAGAGAAAATTCAGCTGAGAAAAACACTTCAGATAAAACAAGTGTTGCAGGCTCACAACAGAGCCGACCATTCATAAACGTCACCTGTTGTCACACAGGCAAGGGAGATCTTGCAGGGCAATAGGGGCAGAGGAGTCTAGGAACCGACTGTATAAAAGGCAGCGTCTCCATTCTGGCATTTCAAACAGGCCTCCAACGTTCCACTTGGACCAAAAACGGGCTCAAATTGGCGCTCAGTCAGGACATGGCACCGTGTGAAAGCAGCAGATTCTTCCCCAGGGGAGCAAATGGAAAATTGCCAAATTGTGGTTTTGGCCAGACCACATCTTCCCTTGGCGTGCTCCCAGATGCTGTAACCCGCTAGACCCCACTCCCCTCCCAGAGCTGGGAGAGAACCCAGGAGTCCTGTGTCCTCACTCCTCCAATCTGGAGTGACAGTGGGAGATTTGGTCTGTGGGTGCTGCCTACATGGGCCAGAAAGACAGTGTCCTCACTGTGTCCATCCAACACTTGGCCATGGCAGCTGGTAGGTTATGGAAATTGAAATCGTACACCATGCAGAGAACCCATCTCCATCCACACTACTGAATCCCTCATGCCCAGTATGCTGCCATGAGGGAATTCCCCAAAGGAAGAGACAATCATGGGCCCAGCAGAAGAAAATAATGGGGGAGGGCCACATGAACCTCAACATCACATCTGAGTGGGAAAATCTCTGGATCCAGTGTATAATCTAGGGCATCTTGTCAAGTTCCAAAGGGGCAGCTGTGTTGGTCTATTGCAGAGAAACAACCAGAGTGCTGGGGCATTTTCAAAGATGAAGAGATTTATTTATCGCATGAATTTTTGTGGGAGAAAATCCCACTTCGTCAGATGCTTTGAAGATGGAAAACTTACAGAATGGGAGGAAATTAAATGCAGGGACGTGTATGACATAGGATCAGGTCAGGCTGCAACAGCAAATCAAAATAGACGTCAGGATTCAAACACTGGGGAACAGCACATAGAGGAAGGTGAGGTCAAATCTCCTGTTGTAACGAGAAAAAAATCTGTAGTCCCTGTTTAACCCCAAGGCAACTGAGTTGAATTTACATATAAATTCGAGTTCTGACGTTTCTCCTAGAAGCTGTGATTTGTTATTCATCTGTTGCAGCACAGCTATTAGCAAGTCGTCAGTGGAGTGAGGAGAGAGATTGAAGTGTTCTCTATGTGCTGTTCCCTAGTGTTTGACTCCTAACATCTAGTTTGATTTTTGATTTTGCCTGTCTCGGCATCACATTGGCTGTGGAGCTGGTCTGAGCAGCCTGTGTGACAGCTCCAGGAGGCTAGAATTGCACAAATCAAGGGATTACTTTTTGTGTAAAACTGACACTTTCTTTAAAGAATTTCTTTGTGTGAAAAAACTCTCTTTTCAGCCGTTTCTTTTCTTTTGGTGTGCTCAGGCACTTATCTTCCCCACTTCCCTGGTTTTTATGTTGTTTATTCCTCTTGTTGGAATATATATATTTCTTGGGGAAAGTGCCGGTTTTGGTTTAGAATTTTTTTTCCCCCCAAAACAAGCGACACTGCCCCTGAAAATCTGGGCACTGCTCCCCTTAACAACTGCGGAACCAAATGCGGGCGGAACCTTTCCTTGCGGCGTCTGTTTCCCCTCCGGACCCGACTGTGGCCCATCCCCGTGAGGTGGCTTGACGCCACTTTCCCTTCACTTCCGCCCTCGCTTGCCTCCGACGCCCTTTAATTGCCAGATGAACGATTAATCGGTTAATCGATTCCGGGCCACTCAGGTAAGTAGACTCCCCCTCCCTCCCCCCTGGAAAAAGCCCTTCCCGATTCATGCCGGAATGGAGTTACTCCCCCCCACTTCCGCCCCACTTCCGCCCTTCCTTCTGCCCTACTTCCGGTCCTTTCCTTTTCCCTTCCCTCTCCGGTGCCGGACTCAGCAATTACTTTAGGCGACCCCAGCCCAGCGTCCCCGGGTACCGCAGCCCCACGGGAGGTCCAGGGGTCTGGCTGGGGCTGTGAGGTCGGGGTGCGGCTGGGAGGAAGAGGAGAGGTCTTTGGGGGCTCTGGAGTTGGCCGGGGTGGTGTGGGGCAGGAGTGGGCAGGAGAGATGCTGGGGGGCAGGTGGGGCCTGGGCATCAGCAGGAGGTTTTGGGGGGCAGGAAGACAGAGGCATCGTCAGAAGGGAATTTGGGGGGCAGGGGAGGCCATGGGGTCAGCAGGTGGATGTTATAGGGTTGGGGAGGATCTGGGGGTCAGAAAGGAGGTGGGGGGAGGAGGGATGGGGCAGGAGGACATGGGGATCCTCAGAAGGGAATTTGGGGGTAGGGGAGGTCAGGGGGTCAGCAGGTGGATGTTATAGGGCTGGGAACAGAAAGGGGTTGGGGGGCAGAGATGGAGCAGGGGGACATGGTGGTCCTCGGGAATTTGGGGGTAAGGGAGGTGAGGGATTTGGCAGATGGATGGCAGGGGAGCTCTGTGGCTGGCAGGGGGGTTTTGGGGGCGGGGGACAGAACATGTTGGGGGAATCGGGGCAATCAGGGAGGGGGGCTGCATCTCTTATATCAGTCCAGGTGTCTCTAACTGTGTCTCCCCCCCACGCACAGGTCTGGTCCTATGGCTTCGCGGCACCAGCACCGTCTCTGGCGTTACATGGAGTCCGGCCGGCACCGGCGGCTGCACTCACTCCTCACCCGGCACCGCGAGGCGCTAGACCTGGACCAGCCGGGAAGGCACAAGGGCCGGCCACCCCTGCACTATGCCTGTGCCCACCGAGACCCCATTGCTGCCCAGATCCTGCTGGGCCACGGAGCCAACCCTGCCCTCCCGGACCGGCATGGAGACACGGCCCTGCATCATGCCGCCCGGCAGGCCGCCCGCAAGGGGCTGAGCGGTGAACACTGTCCCCTTCAACGCTGGCCAGGGCGGAAGGGGTTTGAAGAAAAGCCTCCCCCGCTAGGGAGAGAGCCGGCGTCCTGGCTCTTAGCCCCCCCCCATTCTAATCCGATAGACCCCACTTCCCTCTCGGAGCTGGGGATAGAACCCAGGAGTCCTGGCTCTCGTTCCCCTCCTTACCTCCACCGCTAGCCCCACTCTTCTTTCAGATACATCCTGTAGTGCAAGTCTCTGGCCACTGGGGCTCCCAGGAACTGGGGTCTGGGGGATGCCACCATGATGGGGGGTTGGGACCTAGGCATCCAGGATGGCACTATTAATCTCTCCCTTTCTCTGTCCCCAGTGTACAAAGGCCTCTTTGCCCTCCTGCAGAGCCACTGCCCTGGGGCCATGGGGATCCGGAATCGGGCTGGGGAGACACCCGGGGACCTGCTGGGGCCCCTGAAGGAGGAGCAGGTACCAGTCTGGTCCATGAGGGGCGCTGTGTTATGCAGAGTGGGGTGGGTGGCTCGGGGGGAGGTGCTCTCCCCTGTAGCTGCCGTCCGAAGGCAATTTGGTGTGTCATGATCCTGAAATGATCCATCTCACGGGTCCAGGCCCACTGCTTCGCTGGGAAGAAGAGCTAATGTCTGATGCCATCCAGCCAGCTGGGGTCTTTTAGCACCTATTTTGTGTCTGTCTTCACTACAAAGGTTGAACAGTGACCCAGATACTCAATGCAGTTAATGTTCACAGCCAGGTGGAAGGAACACAGGCCAAAATAGACAGGGACAGCTTCAAAACTATTTCGCTACGTGAGATGTATTCGAGTCGGCAGGGCTTGATGACGTTCATCTAAAAATAGTTCCGGAACTAGCGAAAACAATCTCGGAAGCATTAGAAATTATTTTCAAGACTTCCTGGAGGACAGAGAGGCCTGGAGAAGGGCAAACAAATCAATCTTTTAAAAGAAGAGCCAAGAGAATTATAGACCACTCAGCCTAATTTCAGTATATGGAAAGGTGCCCATATGCTGCACTCTGTGCCCGCTGCAGGCAGGAGAAGATGTAATGGGCTTAATCAGCTGCAAGGAAATTTAGATTGGATGTTAGGAGAAAGTTTCTAGCTGTATGGAGAATTCAGCTCCCGAATCAACACAGCGGGCGGGGGCCAGTGGGGATTTAGGCCCATGTTGTCAGGGCCGGTCGAGGGTGGCTAAGTCCTTCGTCAGGGACGGGGGTGGGATGTGACAAGGTCCCTTCCAGCCGTCCAGCATGGTGATTCTCTGATGCTGGTGACTCTGCAGCAGCCGCCGGAGAAAGAGGAAGAGGGTGACGGGGAGCAGGACCCAGACTGGGCCTGGCGCCAGAAGCTGCTTGGGGAATGCCATGACGAATACCAGGAGAGCTGGCGCTACGAAGGTAGGAACTGTGGTGGCTGTTGGCATCCCCAGAGGTGAATGACCCAATCCCCATTCCCTGCACCTCCAGGCCAGCCAGTCAGATCTTCCCTGGTGCCCCAGAGGGAAATTCTCACCTAAAACCCCCCTCTGCTCCCCCCCCAGAGGATTTCTGCACGTCCCACCCGGATCCAGAGCCCTATGAGCAGTGGGCAGAACGCATGGCGCGGGAATACAGCCAGAAACGCCGCTCGGGAGCGGGACTTGGCCACCAGAGCGCGAGGCCTGGCCATGGGGCCACACAGCCCTCCCGCCCCACCTCCCAGAGCCCCCCACAGGAAGAATCTCGTCTGTACCGGGAACGCGCCCACACCAAGAAGGAGGAGCTGCGGGAAGCCAAGAGGCGGCGCTACCAGGAGGGTTGTGCCCGTGTCTTCGCCCCAGATGCCACCCGCCCCCTGTGCTACGGGGACATCCCGTGGCCCAGCCCCCGGGGCACCGCAGCCGAAATGGCCACCGCAGCCATGCTGGGCACGGATCCAGCCGACGTGGGCGCCTATCGCCGCCAGCTCCGGCAACAGCGGGCCCTGTGGCACCCCGATAAATTCGCCCAGCGCTGCGAGGGACGTCTGGCGGAACCAGACCGGGGCCGGATCCTGGCCACGGTCATGGCCCTTTCCCAGGAACTCAACAGATTGGCCGAGGCAGCCAAATGACCCTCCTGTGCCCCCCCACCCCACCCCAAGAGAGCCATGTCAATAAAGCTTTGATTGTTTTATGTCGGATTGAGCCAGGACTCCCGGGTTCTGTTCCTGGATCTGGGAGGGCAGTGGATCTAGTGGTTAGAGCAGAGCGGGCTGGGAGCCAGGACTCCTGGGTTCTGTTCCTGGATCTGGGAGGGCAGTGGGATCTAGTGGTTAGAGCAGAGCGGGCTGGGAGCCAGGACTCCCGGGTTCTGTTCCTGGATCTGGGAGGGCAGTGGGATCTAGTGGTTAGAGCAGAGCGGGCTGGGAGCCAGGACTCCTGGGTTCTGTTCCTGGATCTGGGAGGGCAGTGGGATCTAGTGGTTAGAGCAGAGTGGGCTGGGAGCCAGGACTCCCGGATTCTGTTCCTGGATCTGGGAGGGCAGTGGGATCTAGTGGTTAGAGCAGAGTGGGCTGGGAGCCAGGACTCCTGGGTTCTGCCCCAGGGTCTGGGAGGAGAGAAGCGGCTGGGGGTTAGAGCAGGGGGCCTTCCTCCTCACCCTAGCTCCACCCCACTGTGGGCCACAGTTCTGTGCCCGCGGACAGAACGTTCCCTCCTCTCCCCACATCTGCTTCCTGTTCCAGCAGCTGCCTGGGCGACTGTTGCCCAATGTGCTGATCTCTGTGTTTGGTAAGCAGGCGTTGCTAGGCGGGCGGGCAGAGCCCAACCTCTAGTTCCCAGGCTGCGAAAGCTCCAGGGTGACGCGCCTCACCCCTGTGACGAAGGAATCAGTCCTCAGCTAACCTCAGAACTGACACAGCTGAGGTCAGCCTCTGCCCGGCCCCTGGTTCTGCGTTCTGCCAGCTGAGCTGCCCTGGGAGGCCAGGGGAGGGTGTGTGTGAAATTCCCCCTGGGTCTTGTGAAAGGGCCCGGAGCTGCTCTTACGGGTGGTGCAGGTTTGCTGGGTGCTGACATCGGTGCCTGGCAATGGACAGTGTCCTGGGGCACAGGGTGTGACCTCAGAGCTGTGTCTTCCCGTCCACCCCTCCTCCTCCAGTCCCATCTCTTTCCATTGTTCCCCCACCCATCCGGCTCCATCGGCACAGAGGGGCGCCCATCCCCTGGGGCCCTAAATCAGTGCTGTCCTGGGGAGCAGCCCTCCGGCCGTCCTCCCAGTATTTCAGCCTTCCTCACCTCCATTCCCTCCCTTCCTCAGCTGCCCTGTCGCTCTCTCGTGCGTCCTCATTCCCTCGCTCCTCTGCGAATTATTTCACTCCCTTGCTCATTCGTTCCTCCACTTTCATTCCTTCACACGTTCTCCCATTCTTTTTTCATTCCCTCGTTTTTCCCTGCCTTCATTCTCTCCTTCACACATTGTTTCATTCCCTCTTTCTTTCTTCATTGGTCTTTCATGCCTTCTCTCCCTCATATATTCCCCCTTCATTCAATCTTTCATTGTCACTCCTTTTTTCACTCATCCTTCCATTCACTCTTTCTTTCTTTCTTTCTTTCTTTCTTTCTTTCTTTCTTTCTTTCTTTCTATTTCCCTTTTTCTTTGTTTTGTTTTGTTTTCTTCCTTTGTTTTGTTTCCTTTCTTTGCCCCACCTCCCTCCCTCCCCATTCACACCCCTCTATCTTCGTCAAGATGAGCGAAGAGGAAGCCGCTGGCGTTACTCTGGTGTCATCGTGGGCATCAGCCCTGGGCTAGAACAGGATGACTCAGGAATAAGAATTCCCGCCCAGGCCCCGGCGTTGCCTTATAAACCCTGGCCCTTTCCCACTCGAGCAAATGTCTCCGCTCGGTGGAGCCCAGCCGCAGTTCTCCAGAGGCGCAATGGTGGAGTTTGGGGCTGGCCTGAGGCCCGTGGATCCAGCCCAGGGAGCTGGTCTGCTCTGCTCTGCTTGCGGCTTCCTGCTCCTCCGGCCCCAGCAGACGGACTGCGGCCACCGCTACTGCACGGCCTGTGTGCAGAGACTGCTGGGGTGAGGGCTGCGGGGCGGGAGTGGGGGCGCTGGGGGACCCGGGGTGGATACCAGGATCTGGGGGTCGGGAGTGGGAGGCGCTGGTGGGGGGACCTGGGGTTGGATACCAGGATCTGGGGGTCGGGAGTGGGGGGCGCTGGGGCACAGTCTGCCCACAGCCGTGCTGTGTCTAAGCTGTGCCAGGCTGAGCTCTGATGTCGGGGTGTCTGTGTCTTCCCAGGGAGAGCGGAAAGGCGACCTGCTGCATTTGCAATGAGAGACTCAGCCCCAGCCAGGTGAGTGTCCCCTGGAAAGGGCAGGGGGGCCGTGGGTCAAGACTGAGGGGTCCTGGTGGGGGGCTGCAGGTTGGGACTGAGGGGTCC
>ML685853.1:161378-173460 GCA_007922175.1 Pelusios castaneus | reverse complement strand
CTATCCACACACACAGCTATCCATCTATCCACACACACAGCTATCCACACACACTGCTATCCAGCTATCCACACACACAGCTATCCACACACACAACTATCCAGCTATCCACACACACAGTTATCCACACACAAGCTATCCATCTATCCACACACACACCTATCCATCTAGCCACACACACAGCTATCCACACACACAGCTATCCATCTATCCACACACACAGCTACCCACACACACAGCTATCCATCTATCCACACACACAGCTACCCACACACACAGCTATCTAGCTATCTAGCTAGCCCCACACACATCTATCTAGCTAGCTCCTTTTTCAACACGATACATATTTCTGGCTGACACAGCGATCAGAAAATAATCCCATCTTTGTCTCCCTTTCTCATCAAACAATGCCACAGTTCCCTTATTTAATCTTTTCTGTATTTTCTAGACAGCTCATGTTTCCTTTCCATTTATGTCCTTGCCTTGGAGCACTTCTGCACAAAAATCCACGAAGAAATGGCAGAGATTGTTAGAGCGATTAATTACCATGACTGGAACCTGGTTCTCTCTATTATTTCACAATATTTCCTGTGTAAATGATAGGGTTCTAATCTGCTTCAATTGGAAATAAATCGCAATCGTTTCTTGACGCTAAATGTTTTGTGTGTGACAATAATTTAATGCCTTTGATTCTGAGATAAATCGGTACTAACAGTTTAGCTCAACTCTTAAACCTATTGCAAGAATTTACTGGGATTAACTCTGCAATGCACTCATTTTATTAAATGGAAACCTAGTATTTTTCTAAGAATAAATTATAAAGGACTTCAGTAGTCTAATGGGGTTATCAAACTAATTCTCATAATTTCCTTGAATTAGATGCTAATCTTCTGGGATTCATTTTGAAATGATAGAGATTATTTTTCCTAAATTTTAGTTTTAAAGAAAATACAATAGCCTGGAGGCATTAACAGACACATTCCCATCATTTTCTGGGGTTAATTTTGAAGTGAATCGTAACAATTTACTAGAATTATTTTTTTGGAATGAGATTATTTTTTCATTAAATGTCAATCGTTTACTGGATTAACAATAACTTTGCAATTTTTTGCCTTTGACTCTGAAATAAATGGGTATAATTTGCGTGGGTTCAGTTTTAAATCCGCTGGAGTAATTTTCAAGGAGTAACTGGGATCTCCCCACATTTTCCTCCGACTAATTTATTTTCTGGGATTAACTCAGAAGTCAGTTGCAATCCTTGTGTTGACATTGTTAAAAGACATTGCAACTAAATTGTTAATCTCATTTTTTAAAAGAAATTGCAATAATTTGACTGATTTTTTTTTAATTGCAAAAATTGCTTTGGGATTCAGTTTAAAGAAACTGCAGAGGTTGTGCTGGAGACCTTAAATCCATGACAACAATTTGCTAGTATTAATAAATAACTGCATTCATTTACTAGGAATGAGACTGTAATAATTTAGTTTAATTATCTGTTACATTATAATAATTTTGTATCATTAACTCTAGAATAAATTGCAAACAATTGTTGACTTTTGTCTTCGAGAGATTGAAATAGTTCGGTGGGAGGAATTCTTATCTATAAGAGTTCCCTACTGCAATGCTTTTCCAGGACTCTTACAAACTGGGGTTATATCTGAAAGGAACTGCCAAAATTCAGCATGTTTGACTATTAAATATACTAAAATAATTATCAAGGAATAGCTAATACATTGTCTTCATTAGCAGAGCTTAAATTGTAAAGAATTAGCAATAGTTTATGGCAGTTACTCGTACATTGCTGGCGTTATGTTTTAAATGACAGGAGTTGGCTGGGATTAATATTTAAATATTCAGGATCGCTGCGATTTAAATATGGAAGAATTACCTGGTGTCAGCTCATAAACTTCACTAATTTATTTGGATTAATTTGAACCAATTGCTATGATTTTCTAGGATTAATTCTTTTAGTTAATTCTTTGCAATAAAGGGTGATCAATTGCATAGATTTGCTCGGATTCGCTCAAATAAATTGCAGTAATTTAGGATTGATTTAAATATAGTGCCGTAATATTCTAATCATAAATAAAGTGCAACAATTGGAAGATTCCTGTCATAATTAAATCTCATTAATTAAATTCTATGAATTTTAAAATAATTTCCTCAATTTAATTCATAACTTGTAATCATTTTGTGGGCTTAGCTGTTAAAATGTAATAATTAACTGGGATAAATGGATAAATAATAATTATTTCCTGGTCTTGACTATAAAAATATCATGGTTCCCAATGGTATTAGTTGAATTTAGGTGTGAGATTAAATTAGGAAAACCAACTGTTTAAAGACGGTATAATTAATTGCATCCGTTCAGACCAATTCTAGTAAGAGCTGCTAATGCAAATAATTCTGGCAAGTTAAGTATTTCATACCAAAAAGCTGGTGTATTTTTGTGACTGCCACAATTTCACATCAAAGGATTACGTAATTTGTCAGATTAGGACCAATTGTCTCATTTAGAAATGTGCCAAGGAGGGTCAATGACGGCTGGACGAAGAATCCAATATTGTGAAAGTTAGAACAGTATCTATTTAAGTAGCGCGATCTCTCCCGGTTACACCAGGAAGACCAATTTTCTAAGCGTCAGAATTCAAATGTCGGCAAAGTAAATGTTCCCCTGGGAATTACAGAAACCTGCCAATAGTGATGAAAATGTGACACATGTAATGATGTATTCACTCGCTTAGCATTGTAACACGTTCGTGATTTAGCCACGTGCGTTTAATAGATTTAATCAGGAGCTGTAAGTCCAGGTTGCTCCGTTTATTTCAGAAGAGATTTAGCCATTAGAGGCCCTGCTAGACCTGTGGTCAGCGATCTTTTCGGAATGGCTGAATTCATTCAGTCCTTTACAGCCTCAGACTCATTACTTGCTCCATGAATTGTTTGCTGCTGACCAGCCCAGGTTATGAATCCAACAGGGTTCCTGGGTCTTTGGATTTATTCATTATCAGCCTTGAATTAGTTGGGTGGAGAAATTGGGGATGGCATCCGGGGGTCCTTTGTACAATCTTGCTTATTTACAATGTCCAGCTCAGGAGAGAGCAGAGTATCTGGCCAGGGAATAATGTGCAGGACACAGTCAGGTCTGCAGGGCCAGCGGCTGGTTTGAAGGGGTTTAAGCCAACCTCTATTGCTGGATTTTTACACCACTGGTGTAAAATGGATTGCTTGTTCACCTGTGGAACTCCTCGCTTACTAATTAATATTAATTCCACCTAGCTGATGAGTGCTGCCCTGTCCTAGGCTGTGAGATAGATTTAGTCAAGGAGGGATGGTGACGGGCGTTGGGGGAATGGCTGTCCATCTGTCTATCCCTATGTATGGCCAGCGGGTTGTCTGGGTCTCCCACACACACCCGGCTGGCCAGCTATATCCGTGCATCTCACTCCTGCCATGGGTTCACACCTCCACCCCCATCACTGGCCCCCCCTCCTGCCACCCCATTCACCTGCAGTCAGGGCCAGCATCCACAGCACGGTCTCTGGGGCCATCCTGCCCGGGTCTGAGGGCAGAGAATTCAATGGGGCTGTGTGATGTCGCACCGGGGTGGGAGGAAAAGGGGGGGTGTCCGGAAATGAGCTGGGACGAGATTCACGCCTCCGAGTGCCACGCGTGTAACTCGGCCAGTTCCTGGCTCACATCAGGCTTCCTGCCTGAGTGCCAAGCATCTGGCTCTATCCCCAGCTCTGGGAGGGGAGTGGGGCCACTGGTTAGACCAGAGGGGCACTGGGAACCAGGACTCCTGGGTTCTATCCCCGGCTCTGGGAGGGGAGCGGGGCTAGGGGTACTGGACACTATTAATTTAGCGGACCAGTGTCTGTGTGCGGCGTGACTTTATTCAATGGCAAATAATCACCAGCCTTGATTTAAACATCACCAGGGACAGAGAATCCCCTCCCCAACCCCGGCCCTCAGGAAATTGTTCTGTGGGTAACTCTCATCCCTCTTAAAAATGTACACTTTATTCCATAGGCACCAGACCCAGAGCCAGGATCCCGGCCGTGGTCGCATCTGGCCCACATCCAGAGGGAAATCCCCTCTCTGCGCTTCCTCCAGATCCCCCTTCAGTGCTCCCCGGGAAGGCAGAGATCTGGGGTGAAATGATGGAGGAGCTGAGGGTCCCTTTGCTTCTTGGCTCCTGACAAGCCCCCAGGTAGGCCCCACATTTGGGCTCCCAGAAGTGGCAGAGAGCCGTCCCTGCTCTGTCTCAGCTGCTGTTGATGTGTGTGGCTCAGAACAAGCTCTTGGCTTCCTGGCAGACCACACGGCCAGCCCGGGCCCCGTTTCCTCAGCCTCTTCGGGCTGCCAGTGACGTCAGCAGCTCTTGAGAGGCCCAGGGGTTCTAAAACTGGGTCACGGGCTTGCTCAAGCCCCTTGAGAGGAAATAGACGCTGGCCGTGTCTTCCACTGCCTGAGAAACCACCTCAGTGGCAATTAACCCTCATGCTGCAAGACAGAAAAGGAGCTAAGGGTCAGGAAGGGATGAGGACTCCATCGCCAGCCGCTGGGGAGGTGTCTTGGGACATCTTCAGAAGCTGCAGGCCAGGAGCAAGGAGCACTGCTAGAGCTGGACACAGGGGGAGGCCAGGGCTGGGGGTATAGGGGGATGCGGGTTGGGATTGGGACTGAGGTCTGGGGATAGATGTTTCCTATGCTCCTCACTCCTGATCCGCAGCCCCCTGGAAGGCAGGATAGTGAGGCAGGGCCCAGCCTGGACAGAAAAATGTCGCAAGGCCCAGCCTCCTCGTCTTTCCATGGCCTGCGGTTAGCCAGCCGGGCTCCCGCCCGATTCCACACCAGACCTGGAAACACAACACGGTGTTTGTTCCAGCTCCAGGCAGGCTCCCCCCAGACTCTGCATCACCTGGCCCCACAACCCAGACAGGTGCTGCTCAGGCAAGACAGGTGGAGGAGACGAAGGAGGTGGCCTGGCTGGGGGGCACGGATCTGGGAGCCCCAGGTGCAGCTGTGCAAAGGATGATGCAGTGGGGCGAGGCCACCACCCAGTGGTGAACAGTGCAATTGCAGCCCCTGGCCACGGAGCGGGGATCAGCAGGGCACCAGGGTGGGAGAACGGAGAAATGCAGCGGGGCCAGCGGGTGAGAGAGGGAGTGTGTGTGTGTGTGGCTCTGTGTGTGTTTGTGAGTGTGTTTGTGTGTAGGTCTCTGTCCCACTCTCCCTGGCTGAACCCCGCCCTAGCCCTGGCCCTGGCCCCTGACGGCACTGTACAGAACGTGGTCACCCGCAGGGGCTGGGCGCCGATTCTTCGACACCCTGATCTCAGCATAGTTCAGCTCCAGTGCTGGGGCCTGGGCCTAGGGGTGAGACAGACAGACTCATCAGCCCTCCCATGGCCAACCCCAGTCAGGGTCACCCCCTGAGCAACCCCAGAGATGGTTGGCCACACATCCCCCTACACCTCCGGCATTGGGGTTCCCTCCCAGCCCATCATAGATCCATTCCATCCTCCCACCCTATGCATGCCTATCATTTCATCCCCCACATCCCTCCGTCCTTCCTTCCTTCCTTCCCTGCCCCCCACATCCCTCCATGGAGTTCACTCTGTTCCCTCCCCTGCACTTGGTCCTTGGGCCCCACTCACTCCACCCCCTCGCTCCATTTTCCTGGGGGCATTAGCCCCCAGCCATCCCCGGTGGAGCAGGATCCTACAGGGGGGATGGACGCTGGGCCAGAGGGAGGGAGCCAGTTCTGTGGGGCACAGCAGGGTCTCACCAGTGTTGTAGCTTCAGTCTTGTGTCCTACTTCTCTCCTGTCTGGGAGAGGGGTGCAATTAATGTAATTAATCAACAAGCGGGGTAGGAATTGATCGTTACTTGCCCATTATCAGTCCTTGGTTAATTAGCCAACTAGCAGAATCAGTAGCCAATTATAAAAATCAGTGGCCTAATCACTTCTCAATGACAAGCAAAGATCCAGCAGAAATCAATAACCAATAATCAGCAGCTAAGAAGCCTGGCCCAGAGCAGCGAACACTAGTCAATAGCCAGTAGCCATTCGTCCATAATTAGCAGTCCCTTCTGCTATAGACAAGCACCAGCCAATGCCCAGCAATTCATGGCAATTCATTGATAAGCAGGAAGAGGACAGGCAGTAATAGCCAGGAATCAATAACGGGTCATTGACGGGCAACTGTGGGTGGAAGCCAGTAAACAGCAGCCAGACGTCAAGAGCCAGTAATTAGCAGCCGTTAGTCAATGGCTGGGAGCCGGTACTCTTTCAAGACTCTTTAGCCAGTAAACGGTAGCCCAAACTCAATAATCAACATCCATTAATCAGCAGAGGACCACAAATATTCAGAAGCCAGTAGTCGACGACCAGAAGCCAAGGACCAGGCAGTAGCTAGTCATCAATAGCCAATGATCAGTAGCCAATAATGAATAATAATTAGTCAATGAGCAATCCGTAGCTAATAATTAATAGCTAATAACCATTAACCAGTCAGTAGCTGGTCAGGTCCCCAGTTAGAGGCAGGGTTCGGGTCTCTGGTGAGGGGTGGAGTCAGGAATCAGTGGTAGGTCTTGGGTTAGGGGCCGGAGCATCCCCACCACCTTCCCCTCACTCTCACCTCGTTTCCTCTTGTGGCAAATCCAAATCAAAACGATTCCTGTGGCAATGCCAAGCCCCAAGCCGAGGGCGCCCAGTGTCAGGGGTAACAGTGGCGGGGCTGGAGAATGATGTGGTGGGGCTTGGGAGGAGGAGAGAAGAAAGGGGAGGGTGAGACACAGTGGCCGTCTCTCGCCTATTAATTCAGGCACTCGTTCGCCCAGCTCTTTCGTTCACCTTCCTGCACTCCTCCTTCTTTCTCTTACTTTGTCTCTTTTTTCTCCCTCCCAGCCTCCAATTCTTTCACTCCCTCCTTCTTTCCTTTCCTCTCATTTTCCACTTCCTCCTCTGTGCCGTTCATTTTTCTCACGCGTCGGTTCCCATCTATTGCTGGTTCATTAATTCAGCCCCTCGGTCTGGCTTTTTTCCCACACTCAAATTCACTTCCCTTCTGTATTTTTGCATTCACACCTTTCTTTCCTTCCTTCTTTCTGTCCATCTCAAACCACAGCACTTCTCCCACTCTGCCTGTCTTTTGCCCCAACCCCAGTATCAGCCTGGGACTCTGAATCAGCTGTTAGCGACTCTTCCAAACTAACTTTTCCCCATTGCCAATCCCCTCCTCACACTATCCACCACACACTGAGATAGCGGAGTCCGATGGAGATCTGGCCCTACCTATACCAAGTGCTGCACGTATCCTGACAGGACTGCCTGGTACTAGGCATACAGCACCGCACAGCTGGCGCCCAGCCCACCTTTTCTAACCACGAATGCCCACTTCCCGGAGTCCTAGCTCCCAACCTCCCCCCCACACGCTTTATTCACTAGCCCCCACTCGCTCCCGGGAATAAAACCCAGGAATCCCAGCTCCCAGCCCTCCCTTGCTCTAACCACTAGCCCCCAGTCCGCTCCCAGATCCTGGTATAGAACCCAGGAGTCCTGGCTCCCAGCCCACTCCACTCTAACCATTAGTTCCCACTCCTCTCCCACAGTCAGGGTGAGAACCCAGGAGTCCTGGCTTGCCCCACAACTCACCCGCTTTCACCACCCGGAGCCACGTCCCGTTCCCGACCCCCTCTCCCAGCGACGGGATCTTCACCAGGCACCGGTACGTCCCGCTGTCATAGAGTCTCAGCTCCCGGATCTCCACGTCCGCTCTCCTCTCCTGCAGGAAGCTGCGATCCAGGGCCCGGCTCACCCTGCCCCGGAACTCTTGGGTCCCGTTACTCACTTCCAGCCGGGCGCCCTCCACCTCCTTCACCCACAGGTAGCTGCCCAGCCTGGGCACCCGACTGCTGTTGTAGGAGCAGGGCAGGATGATGGAGCTGCCCTCTGTGCCTTGGACAAAGCTGGGCTGGGAGACCCAGAGGTCCTGGGCCCAAGAACCTGAGGAATCAAAAGCCAAGCGGTCAGCAGGATGGAGAGATGGACAGATGGACGCCACTCCCCTCCCAGAGTTGGGGAAGAGAAGCCAGGTGTCGTGGCTGGATTGAAGCAGAATCTCCCAGGTGGGTTAGCTTTGACTTTGGGAGAAACAACTCCCCCTACATACGTCCCCTTCAACCATGGCCCTGGGGAGAGGTCCATAGAATCACAACAGGATGCTCTAGTTCTTGTTCTGCCCCTTGCTGGATGGTGGTAAACTGGGTCTCCAACCCTTTCATGCCCGTGAAGTCGCCCCGTGGACGCCATCACCTGGTTCACTGAGGCTGAGTCCTTTATGCCCTTCACTGGGTCCTCACAAGTGGTGGAGACCCAAGGGTTCTCCAGAGTTCAACCCCAAAGTCTTGGCTAAGCAGCAACCGTCTCACCATCAGGCCTGTGGCACCCAGTTCACTCTCGTTTCATAGGCGGATAGAAGAAGGCAACATTTGGCCATTGAGCTGGATCTCCTTATAGTGCAGGCCATTCAGTGGCATCCAGATACCTCCAATACCTTGTCTTTGGCCAATGCGTCTTCCGGAAAGGCCTCCAGGTTGGATTGGGATGCCCATCAAGAGATGGTCAATCCATTGCTTCCCCTGGTAGTTTGTTGGAGCTTTATGTCTAATGGGAATTTGTCTGGCATTCATTCCCAGTCTTTGGTCCTTTATGGTCTGCCCATTGCTGCTAACAGACAGAGCCTTTCTGTAACCCATATCATCTCTCTGAGGAGGCTCCGATACGTTGGCCTCAAGTCACGTCTCGATCTGCTGCTGGATGAGCTAAACTGTCTCTCATTGTCAGGCATTTTTCTCCACCTTCCAACCCTCTTTGTGGCTACCCTCTAAATTTTCAATGGTTCTAGAGAATGAGCCCCGATATCAGCAGAAAGGCTCCAAAAGATGGCCAATCCCCTGCTTCCATAGATAGGTTGCCCCTGGGGATAATTACCCTCAACCGTTAAAATTGGAGTCGTGTTTCCATTCTCTTCAGCTTTCTACCATTTCGATCTCTCTCTGCTGCAGTCTGCTAGATGGAAGGGCCAGCTAATAGTCGAAATGGTCTCCCTAAAGGGGGATCTTCCCCCGGACAAATCTACCCAGATCAAGCTTCTTAAGTCTTTCAGCCTAAGGCAGCTATTCTAGACTTCAAATTCATCTTGCAGTTCTTTACACTCATGCTATAATAATAATAATAATAATAATAATAATAATAATAATAATAATTAATAAATTTAACTTCATGGCATAGTTTATTAGGAACAAACTGGGAAAACTTTATGATGAATGGCAACATATATCATGTTTACTCCCTGCTTTGGTCCTTCAATCATTTACGCATATTTTCAATATTGTTGCAAATTCCAGCGATTCATCTCAACACACACGATATCGGGTGTTTTTCCTAAACTCCTAGCTCTTTGTTTTGGGTGAATATATTAAATTTTCAGCTTTGGTTTATTTAAAAAGAGGTTTCTATTAGCCCTTTGGGTTGTGAAGAAAAACCAGAAAAGGCAGTTCCTGAAAAGCAATATATATTTTTCCCCTCACAGAAAATCTTTGGCAAGAACAAACTTTTTTTTGACATTTTTCAGGTTTACAGGACTAGGAACATGTTGAGTTTCTTGCTGAAAACTATCAAATTTGAGACAAAAATGTAATATAATGGGAAAACCCATTTCTCATTGAAAAACTTTCAATAGAATTTTGTATCAAGCCGACCAGCTTGAAAAGAGAAAGGCAAATAAAGACAGCTCCCAACGGGAGGATTTTTACAACCACGATTGTTTACGAGTCCAGCTCATCATTTACGAGGGGGCCTGGCTTGTTCTTGAGCACTGGAATTGCCAATTTAAAAGACTGGCCTATTAAGTCGCCCGATTGGCAGCAGATGCATTTGTTCATGCTATGATCTTGCTAAAATTGATGCAGAGTCTTGAATCTAAGAGCATAATTTGTCCCGTTGAATTCAATAAGCAGCGTTGCTAGCCCCAGTCATCATTTAATTTCCCTCAAAAAATCATGAAATTGGGCTATAATTCACAAGATTAACAAAAAATAACGCCGAATATCAGAAACGTCACAATAAAATCGTAAATTGGCAACTTGAAACGGTAGCAATTTGTGGAGCTAAAAAAATGGCACTTTCTTTGCCGCCATGAACATTTTCCAGGGAGAATTTTTGTTTCTATTGAGATGTTTCCATTTTTTTATTCCATGATGGTCATTTTTCGAAAGCCAAGAAAAAGTGGATAAGATAGAGATTAAAATACCCAGATTTGATTGTCTTGTAATTCCCACTTATTCTGTCACACAACCACAATTCTGCAAACGTTTACGCACCAGGTCAACGTTAGACGTGGCTAGAAAATAGTATTTGCCATGAAAATATGAGCTGGTTAATTTTGGAGCTTTCATCAACTTCTGTTTGGTTTTTATCCTCACAAAATAGCAGTTTTCAAAAATGAAAAATAACATTTACAAAATGGTATTTTCCAGGGACATTTTTGCGGTAAAATATTGGGCAGGTTTTCAAGACTTTTTGAAGAAAACTTTCCAGTTTTTAGCCCCCCCCAAAGAAAAACCCCACAACCCCTAAAACTGTCTCAGTTTCCAAGCATGAAAAATGGTGGTTGAAAAGCAGTGAAAGTTTTAAACAGAAAAAGCTTTAAGGAGAGCAATGTGGGATTATTAGCTGAAATCTTTTGCAGAAAGTTGGGTTTGTTTGCATTTGTCTCCAAGAAGTTAGAGCCCTCACACCCTGATTATTCGTATTTTGAAAATCAAAAAGATCAGCAGGGAAAATGATATACAGCATTGCATGGGGAGGGAATGGCTAGGTTTTTCATAAAAATCTTTTACATTATTTATTCTCCAAGGAAAAGAAAGTCCGACATTTCTGCATTTTTTTAAACAGCAAATCATTGGTAGGAAAAGAGAGAGGGAGGGAAACATGATTGGGTTGGTTGATTGGGCTGGTCTGAGATTTTTCCCCCTAGGCATCCTGCAGAAACATTTTGGAGTTTTTCCCCAGAAAGATGATGCCCCAAATGCCGTGTGGAGCACAAAAATATCTCTCTATCAGCAAGAGATGTGGCTCCAGTAACAAATCTTATATCACCTCCTAGTCTGACTTTGACAAAGAAAATATTTTTTTGGATGAAAAAAGGGGAAATATAAGGGGGGAAGAGGGAGGAAAGCCCCAAAAATAGGGATTCGGAAGGCATGGGGAAAATGTCTCTTTCTACCTGGCTCCACATTTGAAGTTCACCACATCAAGATCCCCATGGTGTCTAAAGAGGGGATCAATCGGCGGGAGGTAGGAGTCTCACATAAGATCAGGGAGGGCAAATTTTTGCAGGACAGGGCTTTGACTGAGATGTTGCCACCGGGTCCGGGGATCCCAGTTCAAAGGGGCAGCTGAGCTCCACGGTGGCCACGGGAAAGGCTGGAGAAGGTACATTGGTCTACCATCTCCTTTGAGCTGTGCCCCCTCCCCAGGCAAGAGGGAAGTGGGGTGGCAGGATGGACAGAATGTGGAAGGAGAAGTGATAAGCCAGAAGGGAATCGGGGGCAATTCCCCGCTTGCTGGGGAGGGATGAGGGGGAGCCAGGCTCCCATTCTGGGGGGGAGGCCGATCTCCTGGGGGAAGGGGCAGAAAGGACGATCGTGCCCCAGGGTCCATCCCCAGCTGCCCCAAGGCTGGGTGAGCTTAGGGGCAGGGTCCCCCTTACCAGAGTAGGCGAGAAGGGCAAGGCAGAGCGGGTGCAGGGCCATGGCTGCAGGGGGTGCGGAGTGAGACCCTGACCCCCGTGGGGAGGCAGGATCCAGGCAGCCCCCACCGGACATGAGTCATGGAAAAAAAGAGCAAGTGGGGCCAGCAGGGCTGGAAAGTGACGCCTACTCTGGGCCGGAAACTTAGCCTCCCCAGCCCTCCCTGCGGTGCCCCTCACTCTCGACCCCCAGCCCCCTGCTAGTCCAGCCCTGCCCCCCAGCTCTGCTAGTGCCCCTCACTCCTGACCCATAGCCCCCTC
>ML685853.1:130433-161368 GCA_007922175.1 Pelusios castaneus | reverse complement strand
TGACCCATAGCCCCCTCCTAGCTCATCCCTGCCCCCCAGCTCTGCCCGTGCCCCTCACTTCCAGCCCACAGTGATCTCGCTTCCTTGCTCGAGCAGCCGTGTCTGCGGTTCGGATATTTGTGGCGGCCCCAGCACCCACCAGGCTCTGGGTCAGCGTGGCCCAGAGCAGAGTCATTGACCACACGTCCGAAGCTGAAGCGACCTGGGGTAAGGGGGGGACGTGAGCCCTCCCCGCCATGTGCACGTGCGACGCTCAGGGCACCAGCCACGTGCATTTTCTTTGCAACCACAGCCCCCAGCCCTCGGCAAAGCCCAGCACGGACGTGCGGCCCTGCACCCGCACCTGGGCTGATTTCAGGTCAAAAGGGACACTGCCATTTCGGAGCTGTAAAAGAAGCAGGGCCTGTCCCGTCGAGTGGCCAGGGGAACGACAGAAAAGTCTGCAGAGTCAAAATTTCCACGCTGGCTCCGGAGGAAAACATTCTCGATTTCAGCTGAAAGGTTCCGCCGCTTTCAACACATCAGCACAAACGTGGGGTGAATGAAAAGAGAAATAAATATCGGCTGGAAACTTTGGAGAATTTTTTTGGGGGGTAGGAAACATAGTGATGTCTGGGGGACATTATGTCCCCTCCAAGTGTCCCAACAGATCTGTAACATTTTCGGCAGCATTTGGAATAGCAGCGAACCCCCGACCTGTTCCTAGGAAAAGGTTCCTCAAGCGTTGACATCTTCTTCGGTGCCGGTGGGCCAGCGGCTAGTGATGTACAAGCCGAGGACGTTCGCGGCTGGCTGCTCTGAGCCCTGCATCACATTTATCTGCCATCTGCCTATCAATGATTGACCTGCAATTATTGACTGAGGATTCTCCGTACCGAGCCAGTGTCTATCGATTATTGATAGCCAATTATTGGTGACGGATTTGCTATTCTGAACCATTGCCTATCAATTTTTCATCATTGTTGACAATGACTTTGCCAACTGTGCCGATTGATTATTGATGGGCGTTTTGCAATGGCGGATTTGAAGTCCCCAGCCATTATCTGTTATGGATTGCCAATTATAGACGGCGGATTTGCCACACCCAGCTATTGCCTATCGATTAGTGATCGCCAATTATTGCTCGCCATTCAGCAGTTCCAGGGAATGTTTCCACCAGTTATTGATCCCCAGTTAGCAAATATTGATGGCTCTGAGCATTGCCTGCTGCATATTAATGCCCAGTTATTGGTGGCTGATTCGCAGCGCCACTTCTTCCAGCTCACCCCAGTTATTGCCGGCTGGCTGAGTCCATCCCTGGGTGTCCGCTCATGACTGTTGATTATCAGGCACTGTTGGCTCATCTTGTTCCTCTGCCGTCCCTCCCACAGCTAATGGATGAGAAGCCACGGGCTCACAGGCTGTTGGTGTTCTCCAGGCCCAGCACAGGCAGCCTCCAACGTCCGGCTGCGCCGAACACAATGGGGTGATGAGATTTTATGTGGCAGCTTCGGAGAAGTCAGTGATGGGCCAGGCCAGTTCCAGTCCCCCAGGGCTAGCCTGCCACCCTTGGGGAGCCAGCAGACATGTGTGTGACAATCGGTGAGTAATGTGGACATGTCCCTCACTCCCAACCCCAGTTCCTGCCAGCCCAGCCCTGAGCTCCCCGCATCTCTGCCTGCGCCCCTCACTCCTGACCCACTGTCTCTGCTCATCTGCCCTGTGTCTCTGGCGTCATCACTGTATGAGAACCTCACCCACTAGCCTCATGGTGAGAGTCGGGGGGCTGGGGGCCAGGACTCCTGGGTTCTTATCCTGGCTCTGGGAGAGAAGTGGGGTCTAGTGGGTAGAGCAGGAGCGGTTAGGAACCAGAACTCCTGGGCTCTCTCCCCAGCTCTGAGTTGGGAATGGGGTCTAGTACTTAGAGAAGGAGCAGTTGGGAACCAGAACTCCTGGGTTCTTTCCCTGGCTCTGGGAGGGAGTGGGTTCTAGTGGTTAGAGCAGGAGTGGTTGGGAGCCAGAACTCCTGCGCTCTTTCCCTGGCTCTGGGAGGGAATGGGGTCTAGTACTTAGAGAAGGAATGAGGGCTGAGTGCCAGGACTCCTGTGTTCTCATTTTTAATTTCACTCTCTCTCTCTTTCCCACAGGTGATTGGGGACCTGTGCACCCCTACCCCACCCCAGGGAGGAGAGGAAATCCCAGCTCCGGGCAAGCAACCCAAACAGTCCCATATAAATGGCACCAACCCATCAAAGTATCTTCAGGGGCTTTCTTCTAAGAGCTCCCCCTGACCCTCTTCAAACACCCAGGACAGTAACTGCAGGCCAGTCCTGGGGGGAAATGTCTCAGTGATTGTTTCATTGCCATGGAGCCCCAATGGGCTGGACAGGATCCCCTCGCCCACTGCTGAGCTGTGGCCTCTTTGAGGTAGGGTGCAGGGACTGATTATATGGCGCTCCATCAGCCAGTGCTGAGATGCAGCTGACTCTGGGGTGGAGGCGTGATCTGAAGAACCACCAAATAGAACAAAAAGTGACTTCCCCATGCTGGGGCTGGCCTCTGCAGAAGAGGAAGTGGCCAATTTTATACAAAGGTCAGGTCCCAGCTGCGGAAGAGGGAAGTGGCCGTGAGGCTGCTGAGAGTCGGGGTGTCGGCCCGGACGCCAGGGTCCAGCGCGGGAGGCCAAAAGCAGCACAGACATGAGCTCCAAGCAGAACCTACAAGGTACCGTCCCAGATTCCTGATCTCCACCTGAGCGGACACTGGGGTCCCATTCCCCATCCCAGTCTCTCTCCTCCCACCCATCCTTCTATCCCAAATGCCTGGGTCCATTTCCCATTCTGACCTCCCTCCCCCCACCACCTCGGACACCTGAATCCCATTCTTCTGCTCCCCACCTGCCTGGATGTGTGGATCCCGTTCCCCATAACGGTTTCCCCCACCCCTCTTCTACCACAGATACCTGGGTTCCATTCACGCCCGAGGCTGGGAGCCCCTCAGGGTCCCCTGGGATTGGGCACCCTCCTGGATTCCTGGTCCCACTCCCTTGCTGCACAGGGGCTGGGAAGGCTATCAGGTCCCAGACACCCGGGTCCCCTTCCCATGGCAGGCGGTGGGGGAAGGGGTGTTTCTCTCCTCTCGGATCCCTCCTGGGGGCTAGGAAGTTCCTCCCGCAGGACAGCAAAAGTGAAAGCGTCTCAGCGTCAGCACAAGGAAGCCTGAGAAAGAGGAAACCCAGAGCCTGAAGGGGGGCTGGGTCACAAAGGGGGTGCGGGTCGGGAGTGAGGGGCACTATTAACCCTTTGTTTTCTCCACACCAGGGGGCAAGGCCTTCGGGGCACTGAAGGCCCAGCAGGAGGAGGCCCTGGATTCTCTCAATAAGGTCAATGCTTCCCTTCACCCACATGGCTCTGGTGGGAAGTGGGGGGCAAGTATAGGGGGAGGGGAACTGGCCCCACAGTGCCCCCTCTGGCCCATGTGTGGCAGACACTGCATTGCCCCCTTGCTGTGCCAGGGGGCAGAGCTAGCCAGCTTATGATGTCATCTGTGGGAGGGCAGTGACGTCAGAGAGAAGGGGAAGGACCGAAGGGCAGGTGGAGGTTGTTGTGAGGTCATGAGGTGCCAATATCACTCTCTGCTGGCTGTGTTGTCATTCCTGTAGCTTGTGATGTCATCTGGGGTGGTTGTGATGTCACTGGGGCATGTGATGTCATGCCCTGAACCAGGCAGCTTTGCCGTCACCGTTCCAAGTCACATCCCCTCCCGATGACAGGGCGTTCAATGATGTCACACTCGGCATCCCATGATGCCTACACAGAGTGCTGTGATATCACCCACCCAGGCTCCTAGTGACATCATACATCGGTTATTACGAGGGGATGAAGTTGTGATGTCATAGGCTAGGGTGGGAGGGGTAATGATATCACACACAAATGCCGTGATGTCACAGGGCTTTGAGGTCACCCATAGAAACTGATGATGTCAGGGGGTAGCTATGATATCCACACAGAGGTCCCTTTATGGCCCCCACATGGTGCTACCCCCCCCCAGCCCCAGCCCCAACCCAGCCCCCTTTCTCTGCCCCCCAGGAATTCCTGGATGACCCCAAATACAACACAGATGAAGATCTGCCTGAGAAGCTGAAGGCCTTTAAGAGTGAGTGATGCCTGAGTGGTGGCGGGAAGACGGGGTCCCGACTGACCTAGGATGTGGGGGCAAGACCAGAGGGGGCTCCTGGGGGCTAGGGGTGGGGACAGCTGGCACCAGGGACCTGGGGGGCTGGAATGAGTTGGTGTGTGTCCCCAAGCACATCCGTCTAACCCTCCTGTCCATCTTGCAGAGAAATACATGGAGTTTGACCTCAATGGAGAAGGAGATATCGGTGAGTCCCATCTGCGAGCATGAGCATGCAAGCGTGTCATCGTCCCCATTGGCCCCTGCTGGCCCCCTTTACCTCTGCCTTCCCCCACCAGACATCATGGCTCTGAAGCGGATGCTGGAGAAGCTGGGCGCAGCCAAGACACACCTGGAGCTGAAGAAAATGATCACGGAGGTGACAGGCGGCCTGGCTGAGACCATCAGCTACCGAGACTTCGTCCGCATGATGTTGGGCAAACGCTCGGCCATCTTCAAACTGTAAGTGTCCCTCACTCCCAACTTGCAGCCCCCTCTTGTCCCCCACCCCTCCACCAGGATTGTCGGTGCCCCTCACTCCCGACCTGCAGCCCCCAGCTGTCCCACCCAGCTCTGCTCACCCAATCTCCAGTACCCCTTTCTCTAGCAGCCCCATCTACCTGCCCTCAGCCCCCATCACTGACCCAGCTCCCATTGCACATCCCTGAGACCTCCTGCCCCATATTCCCCCCACCTACCCGCCCACTGCCCCACGCTGTCATTCACACTGTCTCCCTTCCCCTGCAGGATCCTCATGTATGAAGAGAAAGCCAAGGAGAAGGATGAGAAACCAGCTGCCCCCCCAGCCAAACGGCTCATTGCCGACCTCCCCTAGCTGCAACCCCCAATATCTCCATCTGGGGGGTGCCAGGGGCCCTAGACAGCAAGCTTTTCCCCACCCACCTCTGCTCTGGGGTTTCAGCTGTTCATCTCACTACTAGAAACTAAGCCACTAACAATATCTGCAGGCCTGCTGAGGGATGAGGGGCTGGGAGGTGGCATGGCGGGCAGGGCGCTCCAGCGTGCCATTCGGGGGCATCAGGGGAGGCGGCAGCCCTGGAGGAGGCTGACTTTGCAGTCGGATACTGGAGAGGGCAGCACCGAGTCCCACCCTTCACCCTGATGTGACCCCTAGGCTGAGGGTCGTGACCTCTCCCTTTTCCCATCCTCCACCCGTGGCCCTTGTTCCTAAATACTGTCAACCCCGCAAAGCATTCTGGGATTGCAAGCCCTCTTGCCCATCCCCCCAACCCCAGACCGAGACTTTCCATGCAAAGGATTCTGGGCCAGCCAAGGCACGAGACCCTTGGCACTCATGGGGTCGGTGTGAGGGGTGAAAGGTCAGGGATCATGGGGGACGACCTATGAGCTGGGCAGTGTCAATAAAAGCCTCTTAATGACCCCCCTGTTGCCTGCTGATTTCTATGGGGGGGTCATTGAGTGTAGGGAGAACAAGTGACCTCATCCCAGCCAATCAGGAACCTCCAGGCAGGTATGATGGGGTCAGAAGTCTCTGATTGGCCAGGAAGTGGGTGGGTGGGGCTTTTCCAGTGGGGGTAGAATGATCCATTGACAGTAGAGTAGAAGAAAAGGAGGGTGCCTTCCAGTGGAATGGCCAATTATAGATGCGGGGGGTTAGGATGGAATGTGCCATTAAAGGAGGGGGGATAGAAAGGAGCAAAGTGTCTCCTAGTGGAAAAATCCATTATACCAGGGGTATAGAACATTCCATTGTAGAAGGGATGGAGGTGTAGTTAATTATAGGAGGTGCTGGAATATTTCATTGGAGGGGGGATGGAGTATTGGAATGGTCCATTATAGGAAAGAAGGTGGACCATTTTGGAGAGGAGAGGGCTGTCTCCTAGTGGAAGGCCTATTATAGTAGAGTGCGGCGGGGGGGTGGGGGAGAGGGGCAGAAAGGCTTATTATCTCGGGAAGGGGTGGTTCCTGGTAGGACAACCCATTCTGGGAGAGTGGCACAAACTTCCCATTGTATTGGGGTGGTAGCTCCAAGCACAATGGTCCATTACAGGGTGGGATTGGAACGTCCTATTATAAAAAGGATGCGGAGTATCATGGTGTAATGGTCCTTTATCACTGGAACATACAATTGTATGTATATAAATAATGCAATTAAGGATTCCCTTAGTTGCATAATTTCCCTTAGAAAGCATTCAGCATGTAAATTATGCAGATTGTGAAACAACTGTTAATGGCCCCCTTTAATTTTTCAAAGCCCATCCTAATTAACGGCCCACCCCCACATTGCATTACACTATATCCCCTTCTTCTTTTTGCATAAATTGTTCAATGGATTGTATTAGACCAGATGTCATGCCCTTATGCAAATGAGCACATTAAATTACCTCAGTTGAATTACATCCCATGCCATGATATATGTATATTAGAAAGATCTCCATGGATCGCAATTGAATTATTCCAGAAGCATTTTATTTTGCAAACGTTCTACAAATAACCAAAGATCTCCATACATCTATATTTTATTTATGAAAATGATGGATCCCCAAATAATCGAGTTTTAGTATATATTTTGTACATTGTGTTAATGAGCCTGACCACTAAATAGCCCTTGTTAATTTTACCACTACCCTATGCCAACTTGTGGGTTTATGTAAATGAACAGAACACTTTAGCTTACAGATGCCTTCTTTTATCTTACCCATTGCCACTCTTCTTTGACAAGAATTATGCAAATATAAATTATCTTTATTTTAATACCATGAACTTCTTCCCTTTGCATGCAAAAATATGAGACTGAACTCACAGCATTTGCACTGGACCACAGACGTCTTCACTTTTGCATAAATTATCCAAATCAGAAAAGGGCCCTAAACGGTAACATTCCATCGAGGAAGAAGCCCCACCTCTTTTGCATAGATTATGCAAATATTCACTCCTGTGCAAAAGCCCTGGCTCTGAGAAGCCCCACCCCTCTGCCCATCAGTGACCTTTCTCCTCCCTCCCGCCCAGACGCTAGCCCCGCCCTTACGCAGCGTGTGGGCGTGGTCTCCCCTGCGCCGCCGCCGGGGCCTGGGACCCGGATGGCCGTTTAGTCGGTGCTTAGACGCCGAGGCTGCCACATCGGGCCCTGGCAAAAAAATAATAAAACAAGGGGGGAGGCGGGACCCGCTGTAATCCGCATCCATCCTACGCTGGGCGCCCCCATCCGCTCTCGGGGACCCCGTATCCGGAAAGAGCGGACCGAGCCCGATCCGAAGAGGTGGGTATCGACCCGGTTCCGACCCGCTGGGCTCTGCTTTCAGCCCCTGAGAGGGGGGTGGGGGGAGGGCAAACCGGTCGAGTTGAGCCGGTAGAACGTTCAGGCCTCCGCCATCTTGTCCCCAGCCTTCTCTTCCTACCCCCCCCGTCCTCATCCACATCCATCCGCCCCTCGGGGGCTCCCATCCCGCCCCCCACACTGCCCCATCCCCTCCCAAATCGCTTCCCCTACCCCCTCCGGGGGGCATTTTCCCCGCCGGGGGCACCTGGGGTCACTAACAGCCCCCCAATGCAGAGCCTCAGGAGGAGGGTTCAAGCGACTGTTGTGAATGTGAGCAGCCCCACACTTGCCCCCCAAGGGGGTGAGCTCAGTGGGGGGTTGCTGTGGGGGTGGGTCCCCCTTTTGCCCCATTGCCCCTGGAATTTCAAAGCCACTGGAGCCCCTCCACAATTTTGCAGGGGAAAGGGGGGCTAATGGGATTTGGGGGTGAAGGACATTGTGGGGGGCTGGGCAGGTGGTGGGGGATGGGGTGAAGGCTGTTGCCCCCCATGTCCCCCCAATGGGTGTCAAATCTGCTCCCGAAATGTAACCCACTGGAAAACCCGGCCTGCCGCTTGTGGGGTCCTGGCACGGTATTAGGGGCAGGATTGGGGTACCTCTGGAATTTGGGGTGCCACTGGCCTCTGGGGTGCATGTCGCTGCCGGAGCCAGGGGTGAATCGCGCCCTCCTTTCTTTAGTGCTCCCGACACCCCACCGCCACTGAAAACCCCCAGCCCTCCCTTGTGGGGCTTTGGTGGGTAATATGGGGTGACGGTGACATTTGGGGGTGGTGCTGATGCCAGAGCAGTGCTGCGTCTCCTCCTCCAAGCGGTTGCTTGCTTTGCTTTCAGCGCCCCCCTAAAACAAAATCCTGCCCCACTGCAAGCCCCTCTCGCGGCTCTTCTTGGGGTGTGTTCGGGTATTGTTGAAATTTGGGGTGTGAATCGGGGCTGGAGCCTACGAAATCAGTCCCTTTTTCTCCTCTTTTTGTAACACCCTGAAATACTGTAGTCGCTGTCAAAACCCAGCCTGCCTTTGCGGGGAGGGAACGGTCATGGACGTATTGGGGTGTCATTGAAATGTGGGAGGTATGCTGGTAGAGCAGGGGCACCCTTTTGTCTCCTCTCGCTCCTTTTATTTAAAGCACCCTCCCCGTGCTAATATTTCAGGGGCTAAAATTTGGGGTGCAGGCCTGTTCGAACAGAAACCAATCTCGCGTAATCCTTTCAACCACAGGTGAGAAAAATCTTAAACGGCTGTTAAAAAAAACAAAAAAACCCAACCTGCAATTTGGGGATAATAGCCAACTTTCCTCTTACTGAGGAGTTGATTTATGGCCCAGCGTTGGGTGGATCGAAAGGAACCCCTCCTTCCCCATAGCACCCTACTGTGGTTTTTTTTTTTTGGGGGGGGGGGGGGGGGCCAGAACGAAATCCAGTCCCATATTTTCAGGATGCTGGAAATATCGGGATGTTGCTGAAGTCCAGGGGGAGACCTGTGAAGCAGGATGTAGCTTTTCCTAATATTCCCCACCCTAAAAATATTCCCTTACAATGAAAGTAGAAATAAGGGGTGCTACTTCGTCCATCACAGTGAAATAGTAAAGTTGGGGAGGGAATTAGCCGTTACTCTCATACCGTTCTAAAACAATACATGGCCGTGGGGTGGGAATTTGGGGGTATTTTGATGCTGATGTTGTCTAGCTTCCTCCTGCCATTCCACTGTCCCCACAAATCCTTCAGCCCCTCCTTTACAGTGATCCCAGGGTGATTCAGATTTGGGATGTGGTGAGGGGTTGGGGCTAGATCTGGGTATCAAACCCTCAAAAGGAAGCCCCAATAACAAAAAATCCACAGGGTGTTTATTTTGGGAGATGTGCTAACGTTTTGGGGTACTCTGAATTCTGCCATCTATTTTAGCTAGAAACAAACCAGTTGAAGGACGTTATCAGGCTGTGTTTTGGGTGGAAATCAGGGGGTTGGGGTTGGTTTGTGGCTTGAGTTCTTATTTTCTGTCTCTTTCTTACCTGCTTGATTATTCTTTTCTCCTAAGGAATGTTTAGTCCATATCGTAACTGAATTTGGGGAGGTATAGATGAGGGGAATCAAAATATTCTACCATCCCTTTATTATGCCAACACAAAATTCAGCTGCTACATACCTGTTTGGGGGGGGGCGTTAATTAGGTTGCAGCTAAAATTTGGGGTGTTGAAGGGAAGGATCTGGCCTTGTTTTTTTAACTAGGAAAGTAGTAAAATAATAAATCTGCATGAATTATCAATAAATAGCCATTTAGCTATAGAAACCCATGACATTTTGGAGCTGTGGAGTCGCTAATTGGCCCTGTATTTAAATAAAAATGAGAGAATAAAGAACACGTACCATGCTGTATGCAACATCCGTACTGCAGGACCGATAATATGGATTGAACTGAAATTATTAACCATTCTTTGGACATTTAACAGATGGGGGAATGAGGGCGAATGTATGGTTAGTGCTGATTTTTTTTCATTAAAATTTGGGTTTGCACGGTTGGTGAAAATTAGCACCTTATTGTGTGTCATCTTTCTCAAGAAAATGGGCGGGTTGGGACAGAACCAACAAATAAATATTAATTTAGCAGTATTTTTAGGTACATGAAAATTAGGAAGGGGGAGAACGGAGAGGCTAAAATTAAAGGTGTGGGGGGGTCTTCTAAATTTGCATGGTCACGGTGTATAAACATTCGGGTATCTTTGACATCTAATGCTGAATTTAATATTCAATCCGTATCTCTGTGCATTATGAATCTAAGATGGGGTCGGGGGGGTCCTCCTATCCCTGGGAATTTATTATGCAAAAATATTCATGAATTTAATAGTCATCAAGGTGTTAAGGATTTCCATATTAAAGACAATGATAAATGAATAAACTGTATGAAATGTACATAGGCTATTATGAATTAACCCCAGTTAGATCCGTATTTGTGTATTGAGATCAGGGACCACCCTTGTTAATGCGGAGGCATGCCAAATCCCAACGGTTTGTTAATTCCGTCCATAGCCATACTCAGGTGGCCTGTTCTCTGTACACTTGTTTCCCAATCACGCCAGTGCATTCTGCTGTGTTAGGGATGGATCCTCTCGCTGTTGGGGTGACACGCAGGGGAATCTTTATTTTCGTCTCTCTTCAGTAGCCATGATGGAACATCCATAATATTGTCAAATGTGCATGCGTCGTTCTGGGGAAGTGAATGTACACCATAGCCGCAAAGAGATGTGAAGAAGAACTCAGATTTACATGTATTGGGGTGGCGCTAAAGTAGGGTTGAGAGATCTTTAAACCTTCCCTTTAATTACTAGATCAATAATCCATTCAGCTGAGCTGCCACCATATCTGTTAGGGAGGCCCCAAAATTTCTCTTATTCTAAAGCTCCAGAGAGGAGCCCTTGATATTACATTTGGCTGCAATGTGATTACAGCGGCCACTTGAAAAAGAAAATCCGTAACTTGAAAGATCGAAGTGTGGGTCTCGGATCATGATTTGTATGGAGAACCGAATAGGGAGGGTGTGCTGGATAATGAAGAGTAAAAGGCAGGATAGTCACTTTCCCAGAGGATGCTTCCCTGTTCTTGGATGCGACAGAGGAAGTAGTGCTGGTGCTTAAAGATACCGCCAACCTCTGATTTTTAAGGCAGTCATGTCCTTCCATCTGCCAATCAAATTTCTGTAAAATAAAAGAAGTTTTTGTCCCACTCCCTCAAAAAAAAAAAATGTGTGTTGCCCCTTGATCTCTGGGTAACTTGCATCCATTTCTGGGAGATAATTGTCCTGGTGTTCCGATCGTAACGCAGGACTTCCACGATGGACATTTCCACGAGCTATAGGTATCCAGGGCTGTATCAATCTCCCTTTGATTACATCTAAACCATGTTCATAGTCATTTGTGCTCTTCCTGAGTCTAGTAGAAACAGCTGCAAATTGGACCCATTATCAGTGTTGGCTTGTTTACACCTAACACGGCTACGCCTTGAAACGTTACTATGTGATCGGCCTGTTTGTTTAACAATATTTGTATTGAATAATGGTGGTGTGTGCTTTGATCCTGCCTGGGTGGGCCCTAGATGACTCCTTGAGACCTCTTTCAGGCCTGCGTTTCTGTCATTCTGTGGTGGATGTATCCCCTGTTGGTTTGCTAATGATTCTTCTTACGCAGGTATATTGTTAACACTCCATGTTTGTTCACAATATAGTTCTGTATTTAACAGTGTGTTTGTTCTGGGTCCATTTTAACTCATTCCCAGGAATAGCCAATATTCTCTTTCTTTCTTAGCAGTATTTCTTAACAATATCTGTACTTTAGCCATGTTAACCTGACATTAACACAAAGTCCCACCCACCAATAAGAGGCATGCATGATATCATTCAGTGTTTGTGTTAAGTGTTTGCTCCACTACTGGATTGTTTCCCTTTTAATTCTTGGATGTCGTGCTAAAAAAATAAAGGGAGGCATAAACAGTCCACATACACAATGCGAAATAACTTTGAATTAAAATGTTGTCCCCTATGCAGAGAACTGCTCTGGAGACAAAAATAACTGAGGATAAAGTTGAGCCCAATCCCGCAGTAACGACCCTTCATTTTTCTCCAGCACTTTCCATCTATCGATCTCACGGTGCTTTACTAAGAAGCATCAATATCAGTATCCCAGTTTACAGTTAGGAAACCAAAGCACGGAAAAGTGACTTGCCAACTCAGCGCAGGTGTCCTGAGCCCCCCTTTGGCAAATTATCTGCTAGGCCACGTTGCTGCCTTTCTGGAAAGAAAATGCTGGATAGTTATGACTACAAAGGAGCATTCATAATCCAGCTGAGATGTTAATATCGATAGCCTTTGGAAATTCAGGGGTGCAAAGCCAGCTCTTGAGTGGGTTAGTTAAACTTTGCTGTGTTGGGGGTAGTGATCTTTTCCTTTGATTTTAGATTGTTTTCCCCGCCTGTTCTTGACAAATAGTTTTTTGCGGTTTCCTTCCATCCTTCGTCGTTTAACAGCGGTTGATTACGCAGGGTGGATTGTGAGAGATGGTTTTAATGCAGATTTGTTTGTGCCCTTCCGTTGTCTCTTCTGGCCTTAATCTGTGAAAATAAACCCAGCTATCAAGACCAAGGTCTCCTTGGAGCTGTAAAATCACCACCTGTTGATTTGGTGCAAAGGAGCCATGGATTTTAAGGGATCATTAAATCATCAGAACTGATTTACAGGGAACCTCTCCATTTCCCCTATATCGAGTCAAAACACAGTGGCTTGGAAATCCCACGCAACAGGCTCTGTAGTTTTGTGGGCCACTCCTTTATCCTTTCTCTCTGTTTGTTGTTCTTTCCCTTCCAATATCCCCCCTCACTCCCCCGCCTCTGGTTTCCAAATCAGATCTCTCTGCACCATGGATGGATCTTTAATTCCTTCCATGCCAAGCCTTCCCCCTAAATCAGTCTGCTTTGGAGGAGGGAGATCCCCCACCTTTCTTCTCATATCTGTTAAAAAGCTGGCAACTTATTTCCCCCTTCCAAGGCCCTGCCATGGTAGAGTGCGGTTTAGCTGGGCTCCAGAGAGTTCCTCCCAGCCGCAGCCCTTCTGCCCTGCTGTGTTTTCCAGCTCCGGGCTGGGGGGTGTTGGCTCAGCCGGAAGTGTGGAGAAATCAGACGCTGTGATTTGAGAGCGCGAGGGCACAGATTTAGCTTTCAGTTGGAAATGGCTGCAGATACGATGAGGCACCAGCCTTGCTTTATGGGCATATGCATTTTACAGCAGGGCTGCATTTCTCGAAATCCAAGTTTCCCGTCCCGTGTCCTCACAAGACCCCAGGCTGAGAAACCACAGCTGTCAGGGAGACCTTTGATCCCTTGTGTTGAGCTTCAGAAGGTGGGTCACGGATGTGAGGCACTGAGGCTGGAGTAAAACTAACCCCCGAGATTGTAGACGCTCTAGAACACTGCCTTCTGTTCCCCAGGCCTGACCCCCAGTGAAAGCACCCATTGCCTCCTGGCCATTCCCCTTGTTCGTTTGGGACTACAGAAATAGCGTCCTTATTTCTGGTTCCCGTTGAGTGGCATTAGGGACGTCCCTGTGTCACTTGCACACTGTTGTTGGTAGGGCCTACAAGAATAGCAAGATCTGTTTCACCTCTCTTGTTGCTGTTGGATGGGGAAAGATTTAAATCCAGAGCAGAACCACCCCGTCAGCACTGAAATTTCACCTAAACCTTTCCCACTGCTGGATGACTTTATTATTGTAACAAACCCTTACGTTTCTGGGCTTGAAACAAGATTCAGCCATTCCCATAAAAACAAGGAGTTACTGTCTCTCGATCTCTGTGATTTTTTTTTTTTTTTAAAGGGTGTCCCCCAGGAAGTAGTTGAGAATGTTTGTGTAAGCACAAAGCCTGCAGCTAATTCCCTCTGAAATACCGGCTTGCAACGAACGGGCAAATTTGGCCTTTGGCTTTATAAAGGTGACAGGAAAGGCAACAAAATGGCAGGACTCCAGGGTCCTGTCCACAGCTCTGTCCAGGGCGTGGGGTCAGTGGATTAGTAGAGCAGGGGAAGGGCTAGGAGCCAGAACTCCTGGGGTTTTTCCTTGGTTCTGGTAGCACAGTAAGATCTAGTGGTTATAGCTGGGGCAGGGGAGAGCCAGGATTCCTGGGTTCCCGCCTCACTGCTCTCTCTCCTGCAGACAGGCACGTTTCACGAGGCGCCAGGAGGAACCAACATACTCAATGACCTTCCAGCGCAATGTCAGATCGTTTGGGGCAAACAGCAAAGGGGAAGGATGGAAAAAAGTATTCGTCGCTCAACCTGTTTGATACATACAAGGGGAAGTCCTTAGAGATTCAGAAACCCACAGGTACGGGAGCACAGGGGCACTGTGCTGCGGGGCAGGGGCTCAGACCAGGACTTGTCCTAACTTCTCTCCCTCTACAGTAGCCCCTCGTCATGGCTTGCAGAGTCTCGGGAAAGTTGCCATTGCCCGGCGTATGCCGCCCCCTGCGAATCTGCCAAGCCTAAAAGCGGAGAACAAAGGCAATGACCCCAACGTCTCACTAGTACCAAAAGACGGGACAGGATGGGCAAGCAAGCAGGACCAGCCAGACCCAAAGAGGTGAGGAGCCTTCCCCCTTGGGGTGGGGGGTAGGAAACGGAAGATGGGGCCTTTCCTCTCTAGGGGGCAATGGCTCCTATCTGGAGTCTGAAGTCTCTCTCTCTTCCCCCACCCCTCATCGCCTGGCCTGTCTCGTTCCCTCCATCTCAGTACCGATGCCTCGACGCCTCAGCCGCCGGAATCGCAGTCACCGCCGGCTTCACAGACGTCTGCCTCAAACCCACCGAAACGACCCCCAACAGCACCCGAGGTGAAGGAGCTGGTGGGGCTGGGTTGGTCTCCCTGACAGAGCAAGACTGGGGGGGTACCTTGATGGGAACTCTCCAGACAGGCTCCAGGACGAAGAACAAGGAGAGTCCTGGCTCCCAGCTCCCTCCCACTCTACCCACTAGTCCAAAGCTGGGAATGGAACGCAGGAGTCATGGTGCCGAGCTGTCCCGCTCTAACCAGTAAACCTCACTCCCCTCCCAGAGGCAGAGCCCAGGACTTCTGTCTCTTGGCAACCAGTCAGCATCATGTCACTGACTCTTAGACCCCACTGGCATTTCCTGCTTTCACCGGGGGGGGGGGTGTCGGTGCTGCAGCCTGTAAACCTCTCCCAGCCAAAAGAATTTCCCATCCACAGTTTCCCAGTTGCTGGCTCTGAATGAAGCCAGCAGTCGGTGGCTGGGAACTTGTGGAGTGGAAATGTGGAGGAGGCCTTGGGAGATTAGTGAGGGGGGCTGCAGGCACCACAGAATCAACCTAATCCTCCCCCCCCTTTTTTTTTTCCCCCAGAATCCCCCTATAGTAGCAAGCGCGGTAAAGTCTTGGGCACAGGCCAGCGTTACCCATGGAGCGCAAGGAGATGGTGAGTTGTTTTTCAGGTCCCCCAGTGCAGTGCTAGGGGACACTGCTGCAGGGAGCTGGGGCTCCTGGGGGTGCTGTAATGTCGGACACAGCTTTAACCTAGTTCACCTGCAGAACTCTCTGCCGCTTGATGTCCAAGAGCCTAGCACGCTCTCACATTTCAATACCTGATGGGAGCTCTCAGCCTTCGTTACGGGGGCTAGACCCCAACCAGGGCCTTAGCTAGCTGCTGGGCCAGTGGTCAGGAAGGACACACCGCCCACATTCAGACCCAGCTGGCGCTGACCACTCAGACAGGCTAGGCGGGCCCTGGTCTCATTCATGCTGGGACTTCCCAAGCTTGGTCCTCCAGGATCATAGAGCTGGTAATTCCTTGGTCCTCCAGGGCCAGAGAGATGACAGTTCACAGCCTCTTGCTTCTAGAATCATAGAGATGTAGGATGACTGTTCACCAGGGTCATAGAGTTAGCAATCCTTTGATCCTCCAAGATTATAGAGGGGAAGTTCTTTGTTCTGTGGTCCTCCAGGGCCATAGAGCTGGAAGATCTTTGGTCCTCCAGGTGGGCTAGACAGTCTGCCTTTAATGGGCCCCTTCCTCTCGCTGCAGGTGGAAAGGGATCAAGCCTACTGTCGCGATTCTCTCGCGAGGAATTTCCGACCCTGCAGGCAGCTGGAGACCAGGACAAAGCTGGCAAAGAAAGGGACACTACCGATGCGTCGTATGGGCCCGGACCAAACCTCCGCCCCCAGAGTGAGCGATGTCCTGTCCCGCCCCCTCCAGGGAAGTGCTGTCCCAGTGTGGACCCCAGCTGAACCATGAACTGGCTGTATCAGCTAGACCTTGGCCGAGCCCAGCCCCTGCCTGCCACAGGGTGTTCCTGGTGGCAACCAGACCAAGGAGGCCCCTTCTTTGCAGCCCACAGCCTTGTTCTGATCAGCTGGTCCCATTTCTGCACAGGGGTCACGTCCCTGTGCCATGCAAGGGGTCCCCATATAACCAGTCTGCAGCTGCCTCTGAGTGGGCGCAGTGAACGAGCTTTGCCTTATCCCTTGCCCCTTTCCTTTGCAGACGCGACGAGCTGGCGGGATGGAGGCGGGCGGGGCACTGATGGGGAGGTGCCCGAGGAGCCCCCCGGAGCCCCTGACGGGCGGGCCGGGGTGGGCATGCAGCCCTCCGCCCCACCCCACTTCCCTCCCTACCGGGGGATGATGCCACCATTTGTGAGTATTGGAGGGTTGCCTATGGGGAGTGGTGGGAGAGAGAAGAGGGTGGGGGGCGTTAGATATACCCAGGTGACCCATCTTGGCTATTCAAGATGGGACAGCAGATGAAGGGCCATGGGTGGGGGGATTGAGCTCTTGGCCCACCCAGGTAATGGAGTCTCACCCTAACAGCCCGTCTTCCCACAGATGTACCCCCCGTACCTCCCGTTCCCACCTCCATATGGGCCACAGGGACCTTACCGCTACCCCACGCCCGAGGCACAGAGGTGAGTGAAGAAGGCAGGGGCATCAGGACCCTTGCGGTTCTCTCCCCAGCTATTGTGGGGAGAGGTGGGGCTAGGAGCCAGAGCTCCTGGGTTCTCTTCCCAGCTCCTCCATGGTTTCCCCCCAGGTTCTCACGGCTGGCCGGGCCCCGCCCTCCGCAACCCTCCCAACGCGTGCCAGAGCCAGTGAGCCGTCCGCCCGTGCTCAAGCAAGACGACTTGAAGGAGTTTGATGAGCTGGACCAGGAAAACGACGAGGGCTGGGCAGGTAGTGCCCCCTGCTGGTGTTGGGGGGGGCCCTTGAAACCCTTACAGGGAGGGGTGACTGGGACAGCTCCCTCCCGCCACAATGCCCCAGTGCTGCCTTGGGTCTCCCCACCATGTTACCTCCTCCCAACCTCAATACGTAGCCCTGAGGTCCCACTGCCTCCTTTAACACCCCCCACACACAGCACTCAGGAGCTCTGATGCTGTCTGTCTGTCCATGTCTGGCTGCCAGGTGCCCATGAGGAGGTGGATTACACCGAGAAGCTGAAATTCAGCGACGAAGAGGATGGGAAGGAGTCAGACGAGGAAGGGGCCGAGAAACAGTAAGTGAGAACCTGGAACGCCAGCCCCATCCCTTCTGCCTCCAGATTGGAGACTGGATCTACCTCCCCAGATCCACCTTCCACCTCAGTCAGCCTCCCCCAGATCTCCACCAGCCTGTCCTGCCCCGATCTGCCCCCCAACCCAGCCCATCCAGCCACGATCTGGTCATGTCTACCAGTATTCATGCTGCTCTTTGCCCCCAGACAGGACGGTGAGGGGCCGGCTCCCGAGGGCAAGAAGGCCAGCAGCCCCAAGGAGGAGCAGCCCCCCATCAAGACAGCGTGGGCTGAGGGCTCCCGCCCCCCGGATGGGGCCAAGGAACCGCCTGCTGCCCCTGCGCCTCGTCCCCCACCGCCTCCCCCACCCCCCAACCGGGGCAGCTTCCCAGTGAGTATCTGTGGGGAGGAGCATTTGGTATATATGGGTGGAGTGTTTGCCTGGGGAGCTCAGTGAAGGAGCTGGGTTGGCAGGTCTGGAGGTTTCAGGAGCTATGGATCCGAGTGACAGGGATGGAGCAATATGCGGTTGGAGGGATCTGGTACGGATTGAACCCAGCTCCGCTGCCCCCAGGAGCGCCCCATGCGCCCCCCGCCCCCAGAGGATGAGGATGAGGCATGGCGCCAGCGGCGGAAGCAGTCCTCGTCTGAGATCTCCGCAGCGGTGGAGCGGGCGCGCCGGCGCCGTGAGCAGGAGGAGCGCCGCATGCAGGAAGAGCGCAGGGCTGCCTGTGCAGAGAAGCTCAAGCGCCTGGACGAGAAGTTTGGGGCCCCTGACAAGCACCTCAAAGCTGAGCCCCCCAAGGAGGCACCCGCTCCCCCACCGGCCCCAGCTCCAGTCACTCCCAGCCCCCCAGCTGCCACCACTGTTGCTGCCCCCCCGGTCCCTGCTGCCCCGGAGGAGAAGAGAGACCAGGAGGAGCCGGAGCCGGCCCCAGCCAGCAAACCCCGCAGTGGGAGCTCCAGCAGCAGCTTGGACACTGGGCCAGGTAAGAGGCACCTTGCCCCAGAGGGGCCGCATCTTGGTGCCGGAGTGGGGTCCCTGTCTAACCAGCACTGCCCCTCCCCAGAGGGGCCGCATCTCCGTGCCGGAGCAGGGTCCCTGTCTAATCAGCACTGCCCCACCCTAGAGGGGGTCGCATCTTGGTGCTAGAGTGGGGTCCCTGTCTAACCAGCCCCACCCCAGAGGGGCCATGTCTCGGCACCAGCTGACAGGCAGATGTCACCAGGCAGGGCGTCTCCAGTCCCACGTCGTCCCCAGCGACTGACGCTCCTGCTTTCCCGCAGCCGAACCCCCCGTGATACCCACCCCCAAGGAGGTACCCGAGGTCGTGGAAGAGCCTGTGGTGGTGCCAGCTGCTCCAGCGCCGCCGGCCATGCCCAAGACTGAGCCCAAGGGTGAGACTGTGGTGCCGCTGCGCCAGGTGCCCCCTGCCCAACCTCTCGGCTATTCCAAGTACCAGAAATCTCTGCCACCCCGGTTCCAGCGGCAGCAGCAGGTAATGGCTTGGGGGGCTGGCTGGGGGGGAGTTGTGGAGGGGGGCATAGCTGCGAGGGGAGTCAAGGGGGGGCAGAGCCGTGGGGTTGTTAGGGCGATGGGGGAGGCAGAGCGGGGGGGGGGGGGACCGGGCCAAGCCCTAATCCCCTGTGCCCCCCAGGAGCAGTTGCTGAAGCAGTGGCAGCAGCAGCATGGGCAGCCCCCAGCGCCTGCCCCCCCTCAGCAGGTGACCACGGCCTCCTTGGCGGGCCTGGGCCCGTCCCCCAGCAGCGTCCCCCCACAGGGGGCGGGGCAGCCACAGGCCCCACCCCCTCCACCGCAAGTCCCGCCAAAGGCCATGTACCCAGGCTCCATGGGGCGCCCCCCGCCCATGCCTCAGATGAACTTCGACCCCCGCTGGATGATGATCCCGCCATACATGGATCCACGCCTGATGCAAGGCCGGCCGCCCATGGACTTCTACCCGCCAGGCGTGCACCCCTCCGGTAAGCCCCGCCCCTGCCGGTCATGTGATGGCCCAGCAATGACCCATCGGCCCCACTTGCACCTAGACCTGCTGCCTGGCTCCGCCCACAACTGGCTCAGGTGACCTGCTGCCTGGCTCCGCCCACAACTGGCTCAGGTGACTTGCTGGCCTGGGCTTGTGAGCCAGAGAGCTTCAGGGGTCCCCACTTTCCCTGCCACTAGTCTATCATGTGACCCATTGGTCCCGCCCACCCTTCACCCAGGTGACTTGCTGCTGTAGGTCATGTGATCCATTGGTCCTGTCTACGCCTGGGTCACATGACTGCCATGCCCTGTCACTGCCCTTTTGGTTCCACCTGACACCCCTGGCCCAGGCAACAGCTGACCCCAGAGGCATGATGGGAGGAGGGTGGGTCTGGCTGTGGGGTGCAGCTCTGTGATGTGTGCTCTGCCCCACAGGCCTCCTGTCCCGCGAGCGCTCTGACAGTGGCGGCTCTGGCTCAGAGCCCTTCGAACGACACCCCCAGCTCCTGCGGGAGCGGGGCACCCCACCTGGTGACCCCAAACTGGCCTGGGGGGGAGACGTCTTCGCAGCCTCTGCCGCCGACCCCCGGCCTCTGGCCTCGCCCCTCCGACAGCCAGACGATGACGAGAAAGGCCTGCGGTGAGCAGGGCAAGGATGCCACCGAGGGAGGGGGGCATTGACATGTGGAGGGAGATGGAGGACAGGAAGCAAGGGGGCCAGGCCACTGGGCTGTGGCGTGACTCCCCTCTTTTCTTCCCCCAGGAGCGAGACACCCCCCGTCCGCCTGCGAGAGGCTTCCACCCCACAGACCTACGTGGGCAGCTACCCGGCCTTCACTGAGAATGGTGCCCCGGCTGCCCTGCATCGCTTCCCAGGAGATGACCCCCGCCCGGGGGGGCCCTGGCCGGCCAACTTGGCCCTGCCCCCCAACACCACAGCAGAGCTGGCCAGGAATGGGCGCCCCGAGCCCCAGCGCAAGCTGGATGAGGAGCCGCCTGCCGCTGAGGAGCCCAAAGAGCCAGGGAGAGGCCCCGGGTTCAAGGAACCCCCACCAGCGCTGAAGAAGGCCCCCAAGGAGGAGCCAGCCCTGCCCCCCAAGGAGGAGGCGCTGCGCCGCGCTGAGCGCCCCTCACGCCAGCTGCATGACTTCCACCGACCACCACGTCGTGAGGCCAAGACGGAGACACGCTGGGGGCCCCGGCCAGGCAGCAGCCGGAGGGTGGACGAACCAGTGGGTGGTGAGAAGCCCCCACGCAGAGCTGGGCCAATCAAGAAGCCTGCTCCCCACAAGGAGGAGGCCGAGGAGCCCCGTCCCAAACCCAAGGAGGGTGCCGAGGTACCAGGCCCCAAAGAGCCCCCTAAGACAAGCAAGGAGCCCAGAGCCAAGGCACTGGTGAATGGTGGTGTGGTTGGGCCACCCAAGGAGCAGCAGGGGACACTGTCGCCTACCCGCAGGCGCCGGGAGTGCCCTTACGAGCGTGGGGGCAGCGGCTATCTGGGGCGGGGGCGTGCACGGGGGCGGGGCGAGTACTTTGCACGGGGGCGCGGCTTCCGGGGCGCCTATAGCGGGCGCGGCAGGGGTGGAGGGGGCCGGGGCCGCAGCAGGGAGTTCCGCAGCTACCGGGAACCATTCTACCGCCTGGAGGAGGGGCCCGGACCAGCAGGCACAGGGGGCGGTGCCAGGCCCCGTAACACCAGTGAGACACGGAGCGAGGGCTCTGAGTACGAGGAGATCCCCAAGCGCCGACGCCAGCGTGGCTCAGAGACAGGCAGCGAAACCCACGAGAGCGCCAGTGACGTGACCCACTCGGACAAGGAGGCAGCACCACCCCCGCTGGTCCCCCAGCCCATAAAAGGGGAACGGCAGCGGGGTGCAGCCCCCCTGCCTGCTGCCCCCCTGCCCCGCTTTGCTGACAAGATCCCACCCCGCCTCTCAGAACCGGGCGCCCGAGGGGGTCGCATCTTCACCCCCCGTGGTGTGCCTTCACGACGTGGCCGTGGGGGTGGGCGGCCCCCCGCAGGCACCTGGAGCCCCCCTGCCAAGCCCTCACTAGGGAAGAAGCCAGAGAAGCTGGAGTCAGAGGCAACATCTGACTCACCCAGTCAGGAGAAAGCCGTGCCAGGCCCCACCCTTCCAGCACCGGAGGAGTCACCTGGATTCCAGGTGCCCCCCAAGCATCTGGGGCCACCCCCCAACGGTGTGACAGATCGCAGCTTTGAGCGGCCCCCCCGCCGCCGGCGCCACGGCCGCTCCCAGCAGCAAGACAAGCCACCTCGCTTCCGGCGATTGAAGCAGGAGCGAGAGAATGCTGCCCGGCTCAATGGGGAGCAGCGGGCCCACATGGGGGGCCCAGTGTACTCGTGCCCACCTGCCCCGACAGAGGAAGCAGCTGCCCGGCGCATAGCTGGCACCAAGTCCCCCGACCTGTCCAACCAGAACTCGGACCAGGCTAACGAGGAGTGGGAGACGGCCTCTGAGAGCAGCGACTTCGCTGAGCGGCGGGGGGGTGGGCCAGGCGAGAAGGAGCCAGGAGGTCCCCCGCCCCAAGCCTTCCTGAAAGGGGCCAGCACATCCGGCGCCCCCACCCTGGGTGGCCGGGCCGCCTGCAGTGACCTGAGCCTCGCCCAGCGCAAGGAGCTGTCCAAGCGCAGTTTCTCCAGCCAGCGGCCTGGCATGGACCGGCAGAACCGGCGCACCAACCCTGGCCCGGGCAGCGGGGGCAAGGCCGGGGGCCGTGGGGGGGCCAGCGGTGGACGAGGGGACAAAAGGAGCTGGCCGTCACCCAGGAACCGCAGGTACGGGGGCCTGAATGCAGGGGTGACAATGAGTGGGGGGCTGGGTGCTGGGGAAGCATTAATGGGGTGCATGTGGGGGGGCATCCAGCTGCTATCCCTAATTTGTTCTCCTCTCAGCAGGCCAGCAGAGGAGCGCCCCCCGGGGCTGAGCCTGCCCCCTGCACCCACAACCAGCGCTGTCTATCGGCTGGACCGGGTGGTGCCCAGCGACCCAGCTGGCATCAGACAGGCCCTGGCTGAAATCGGCAGCCGCCAGGGCTCCCGCACCAAGCAGCCTCCACACGTGCCCGCCTCAGGCCCTGCGCCACCTTTCCGCCCCCACCCGGGGGCCTACGACACAGGTAACTCTGTGTGTGTGGGGCGGGGGGGCCCTGGGAATGATCCTGGCCCTGGGAATGATCCTGAGACCCAGCAAACTTGCGTCATGCCCTGGCCCAGCCAGTCCCATGCTAGGGGTTGCTGGAGGTCTGTCATCCCCTGGAGGGCTGAGATCCAGTGCCCCATGCCCTGATTTCCACCTCCCACTGCACTGAATCAGATACTGCCCCCCGCCAGGGTCCGTGTCCCCCAGAGAGCAGAAATCCCTCACCGTGTGCAGACCCTCCTCTACCCCCCACCTTCTGTTTCAGAGCCGCCTTTCCTGGCCAAGTCCCAGTTGCTGCCATCAAATGCCCAGCCCTTAGTGGACACCCCACTCCCCAAGCGCCGGGAGAGGCCCCACAAGCAGGAGGTGAGAGGGGCAGGCGGGAAGGGGGGGTTGTTCCTCCCCAAGCACTTGCCCCTTGTGGGTTAATGCTCCCTGTCTTCACCCTCCTGGCAGGACCCTGTGGGCTATTCCCACAGCCACAGCTTCCCTGGCCCCACACAGGAGCCACCAGGTTCCCACCTGGACCAGCGCGGGAGCAACAGCTCCTCTGAGGGGCTGGCGCCCCACATCTGGAGCCGGATGCAAGCTAGTAAGGAGTTTGGGTGGTAGGAGGGGCCTGACCCAGATGCGCTTCAGCCTGGTTTGGATCCTGAGTCGCTAGACATCTCTTTAGCCTCAGTTGCGGGGGGAGGGAATGGGGGACAGTTTCTCCCCTGGGTTGCACTGTGCGGGTGGGGGGAATTGGGGGGCTGGTGCCCAGTTGACAGCTTTGCCCCCCCTCTCAGGTGCACCCCGGAAAAGCTACCAGCCCCGCTCCATGGAGCCCTGGATGGACCCATTAAACACTTTTGATGACGTGGCCTGCACAGAGGTGAGGGTTCTGCGGTTGCACTGTGTGGGGGGTGGAGGCAGGGGGTGGCTGGGGAATTCTCCCTGGCCATGTGGGCTGCCCCCTAACCCTGCTCCCTGCCCCAGATGAGCCAGTCGGACAGCGGGGTGGATCTCAGCAGCGACTCCCAGGTCTCGTCAGCCACCTGCAGCCAGCGCAGCTCACCTGATGGCGGCCTGACAGCCACGCCTGAGCCTGGCGTGGGGGGCAAGCACGGCCCGGAGCCTGGGGCCCCTGGAGTCGAGCCCAAGGAGCAGGGCAGGAGGCCACCGCCCAGGGACACCGGCCCGCCCAGGGACGCCAAGGTAGGAGGGGGTTGAGCTGGTGGGGAATGGTTGGACTTGGGTGTCCTGATCTGGGGGGGTGGCTGAGCTGGGGGCCAGGGGTGTGGGCATAACTGACTCTTTCCCCCAGCAGGTCTGCAGCCCCCCCCCGATCCCCGCTGGCCCAGGCCCCATTGGTGCACAGCGCCCCCAACGAACTGAGAAAGCCAGAGAGAGCATGGGGGGCTCTGAGCTAGGTCCAGAGCCAGCAGCCCCTGGCCCCCTCATCCAGTTCGGAGCCAGCAATAAGGTAAGCGGCGCCGGCCACCTGGGTCCTAGCCTGGTTCCGGGTGAGGGCTGGGGGCCCAGACACATGGGTTCTCTTCACCTGGCCCCTGTCCCTGCAGGATGCTGATCTGGGGCTGCCTGTGAGCGAGCGTGGAAAGCAAGCCTTGGAGCCACCGCCCGCCCTGCCCTCGGCCATCCCGGAGGGGGTGAGTGGGGCACCTGGGTCCTATCCTGCCTCGGAAGCCCGGACTCTAGATCCCATCCTGGCTGGGGAAGGGTGAGGGATGAATGGCTGGAGCTCAGACTCCTGGGTCCAGTCCCAGGCTTGTGGGACTGGGGGGGCAGCAGGTAGGACCCTGGACTCCTGGGTGTTGTTCCAGCTTAGGGGATTGGGTGGGACGTGTGGGGGGGCTGGGTTTGCATTTCACCTGCTCTTTTTCTGTCCCCAGCTGGTGGCCACACCCCGAGACTGGGAGCTGCTGCTGCCCACTAGGCTCCCCACAGCCCCCCAGCCAGGTCCCGGACGGCCCTGTGAGCCCAGAGCCCTGCCCCCAGGGCCAGCTGCCTGCCCCCCTGCAGAGCCCTCAGCATTCTCAGGTAGGGAAAGTGCTATGGGCTCTAGCGGGGGCAGGGGGCTGTGGGAGCAGCCACGGGTTCTCACCACTCGCTGCGTTCCCCCCACAGGTGAGAGGCGCCCCTACCCCGAGCTCTTCTACAGCAGCCAGCCCACCGTGGCCCAGGTACCCTGCGTCCGTCCGTCCGTCCATCCGGCTGGGGCAGGGCGGGGCTGGGGCTGGCCAGGGTGTGGGGTGGGTGGGGCTGTCTGTCTGTCTGACCTGTGCCCTCTGCGCCCCCCCCCAGCAGGTGCCCAGCGCCTCCATCGAATCCCAGCTCAGTGGCAGTTTCCGCCCAGGGACCCCTTCTCTACATCCGTACAGGTAAGGGGAGAGGGGGCTCCCTTGAGACATGCCCCCAGCGAGCAGTGTCCCTGGGTAACCAGCCGCATTTCCGCTCTGTCTCCACAGATCCCAGCCCTTGTACCTGCAGCCCAGCCCAGCGCCCGGCTCCCCAGCAGCTCCGGTGCTGCCCGGCTCAGCCCTCCTCTCGGGGGTGGCCCTCAAGGGCCAGTACGTGGAGTTCTCGGCCTTGCCAGCTGCCGATCTGGCCAAGCTGCCGGCCGCAGGACTGCTCTACCAGGCGGCCCCCCCTTTCCTCTACAGCCCCCCCTTCTGCGGCAGCCAGCTGGGCCCCGACCAGCCCCTGCTCCAGGTACTGGGTGGGGATCAGTGAAGAGGGGTGGGGCTGAGGGATGGGATTCTTGGTGCCTGGCCCCACCCTCTAACCCCTGTTTTCCCCCACAGATGCGGCAAGAGCTGAGTCCCCCCTCAGATTTCTACCCTGGCCCTCTGCCACAGGCCAGTCAGAGCAGCTTCCTCCAGGCCCCGGGTCCCGCCCAGCAGGTAAGCCCCACTCCCTGGCCCGGCCCCCTGCTCCTGCCCCATGGTGGCTGATTGTCTCCTTCTGCAGATGCTGTTGCCTGTGGTGGAGTCCCAGCTGCCCCCAGTGGTGAACTTCAGCTCCCTCCAGCAGGGGGCACCAGCAGCCCCCCCACCACTGCCCCTGGTGCCTGTGGCCCCAGCCCTGCGCCCCCCGGGACAGCTGGCTGGGCGCCTGCTCCCCTCGGCCGTCCGCGCCTTCCCTCATGGCATGGGGCGCACGGAGGTGAGGGGGTTGGGGATGATGGGGGCACAGGGGACTGGGGCAGTTGGGGGTGCCAGGGAGGGCATGGGGGGAACAGGGTGTCCCATCTGAGCCCTGCTCCCTCTGCCCCCCCAGCTCCACCCCAGGGAGATGAAACCTTTCCCCGAATACCGCAAGCTGAGCAGCCCTGGGGGGCGAGCCCCGGCAGGGGGCAGGTGAGTGAGAGTGAGGGGTGCTGTGCACCAGGGGGAGGGGCTGGGGGCCCCACTTCACTTCACCATCTTGCTCTGCTCTACCCCACAGAGTCTTCACAGGCAGCTTCAGTCCCAGACTCCAGGCCCCCGGATCCAGCTACAGCGGGGCCACTCGCAACCTGCGCCCAGCCAGCTGCCCAGTGGTGAGGCAGGGCCCCTGTGCCCCCAGGGGGGGAGTTGGAGGGGTCCATGCACCATGTGTTCCCTCCCTTTAAATCTCTCCCTCCCCCCCAGGTGTCCCAGTCGGACGTTCTCCACTGGCCCCCGCGGCCCTGGCAGCGACACCCCCTGGCCCGCGAGGGGCCCCCCGTCCACCGGCCTGACCTGAGCTGCCGGCCCCACCAGAGTGACAAGCAGGAGCCAGGCCGGGCCCCCCAGCCCTAGACAGGCCCCTTCTCGCGCTGCGTGGGCCAAGACAACATCTGGGCAGGAGGAAGATCCGGCTCCTCCCCTCGGTGAGAGGGGAGGGGCTTCTGCCTCTTCTCCCATCCCCCCGTTAATGTCAAGATCGGGGGGGGCTGTTCCCTTACTGAGGGGGTTTGGAGCAGCAGCAGGGGACAGGGACAGGTTACTTTCCCCAATGAATGTACAGAGTTGGTTTAGTTTTTGATTCAGCTGGATTATTTTGGGGAGACATAGGAAAGACCTGACTGGGGGGCTGGAGTTGGGGTCCCCTCCTAGCTGTATAAGTATGGAGGCTCTATCCCCTTCCCCTCCAGCAGAAGGGGGAGGAAAAGGGGCCCCCCTTGGTCCCTCCACCTCTGCCCTGCAAGGTGGGGGGACTGGAGGACAGCTGCTGGTTTGTTACAAAATAAAAATGAAAAACTGTTTAAAAAAAAAAAAAAAAACCAAAACCTACAAGTGGGGGTCTGTGGGGTGAAATATGGGGGAAGGGGTGCTGTGGGCCCAGAGCAGCTCTTTGGCCTGGAACCCCCACGTGTTGGGGTGGGGGGAGAGAGGCCTGAGTCTGTTCAAAGTGCGGCAGGATATCTACATCAAGCTGCACCTGGCTATGAAGTGCCTGGTAATTAACAACAATCAGAACAAAATTAAATGTTACATCCCTGAGTGGAGGGCAGGGCACAGCAAAGTGGCCCCCAGGACCACCTTTAATTTCAGATAAGGGAACCACACACACAGGTTAAGCACAAATTAAAAAGGCTCACACGACCTCCCTGCTTGTTGAAGATGCAATTTAAATATCCTCCCTCCAAAAGCTGGGCAAGAGGAGCCACAAAGCATCAGCGGCCCTAAACCGCCGAGGAAAAGAGGCCCCAAAACGGCAGCATTGTCAAAGCCGCTGGTAAATTCTGTGGAGGAAAATAGGTGCAGGATCATGAATTCAGGACACGTAAAAACAGAATTAGGGAAACTAAGAAAGAATATGATGAGCTGGTGAAGAGCAACAGCAAAATAATATTAAACAGCCGGAGGTGCCAAAGCAGCCCCTGAAAGCCAGTGCAGGAAACAAAATTCTTTGTATCAGTTTTCAGGTCTGAGGATGCGGGGGAGAGTCCCAAACTGGAGCCAGTCTGGTCAGGTGCTAAATCTGAGGTGTCATTAGCGGAGGTTTTCATACAAAATGTTGAATTAAACAGCAACAAGTTGCCAGGCCCGGATCGTTCCACCTGTGTGCTGGAGGACTCAGGAAACTGCAGAACTGCTCTCTGGTATCTAAGCGCTTATTGAACCCCACCTCTGAACCCACTGCCCGGAAGAGAGCTAATGTGATGCCAACTTTTACAAAGGCGCCAGAGCCAATCCCAGTGATTATAAACTGGCAAACCAAACTTCAGCACTGGGCAAACTGGTTGAAACTCTCAAACAGAATGAGCAGACGCATAGACCAACACGTGGTGGGGGATAGGTCACTACAGCACGCAGGTAAGTCAAGAACGGCAGCTTAGCGGGAGTTTGGACTAATAGCAGGGATAAGAGACAAAACAATGGCGGTGGGGGAATCAAATTAGTATTTTAAGTGTCTATACTAATGTGACGTATGGGGAATAAGAAAACTCAAAATGTGAGTAGCTAAATGCAGCTCTGGCAGTTGGCATCACAGAGCCATGGAGGGATAATGCAAGCGACTAGAATATTCAGATAGCAAGGAGGCGGTTACCTTATCAAAATGTCGATATGTGGACTGAGGTTGAGATGGAAATAGGAGACAGACACTTTGAGAGTCTCTGGATAAAGATAAAAAGTTAAAAAAAAAGAAGTCACAGTAGGAGTCTACTTCAGAGCACCAGCCAGGAAGAGGTGGAGGATGAGGGTTTTTCTCAATTAACAAAACCATCCAAAGCACAGGTTTTGGTGGTGATGGGAGACTTCAGCTCCCTGGACAGCCATTGGAAAAACAATACAGCAAGGCACAGAATATCCAACAAGCTCTTGCAACGTATTGGAGAGCATTTTTTATTTCAAAAGTTGGAGAAAGCTACTAGGGGAGAAGCTGGTCTCAGTTTGATTTTGACAGAGAGGAGCCGTAACTTAGGTAAACATGATCGTGAAATGGTAGCACGCATGAGTCTAAAGAACGGTAGGAGAGAGAACAGTAAAAATAAAAGACGGATCGCAAGAAGGCAGACTTTAGCGCACTCAGAGTTGGTATGCAGGATCCCAGGGGAGGCGTATCTAAGGAAAAACAACTGAAGACTGGGCAGTTTTTCAGCGATATTAAGGGTACAAGAGCAAAGTTCCACTGTGTAGGAAGGACAGGACGTAGGGCAAGAGACCACCTTGGCTTAACCAGGAGCTTTGCACTTGTCTACAAATTGAGTTCTACAAAATGTGGACACAGGTGACTGTAAGGATCAATGTAGTCAAGTTCCAGAGCAGGAGCCGTGTTAGTCCATTGCAGAAAAACGAGTCCTGTGGCACTTTTAAAGACTAACGTGATAAATCCGCTAGTCTGTAAAGGTGCTGCAGGACTTCGTTGTTTCCAAGCAATGCTGTAGGGGAAAAATGAGAGAGGCCAAGGCACAAACTAGCTGCAGGTATAAAGGGTAACAGGAAAATATTTTAAAATTCATTAGGATCAGGAGGAAGACCAAGGACTGTGTAGGACTGTTAACAATGGGGAAAAACCACCAGAAAATGTGGAAATGGCAGAGAAACTAAATGACTTCTTTGTTTTGGGCTTCACCAAGAAGGTTGGGGGCACTTGGCTGGCTGATGTAGTGAGATTTTAGTAAGGTGTTTGCCGGGGTCTTGCATCACTTCCGTAACAAACTAGGAAAATACAAGCTGGAAGGAAGCACCACACGCCGGGTGCATAACGGGTTGGATAACCACGCCCAGGCACTAGTTATCAACAGTTCACACTCCTGCGGGGAGGGCAGAACGAGCAGGTACCGCAGGGAGAGGTTCTGGTCAATATTTTCATCCATGATTTAGATGCTGGCACTTAGAAACTTACGTTTGCTGATGATACCAAGCTGGGTGGGGTTTTAAGTGCGTTGGAGGACAGGATCACAATTCAAAATGATTTGGATAGAAGTATATAAAATTATGACGGATGTGGAAAAAGTGGACAAGGAAAAGTTGTTTAAATACTCCCATAATACAAGAACCAGGGGTCACCAAATGAAACTGATAGGTAGCAGGTTCAAAACAAATAAAAGGAAGTTCTTCACACAACGCACAGTCAACTTGTGGCACTCCTTACCTGAGGAGGTTGTGAAGGCTGGGACTATAACAATATTTAAAAGGGAACTGGATAAGTTCATGGTGGCTAAGTCCATAAATGGCTATTAGCCAGAAAGGGGTTAAGAATGGTGTCCCTAGCCTCTGTTTATCAGAGGATGGAGACGGATGGCAGGAGAGTGATCACTTGATCATTGCCTGTTAGGTTCACTCCCTCTGGGGCACCTGGGTACTGGCCACTGTCGGTAGACAGATACTGGGCTAGATGGACCTCTGGTCTGACCCAATACGGCCTTTCTTATGTTCTTATGGACAAACTGGTGAAATGGGCTCAGGTAAATAGGATGAAATTCAGTAAGGAGAAGTGCAAACCTCCAGTCGCCTCTGCTCACGGCAGGACTAAGTCCCTTCTTAAACCATCGCTGACACATCCCCTCTCAGTCCCCTCACCCAGACTGAGCAAACCCAGCTCTTTCCATCTTCCTTCAGAAAAATCATTCCTGTTGCTGTTCTCTGGCCTGACCAATTTCTCCACATCTTTCCTGAACTGAGGGGCCCAGAACTGGACACAATACTCCAGGTGAGGCCTAATCAGGGCGGAGTAGAGCAGAAGAATTCTGTGTGTTTTACTGACAATACAGCCCAGAATGGTGTTTGCGTTTGGCGTCTTACACAGTTGACTCATATTTAGCTTGTGAGCCGTGATACCCCAGATCCCTTTCCGCAGTTCTTCCTAGGCAGTCATTGCCCATTTTGGACATGGGCAATTACTTGCTCTTTCCTAAGAGGCGTACTTTGCATTTCTCTTTAGTGAATTTCGTGCTATTAAACTCAGATGGGTTTGACAGTTTCTCCAAATCATTTCCTGTATGAGCCTATCCCGCAAAACACTTGCAACCCCTCCCAGCTTGGTCTCATCCACAAACTTTATAATTAGTGTACCCTCGGTGCTGGCGGAGTGCAAATGTCTTCCTCAGCACCCAGTTTGAAAAAAGTCATTTCTAGACAACCCCACAAATAAATGTTTGAGCAATGCAGGCCAGGGTTTTGCCAGCAGCAGCAGGGGGTGCTGTGACCTCGTCCCTGAGAGTCTGCGCCCCAACACTGGGTCCTGAGCCATGATTTCAAACTACTCCCACAGGGCGCCCTCCGGTGGAAACCTTCGGTACTGCACCCACCTGGGGGGCACACTTCCCATAGGGCGCCCTCTGGTGGAAATCATGGGTACTGCACCCAACGGGGACACTTCCCATA
>ML685853.1:102023-124056 GCA_007922175.1 Pelusios castaneus | reverse complement strand
TCCCTCCCAACACTGGTACCTGCAAATTTTCAGGGGGCTGTTCAGCCGCCTGCACTTCCATGGGCTCCTCTGGCACCTGCTGCAAGGGGGCAGAGGAGGTCAGAGAGGAAATGGGGGGCTGCCCTAGCCCTTCCCCCAGCACTCAGCTGTGCTCTGCTCCGCTCTCTCCCAGCCCCCTCGCCCAGCCCCACGGGTACCTGGGGGGGGGTCGTCTACACGGCGCACGTAGGGCAGCACCTGCTCCTCAGTCACCGGCATGTGCTCCAGGATCAGGCCCAGCCGCGCCCCCAACATGGCCGTCAACCAGCTCACGAGTGAGGGGTTCACGTCGGCCGACATCCGCCGCTGCAGGACACGGGGGTCAGAGCCGGGGTCCCAAGACAAATCCCAAAACGACCTGCCCAGCCCCCCTCCTCCCCACCCATGACCGACCCGGCCCCACAGCCTGCCCAGCCCCCCTCCTCCCCCCACAGCTGCACCCCCTGGCGGCACCAGGGGCCCGACAGACCCAGGGACCCTGGGGGGGGACTCACGATGCGGTCGTTGATGACGGCGGTCAGAGCGCCGCGCTCCCCCCGCAGGCAGTACAGGTTCAGCGCCAGGCACTCAAACAGCCCCTGGTTACACAGCTCCAGCAGCCGGCATCCGAAGGTGGGGTCTGCGGGAGGGTGCGGGGGATGAGAGCCAGGCCTGGGGACCCCCTAGCCCACAGGAACCCCCCCAGCCTCCTCCCAGTAGGGCATCCCCACGCCTGCCTCCCCCCACCTGGCTCCTCCAGGATCCCCCCCACAGGAGGATCCCCCCTCCCTCCCTCCAGGGCCCCCCCTCAGCTCACCAGCGCAGCGCAGGACATGGCTGGCGATGCGGGTGAAATGCTCCTGCAGAAACTCCAGGTTGGTCCGGGTGATGTCGACGCCGTCCTGGACCTGCACCGAGGCCTGCCAGGGGGATCAGGGGGGGCTGTCAATGAGATGTCAGGGATCCCCCTCAAACCCAACCCAGGGTCACTCCCCCATGTTGCCCCTCAAGAAGGAACAGGGAAGAGGCCCAGTCACACAGATCCACCACCCGTCTGGGAAGCCCTTCGCACACCATGAAGGAGGGGTCCCGCCCCAGCCATCCCTGCACATAAGGGGGGGCCATGGGGACTCAGCCTGTGGAGAAGGCAGCCGGGGCCCCAGAGGACTCACGAAGCTCTCACGGATATACTCCTGCAGGCCGGCGATCAAGCTGTGGGTGGCCACCTGGGGAGGAACGCACAGTTCAGTGGGGCGGCCCACAGCTGGGTGGGAGTGGGTAGGGGGCACCAGCAAACCGGGGAGGCTTGGAAGGCCTCACCCACACCCAGGCACCACTAGGTGTGGGTGAACAAGCGTAAGGGGACTGGAGAGCTTTCAGGGGGCCGGGGAGCTGGGGAATCTGAGGGTCCAGGGTCCCTCACTCGCACGCTGGCGTCCGAGGGCTCACCCGCCCAGGTACCGCTGGTGGAAGAAGCGGTGCAGGAGGATTTGGGGGCATGGGAGGGACCAAGGGGGCCAGGGCCCCTCACCCGCACGTTGGTGTCCGAGGGCTCACGCCCGCCCAGGTACTGCTGGTGGAAGAAGCGGCGCAGCTGCGGCTGGACGCGCTGCAGCGGCTGGAACTGCCCATGGAGCAGCATCACCACGTCCACCATGGAGAAGTTCTGGCAGATGAGGGAGAGCAGGTCCCCGAAGAAGCCTGGGGAGAGAAGGAGGGGCCATGGAGCAGCTTGGACACCGGGGTCAGCCCCAGCCAGGGAGAGGGGCGGTAGGTGGACTGGGCCCAGGGGGTGGGGCAGCCGCTCACCAATGGCGCCCTCCGAGCCGGGCTCGAACAGGTTGCTGGTGCCGCTGAGGCGCTGGATGAAGCCAGCGATGCTCTCGGTGCTGCCCTGCTGGGCGCTGAGCGATCCCATCATGGACGACAGCACCCCCTGCACCACACTGGTGAAGAACTCGGGGGGCAGGGTCTCGGGGCCCCGCGCCCGCTCCCCACCGGTCGCCCGCTCAGACTGCAGGGGTGGGGTGGGCACCACAGAGGGCGGAGAGGTCTCTGGCTGTGGGGCTGGGGCCTGTTCCGCTGCCTGCGGGGGAGCAGCTCCCATCTGCGTGGCCTGGAGAACAGAGAGAAAGACGGCCGTCAAGGATGGCTTGACCGGGACATCCAGTCAAGGACGTGGGGGGAAGCCGGCTTTACCCAGAATGCTGTGCAGCGGGCAGGGCTCACCTGTAGGAAGTCTGTCATGCCCTGCAGGAAGGCGGGCACGCCGGGCATGGCCACAGTGATGGTGGGGGAGCCCACGCCGGCCATCCCCGAGCCTGCCGCCCCCAGCAGGTTGCCCAGGAGCTGGGAGAAGTGGAGGTCGTCGCTGGGCGGCTGGGCTGAGGAAGAGACGGAGGGCATCGGGCCCCCTGGGGCACCGGCAGAGCTGCCCCCCGCTGCCGTGGTGGCTGTATTGGTGGTAGTGGCACTGGCCGAGGCCGTGGGCGGGGAGGCCGGGGCCGCGAAGGAGACCGATGAGCTGGCGCTGGAGGAAGACGAGGCTGAAGAATTGGTGCCCTGAGCTGGGAGAGGCAGAATTTGCGCTCAGTGTCCTGGGCCGCATTTCCCAGGAAGGCCCATGCCCTGTAGCCCCATTTACCCCACAATTTCCCATAACTCCCCCTGCCTTGCAGCCCCCCAAGTCATCACACACCACCCATATTAGCTGCCTCTCCCCCACCCCCCTCCCATCATCCTCTCTGTCTGCGACTTCTGAAACAGCTCCCCAATCCCTGTGACCCCCCACCAGCGACCCAACAGACCAGCCAAGGCTCCCACTCGCCCACTTCCTGCAGCCTGGCTGCCCATGCAACCCCCATCGCCTCCCCGACCCAGGGTGTGGGGCAGAGACTTACCCACAAGCACTGGCTGCATCAACAGCTGCCCAACAAGCCCACTGATCATCTGTGCCAGGGAGGCATGGCCCCCCGCGCCAGGGCCCTAGGGGAGACATATGTTACCCCAAGGGCAGCACCACCCCGTTCCCCATCCCCCGAGCCAGCCACAGATATGAGTTAGTGTCCCCCATTCCCTATGCCCCCTCTCCCTCCCCCAAGCCAGCCCATCCCCCCGGCAGGATGAGACCAGCAGGGAAAGACCCTGTTCCCTGCCACCCCACTCGAACCGGGCTCTCACCCCTGGTCCTGCCGCCTGGGGGGCCCCCGGGTGGGTGGGCCGGGTAGATGGGGCCGAGGGTCGGGCAATCACCACGCGAGTCGGGGCTGACTGGAAGCTGGGGACCTGCTGGCCTGGGGCAGAAGGAGGAAGTAGGTTAGAGGGAACCGCCAGGATAGGGCCACCCCTGGGTGCCCCTCCCACTCCCTGCTGAGCACACCCACCTGTGGCGGCGGAAGCAGCAGCCGCCATGGCTTGCTGGGTGATCTGGTGGGCCACAGCCTGCATGAACTCGGGGGGCAGGCTGGGCGGGGGCAGCTGGGCAGTGCTACCTGGAGGGGGAGAGCCACGTTAGCAGAGAAGATGGGGGGAATCACAGTTCCTGCCCCCCCAGCTCTGCTCGTGCCCCTCACTCCCGACCCACAGACCCTGCCAGCCCATAGCCCAGCCCAGGGCTCCCTTACCCATGCTTGGGCCGTGCCCGGCCGTGCCAGTGGGGACAGGGCCCCCGGAGCTGCCTCCTGCTGCCTGGGAGCCGGAATCTGAGAGTGAGAAACATAATTGGCACAAGCCCCGAATCCATCATGCAGCCCAAGCCAGGACAGAACCCAGGAGTCCTGTGGGAGGCCCCCATCTCATCCCCCACCCCAGGCAAACACCTCTCACTCACCCTGGATGCTCATGTGCATCATGACCACGGGTTCCACGCTCTGGTGGGAGATGCGGATGACCCGGGGGTGTCCGGCCTGGGAGGCCAGAGGCTGACTTGGGGCCGTTCCAGGGGCCGGCCGGCTCTCAGGGGCCCTGCCTGTCTCTCCAGGGCTGGGGGCCGCTGCCGGGACTGGGGCTGGTGGCTGTGTGGGGGCAGATCCTTCGGAGCTGGGTTGGGGGGGCCGGGCACCGTTCCCTGTCATGGTCACCGTGGTACCAACGTTGATCTGTGGACAGATGAGACGTTACAGGACCCATCCCAGACACGTGGGATCCACCCTCCCTCCCCGGGCTCTGCTACCCCCTAGGTGTGTTACCCCGGACAATTGGGTCCCTGCCCTCCCTCCCCTGGGGCCAAGCACAGTCCTGGATGCCTGGGTCCCTGCTCTCCCACCCTAGGGCTGTGACCCCCTAGGTGTATCATCCCGGACACCTGGGTCCCCACCCTTGCTCCCCTGGGGCTAAGCACAGGCCCGGACGCCTGGGTCCCAGTCCCAGCCCCAGCCCACCTGAATGGGAATGGCAGCCTGCTGCAGCACCATGGGGGCAGAGTAGTGGGACATGGGCCGGACCACGTGCAGGTGGCGGGGGGTGTTGCAGGAAAGGTTGCAGCGCAGGTCAGACAGTGCCACGAAGGTGTTGCCCAGGAGGCGCAGGGACTCCCCCACCAGGTTGATGATGCGCTGGTCCTCCTCACGGCCCTCAGTCTGACAATGCAAGAGGCAGATTAGCTCCCACGATCCCCCCCGGCCAGCTGTGGTATTGCCCAACTCCCCCCACCATTTTTGGTATCTCACAACTCACCCCCCCCCACTCCTGCCATCCATGGTATCACCCGAGACCCCCCCCACTCCCATACACATCCTATCCATGGCATGACCCAGCTCAGGGCCCACAGCCAACTCCCCTGTTCATGGGATTGCCCACCTTGGACCCAAAACAATCCTTGCCCCCTACTCCCAAAAATGAACTGCTCTGGCTCCAGCCAATCGAATGTCCTACAGCAGGGGGTGGGAATTGGGTCCAGCCCCTGGTTATACAAATCAGCACGAGAACTGCCTTGGGGTGTAGGGGGATTTAGACTGTGCCATTCTTGTGGGGCCAAAGGGGAATTTAGATCATCCCATTCTCACCAGGATGGGGGGATATTCAGAATGATGTCCCAATCTGGGAGAAAGGGGGGAGGATTTGGACCATCCCATTCTCATGAGGATGTGGGGGCATTCAGAATGTTCCATTCTTTTGGAGGGGGAGGTAGGCCATCCGATTCTCACAAGGATGAGGGTGTGTTCAGAATGTTCAATTCTCAGGGGCAGATTTGGACCATCCCATTCCCTCAGGATGCCCCGTTCTCCCTGGGATGGGGGTGAGCCCAGGACATCCCACTCTTACTGCCCCAGGGGGGACTCTGTCTTACGTTGTTGTTGTAATCAGTGGTGCTGGCCATGGCCAGGATCTCCTGGTACCTCTGCAGGAAGGGTTGCAGCCGCTCCTCCACCCTGCGCACCTCCAGCAGCACCTCCACGTACTCGCCTGGCGCTGGGTGGCTGCAGGAAGGGGGAGAGATGGCTCAGTGGGGGCCAGGACGCTGTCCCTCCTCCCCCCATCCCACTCAGCCCTAGCCTTACTTTGGGGCTCCTTCAGCGGACGGTGTCGGCTCTGGCCCAGGCTGGGGGGTCTCTTCGCTGGGCGCAACTGAGGGTTCCGAATCAGCTGCCTCCATGGGCTCCCGCTGGCTGGGGATGGGGGCAGGCGGCGGCTCGTCCGGGGTCAGGGGGGCATTCTCTGGCACGGGCTGGGGCTGCCCATTTGTGCGACCCTAGAAAGATGCACACAAAACTCAGAGCCAGGAGCTCCCGCCCCTGCCATCACCCTGGTCAGGGCCCTCCGGCCACACCACTCACCTCCAGCCGACCCAGGATGCTCTGGACGTCCCGCAGCATGTGCTGCGCCATCACCAGCCGGACACGGGGTTCGCTCTGCAACAACATGGGAAGGGCTGGGTCAGGGCTGTAGTTCACAAAGATGCAGTCAGGCCCCACCCCCTGAATCAGACATGTGAGCCCAGCCTGCTTGGCATCCCACACCCCTCAATAAGACCCCTGGACTATCCCCCCAGTCAGACACATGGGTACATCAAGCCTGTTATTTGCAACCCCACCCCCTGGATCAGCCCCATGGGCCCATCCAGCTCCCCTCATCCCTCTTTACCCCAGCCCACCAAAAAGAAAAGATTTCAGGGAGAGAATTTAATTGGTTCACAGTAAACTGGGCCTCACCTACCTCCCCACACTCTTTCATTTCTCTAACCCTTCCCAAAATCCCCCAGCGGCCTGGGAACAGCCACACCTCCCAAGCAACCACCGCTGATCTTCCCCCACTCCAGCCTAGGCCCCATCGCCATCCCACACCCCCACCTCAAGTACCTGTATGGGTGCCCGTTCCATATTTATATGAACGTCCACAGAAGATCCATCCATCTTATCAGAAGGAGAGAAGGGGCGGGAGTGAAGGGGGAAAGATAGAGAGAATTAAAGAGAAAAAACAGAAAAGAGCGAAGGAGGAAAAAAAACAGGAAAAAAAAAGAAAAATAAATAAAACCAAAGACGGGGGAGGGGTCACAGGCACAGCACAACAAGGAGGAGAATAGAGACCCTCGCCCACTCCATGGTCCTGTCTCCCCGCCCTCAGCCAGAATGGGACCCAGGAGTCCTGGCTCCCAGATCAAGCCACTAGCCCTGACTCCCCTCCCAAAGAGGTGACACAGAGCCTGGATCCCAAGTGCAGCACTAAGGCTGGGGGTGCACCCCCTGCCATCTCCCTAGCGCTGCTCTGTGACAAAGAGCCCCCTGCTGAGTCCTGCCCCCTGCATGGCACGCTCCTGGCATGTACTCACTTGTGGGGGTGGCTGGGGGTCCATGATGCTCACTGGTAAATTGAAGGTCCCAACCATGACGTAGCTGTTGGCGTTCCGGTCATGGACAGTGGCACCAGCTCCCCGGCCCCCGCTGCCATTGTGAGGGGCTGAGACTGAGCTGGCTCCAGAGGGACCCCCCGAGGAGGGCGACTGCGTCTGGGGAGGCGCACGTTCCACCAAGTGGATCACTTTGCCCCCAACGTCTTGGGAGGAAGAGATGAAGGGTGGTGAAACCAGAACCTCAACCTTCTGCATTCCCCCACCTATGACAGCTCAACTGCTGCCCCTCACTCCCAAACCACAGCCCAGCCCTGGGCTACTCCCCACCCAGCACCCCCCAATCCTGAACTGCAGCCCCTGAAAATCCAGCACCCTGGGCCCCTCCAGCTCTGACGGTGCCCCTCACTCTCAACCCGCAATTCCCCCACTCACTATATTCTTTAAGCTTTTTGTCATCTTGCAGGACTCGTCCCTGATAAATCAGCCGCTGTTTCTCTGCGGGGATGTTTACAGCACCTGCGATGTGCTCTTTGAATTCCTTCACCGTCACCTGCAGGAGAAGGGCAGCCGGGATCTCTTCACTTCTCAGACCACATGCTGGGTCATGCAACCCCTCTGGGGTGGGGCAGGACAGGGGCTGTTCATACAGGGACCCCTCACCCAGGGCTGAAATGCATCTGGCTCTGGGATGGGGTGCAGGAGCTGCCTAACACCCAACAGAGCCGACGCAGAGCATCCCCTAATGCTGGACCGGGGCCAGCACGGACCACAAAGGGAAACCACCCTGGACTCAACCTCTCACCTCTGCCTCTACAGTGAAGGTCCTTGTCTGAGAGTCGAGGGTTTTCACCATCACCTCGAGGTTCTCCACCTCCGCCATGGTGCCAGGCTGGCTCCCACGGCCGGTTCCTGCCACAGGAGAAGAGAGACCGGGTTACACCTTTGCTTACTCTTCGCTCCATTTCAGCAGCCCTGGGGCATGAAGGGACAAGCCATGGGTTCAGCCATATGGAGGGCCCACTACTCCCAGCCTTGTAACCCCCCCCCCACTGGGAGACAAGAGTCATGATGTGCCTCCTCATCCTGCCCAGACTCACCCCCCATGATGTCCCCACAAGGCAATGTATATACACCAGCCCTCCACACGCATACCCAGAGCCCCCCCCTTTACACCCATATAGCGAGGTACCCTCCTTCCCCCCAGCATTATATCCCCTCCGCTCCCTGTGCATGTCACACCTGTCTGCCGGGGGGGGAGGGGCAACTTCCCACAAATAACACCCACCCATCAGGGCTAGCCAAGGGGAGTGCGACAGCCCCCTTATTGCACGGGGAGGGACAAGTGTGAGGGTGCACAGAGCACGCCTCCCCCCGTGCAGGCCCCCCCAACCAGCAAAGCAGCCAAGTGCCTTTATCCCCCACCCCGGGGATGGGGATCAAGCACCACCATTCAGGGATAAGTCAGGGGGTCACCCACACCCCCCCTGGGAAAGGGCAACCAGCAGCACGGAGAGACCCTGAGCCCTGCCCCAGGGACCCCCACAGGGGGAAACGGGACCCTTTGCCCCTCCCCCCACACAGCACGGGATGGGGGAGGGGCGACTCTGACCCCCACCCGGCTCCAAGGGCCCCTCTGCCGCGAGAGTGGGGGAGGGGCTCAACGTCCCACTGGCCCCGCCCCCAGCCTCTCACTTCCGGTCAAGCGCAGGCCACTTCCTCCCCGTCGTCCCTCGGAAGAGGGCTGCTTCCGGTCAGCCCCGAGCCACGGGGGGGACTTCTGGGTCCCGACGGCCGCTTCCGGGGGGTGGGCGGCGGTGGGGGAGGCGCTGCGGCCCCCGCCGCGGGCCGGGCTCGTGACGGGGTGAAGCGGCCGCTGGACCCGGCGCGTCCTCGGAGCGACTCCCTGCTCCGGCCGCCTCGCGCCGCTTCCTCCCCCGGCTGCGCTCGATTGCGCACGCGCGAGCGTCCCTGCGTCCTGTTCCCGTCCCCTTCTGGGTCCTTCGCCCCGCGCGCGCCGAGGGCTGTCAAAGGCAGATGCCTGATTCCACACTCCGCCCCGCCGGCCCGCTCGGCTTCCTGCGCCCCCCGCCGCGCTTCCCTTTACCGCCCTCGGTTCTCGGACCACGGGGCTGAGCGGCCGCGAGCCGCTTGTTCGCCTTCGATCGCAAAGGCCGCGCGCAGGCACCTTCCGGGTCCACTATACGCAGCTGAAGGGTCCGCTCCAAGGGCCTCGCTCACTCCCACCTGCGCACTAGACCTTTAGCCACCATCTTTGTTCTGGGCTGACGCATGCGCCGCATGCAGTGTTGAAAGGAGCCTGGAGACCATCTTGGAGGCTGGCTTGGAAATGACGAGGATCGCCTCTCTGACGTGTCTTTTGGGGGCAACGCAACGGCAGTCAAAGCACCCAATCGACCCGGCAGCCATCTTTGTTATTGGCACGTGCTTCTTCTGTTGATTGATTTGCCGCCATATTTCTTGAGGGCAAATAGTCCTGTTCAGATTAATCACCTTATACTGCATCGCGCGCGCGCGCACGCACGCACGCACGCACGCGCACACACACACACACACACACACACACACACACACACACACACAGAGCCATCTTTGTTATGGGCAGTCAGCTTGCCAGGGAATGCCAGCTTGTTATTGTAGGGTCTCCCCAAAACACTGGACACTTCACTGGCCCTGTTTCGTAGTGTTTCCTAGTTTGGGGGTTCTAAGCCATCGTGAGGGCTCTCTGGTTGGATGTGTCCTTCCCCCGTCTGCAGTTAAACGCCACTGGGGGGGTGAGGGTAACAACATTTGATTATGTCCCAAGCACTATTCATTACCAGGCAGTACAGGACTCATTGCCCTGTGTGGGGGTTCCAGGCCAAGCAGCCCTTTGGGGGCCCATAAACTTTCCCTCCCTGCTGCCCAACACCCCCCCCCCCCTCGAGCAGGGCATGTTTGATTGGTGGCTGGATTTAGTGGTGCTGTTTGGTCTGGTTCAGATTTTTACTTGAGTCTAGGCTTCCATTCACAGGGCGTGCCCCACCCAGCCTGGCGCCCCTGGTTCTCCCCTCCCCATATATTTTGTACCCTGGGATTACCATGTCCCCTCCTGCCCCAGCATACACCAGTGGGTGGGTGGGTCTGGGGGTGGAGTGGGAGTGGGAAGGGCTGGACGGAGGGTAGCGAATTGGGGAAGAGGCAGAAAGAAGTCAGCCTGTGTGGCAGCTCCACCTTCCTGGCCCTCTCATACCCACCACCCCTGCTGCTGGCACTGGTACAGAAGGCCTGCCCAGGCCCCACCACCTTCTATTATTGTAGGGTCTCCCGAGGGCCCGCCCCCCATCCCCCACTGCAATGTTTACCATAGGGTCAGCCTGAGCCCAGGGGTCGGTGGCTCATGCCCGCCCACGCCACCGGACTCTGGCCTCTGGTGCGTTAACAATTAACGGGGTGGGGGCGAAGGTGAGCCGGACAGTGGGACGGCAGACGGACAGCCCCCACTTCTCCCAGCCCCCCACCCGCCATGTTCCAACGCACCTGGTCCTATTTGCTCCAGCTCTACGGGGCCTTGATCGGTGCCCTGAGCCCATGCCTCCCACCCACCCCACTGCCCGCCAGCAGGCTGGACCGTGATCAGGTACCCGGTACAGGGGGAATCTGGGGGAGCCCATCAGAGTGGGGACAGTGGGGAGGGGGATGAGACCCCCCCAGATCTGGCATTGGGGGTCTCATAGGGCTATAGAAGGGTGGGCGGGGGCCCTCCTGGTACCTGAGTCTCTGGGTGGTGGCAAGCAGGGGAATATGTGGAGTGATCTCTCTATGGGTCTGTGTCTGGGGAGATAGGGGTGCAGAGGCCTATGGGGCAGGAGGGACTCCGACGGCATGCCTATGGGGCAGGGGATGGGGGAGTCTGTGCTGCACCCTGACCCTCCACAGTTCCTCCGGCAGTACCTGGGCACCTGGCACTTCATAGCTGTGGCCGCGGCCACCCCCACCGCCCTGGAAACCTTTGTCAGCACCGACAACTCCGTCTTCCACATGGGACAGAGCCCCCAGCCTGAGAAGCTGCAGCTCCGTGCCGCTCTGCGCCTGTGAGTGGGACCTCGCCTCTCCCCCAAAACCCCTGATGCCCCCATCTCCAGGACTGGCCCAGCTGCCAGGGCTGGGAAGGACTCATCCCTTGGGGCACCAGGACCTGGTCAGTCTCTGCCGCTAACGCTCAGGGGCTCAGCCGGACACCGGCAGGGCCAGGAAAGGTTCGTTTCCCCCCACACACACTCAGCGCTTGCCCGGCTGCTTCTTGCACCTGCTGGGCTGCACCGATGTCAGGAAGGGGGAAGGCGAGGGGATGGATTTTGCCCCCCAGCTCCAAGTGGCAATGGTTTGGGGGCCGGGGATCACATGGGGTTAGTTTCTCCCACTTCTCAGCTCTGTGACGCTACCCCTCCCCTTACTGCCCTCCTTCCCCCGTGCCAACCCCTAGCTCCCCACATGCCCTTGTATCTGACCCACAGACACCCCTCCTCTTGCCCCCCCAGGAAATCAGGGCACTGCATACCCAGAGCATGGACATATCTCCTGATGGAGGGGAGCACGGACCTGGCCACAGAAGGTGAGTGGTGCCCCTACTCCCAACCAAGCCCCCCATTCTGCCAGTATCCCTCACTCCTGACCCGCAGCTCCCCCATTCCTGGCTGATTTCCCTCCTCACAGGCCGGCCAGGGATGAGAACACAGCTGTTCTCCATCCAGTGCCCAGAGACCATCACTGTGCGAGAAAACGACCGAGACTATCAAAGGCTCCTGCTGTACTGTGAGTGGCGGGGGCCCTGGCTCGGGGAGGGGGGGGAGTCTAGTGCTTAGAATGGTGGGAGGAGGGGCTGGGAGCCAGGACTCCTGGGTTCTCTCCCAGCTCTGAGATGTCTCTTCCTGGCATCCCACAGCCCGCACCCCCCACTTGGCTGACGAGTGCTTGGAGGATTTCCGGAACCAAGCCTATTGCCTGGACATGGAGGAATTCCTGCTCATCCCCCGTAGCCAAGGTCACACTGGGATGGGGCATTTAGGGGGACCCCCAGGAGTGGGGGTAATCTGGGCTAGGGGGCATGGGAGGGTCAGGCAGGCCAGTGGGATTCGCTTGGCAGGCAGGCATGTAGGTTGGGAAGGGGAATTGTTGAGGGGTGTAGATTTGGGGGCTGAATGGGAGGAAGGAAGGTTTTGAGGGGTGGGGAAAGTTTGAAGGATTTTAGGGGTATAGGAATATTTGGGAGAGGCCTGGGGGCTGGTTTTTGGGTGGTGATTGGTGCTGACTGACCCCACCCAGAAATCTTTCCCCACCCCACACTTCTGGGGTGATCCACCTCCCTGGCTTCTAATCCTCTCCCCCCCCCCACAGATACCTGCCAGCTCCAAGATTCCTGACTGACCTGCCACCAGGTGAGCCAGACCCCGCCCCCCACACCTGGCTCAGGTGTGCTGGGTCTCAGCCACTTTCCCACCCCACCTCATTAGCCTCGGGAGACCGAGCTCCCCATATCTGGGGGGGAGGGACATTCAGGGAGGCAGATATCCAGTCACCCCACACCCACCCCTGGCCTAGGGGGGCTCTGCAAGTCCCATACTTCCTATCAGACACTGAAACTTCTCTGCTTTTCCATCTGTTCTTTCTTCCCTGCTGTCTGCCAGCCCCCCGCGATGCTGTGACCGCCCCTCCCTGAAGAAAAGCACTCTCCAAAGACAGCCTGCTCAGGCGCCTGGCGAAGAAACCCCACTGCTACAATATGTACCTAAGCGCTTGATTAAACCCATCCACCTGCAGTACGTGGTCCAGGAGTGGGGAGAGCCCAGGACTGGGCTGGAAGGGGGCTGCGGTTGGTAGTGAGGGGCACCAGCAGAACTGGGGGGGCAGGGCTGCGCTGAGAGGGGGCTGTGGGTCAGGGATGGGTGGCAGAGGCAGCTTCAGACTGGTATATTCTGCATGCCCTGGGGTTACTAGATCCTTCATTAAAGGAAACTCTTTTCCTGTGGGAGATTGGGAAAGTCTCTTCTCCCGTTGGGCCTCACTTTCCCCCCTTCGGGAGATTGGGACGAGGTCCTGACATCATCTCTGGAGCCTGCGACTGCCACAGGCTGGGGGTGACTCACAGTCTGTCTGGATCCCACCCTCAGTCAGGGAAGCTGCAGACAGGGACCTCATAAGAGACACATTCCAGGCTGGACGCTCATCGGCTGCGAAAGTTTCCGTTTTATTTAAATAAGACACAGGTTTAAAAACCGGATGCCAGCCAGGCTCTAGAATTGGCTCTTGTGTGCTGATCCGGCTCGAGCTCCACATAGAATTCACAGATCTCAGTCCCCCAACCCACCCCACATACGACAGAGCAGGAAGCGTTCAAGCTCCGAGAGGGATACCCCGCCTCTGATGCTGCCCCATCCCACACCACAGATCCTGATCTAGACCCCCCAGCCGGCCTTGGGGCAAAGCTGTGGGGGGCAGGGCTGCGATAGCAGGAGGGTTGCAGATGGGGATTGAGGGTCACCAGCAGAGTGGGAGGGGAGGGGGAAGAGAACAGGGCAGGACTGAGTACAAAAGACTTTTCTCAACTCACATCTCTTTCTAACTGGGTTCTAAATCAGACACATTTTAGATCAGGTGGCCCTGGGGAGTGCAAGGAATTATTGCCTAGAACCACACAAATGAAAAAAGGGAAAAGGAAAAGGGTCTGAGGCTAGGCCACATTAGATTGTCTCTGTGCTAGATGGGTCCAAGGGGACCTTCTTCTAGAGCCTCCTGGAAGAGCTGGGATGTGGGGAAAGTTGTTCTAGATCACATAGAAGGGAGCTCGTTCTAGACTCCCACGCCTGAGGCTCATTCTAGGCAATTTCTAGGCAGGGCAGGTTATGAGTTTTAGCACCTGATGGGACCTGTTCTGGAGCAGGTCTCAGAGAATATTCTAGATCCTATGTGGCCTCTTTGGAGAGGTGAGTACACACAAGCAGGGTGGCACCATGACTGCAACACAAGATGTCTCAACAGGACAAGATGCAAGGGGACTGGGGATTCTAGATCACACCCAGGAGAAAGAGGGTCTAGACTCCACCAAGTAGAAAGAAAGTCTAGATCGCATAGAGGAGAAAGAGGCTTTGTTCCAGATCGCAGTGCAAAGAGGGATGCTGGTGAAAATCATCCCAAGGGGAACAGTCTAGGTCCCCCCTCCAGGGTAGACAGCTGGTTCTGGACCGTGGTGCAGACACACTTGGAGTTGCTCTATATTGTGTATAAATAGGGAATTTGTTCTTGAACATGGTGCACGGATAAGGGTTCATTCCAAAAGGTATTGCAATAGGAAGGCTTGCTCGAGCTCACCTCTAGTTCAGAGAGACAAGAGGGTTTGCTCAAAAAGTCAATGCCTGGCTCAAGAATCCACTGCGCAGACTGGAAGTGGGGAGACCAGGCCTGGATCTTGTGGGATGGCTGGTGGAGAAGAGGTGAAGGCCAGGCGTGTCTTTCAGATCAGATGCCAGAGGCTTTCCACGGGGCCCGGCTCTAGACTGCAGGTTTACTCTGGAGGTATTGTCAGGAGAGGTTCTGGATTAACTTGTGCTGGGTTCTAGATTATAACAGAGAGTCTAGACTGCCTGAGGCATGTTTCAGTGGCACATGGTACTAGGCCGGTTGGTGCCTTGTTCTAGACTGTCATAGGTATCCAGCGTCTCTCAATGGGTCACCAAGCGCCAAACCATACCCAGACCTTCTGACCCCTCCCGTCATCTGCGCCTCCAGGAAAGCAGGCAATTGCTAAGAGATCCCACCCAGATCCCCCACAACACAGAATTACACACGCAGGCGCACGCGCACACCCCCGTGGCTCAGGTAGATCCACTCCTTTAGTTCTGACCCACTGGATCCTCTCCATCCCATTTCTGCTCTTCGCAGCTCCCTGTGGTCCCAAGTCCCTTTTCCCTCCCTGAGCGTTTCCGATCCTCTCCCCCTCAGACGTGCTTGCACCGTAGCTGGATCCCAGGGGTTCCGACAGCCCCAAACGCCTGTCCCAGCCAACCCCCAGCCCTGGGGCCAGACAGGAGTAGGCACCCCCATTAAGTCATGCCCCTAACAAGCCCTCCTGTTTCTCTTACCAGTTGATATACAGGCCCCTCCCCTTCTTAAAAGTGCCCCAGTGGGCAGAGTCTCGTGGCTATGAGCCAAAAGGATGGGGGGTGGCCCTTGGTCCTTGCCCTGCCCCCAGGGGCTTCTGCCTTTGCATGGCGGGGGACTCCGTCACGCTGTCCGCTCGACCTCACCCCCGCCACCAGGGTCCCCTCCACCTGGGCCATCCCCGCTTTCCTCCTCCTCCTCCTCCACTGCGGCCTGGATGCTCACGCATAGCACCAGGGTCTGCAGGAAGCCGTAAAGGAAGGCGAATTGAACCAGGTACTCATGGACCAGCCACAGGACCAGGTACATCCCGTAGGTTGTGACCAGGAAGGCGGCCAGCCCATGGAGCCAGACTTTGAGGACCCCCCGGAACCCCAAGATATCCAGGAGCAGCCGGAAAGCCGGGGAGCAGGCACAGAGTAATGTCACCACACACAGGTCAAAGAGGTGCCGGGCAAAGTTGAAACAGATCTGGAAATGCTCAGGAGTCTCGGCCGACGGCTGGTGGGGCCCCAGAAATTGAGGGGTCTTGGAGATCCTGGACAAGGGGCCCTCTCCTGGCATGGGACCTGGATCCCTGGCACTTCCCCACCCGATCAGAGCCAGGAGGTGCCGGGTGCCCCATCTTTGGGAGGTGGGGGGGGACTCTGGTAGCTCACCCTCTTTTCCTGCCTCATGCCCCCACCATCGGAGTCTTCCCAGCCAGGCCTTGACTCTGCTTAGGGACATGGGAATGAAACGGCGGGCGGACACGTGGGAATCCAGCGCCCCGAATAAAATCCCCAGAACCAAATGCCAGCTCCTTGATTTTGTGGTACCAGGGACCTTTCACACCAAAACAGTGACGAATTTCCTCCGGGCCTGTGTTAATTTCAGTCCTGCTGGCAGCTGCTGTACCCCCAAAACCCAAATCTTTCACTCCCTCGGTCGTCTGTGCCAGGCCTGGGTCCTTCACCCCGAGACAAGATGCCAACCCCCTAGACACAGGCGTTTGTTGTCAAGCTCCAAGTGTATCCACCAGCGCGAGGGCAACCGGGACCCAAAATGTGCTTTCCACCCACATGGGCAAATTTTTGTCGATTTCACCCGGAGTTCTCAGTGCTGGCTGCAGAATTTCCACACCTCAGATATATGGCTCCTTGTTAATTTCACCCTCTCAATTGTATCCACTGGAAAGGTGCTAATTCACCCCCAAATCCTGCTGCCCCGAAACACGCACCAGCTGCTTCAATCCACCTCTGCGGCTGGCAAGGGTCTTCCACCGCCCAAAAGGGGGAGCTCTGGAATGATGCTGACTTTCACCCCGATTCTCTCCTGGCAGGAAACTCCCAAGTCCTTGATCCCCTGAAAGAGACACCATCCGTTTGGTTTCACATCCTCAAGGCTGGGTCACCCCTATGCCACGCTCACCCTGAAATGGACAATTCCTCATTAGGATCCAGGCTGACACACCCCCAAATTAGCGCTCCTTCATATCAGCAAACCCTCCTCCCAGCAAAAGACACCCCCAAAACTGGTCCCCCAAAAGAGACAAACCCCCATTACACTCACTCTTTAATTCTCTGTGCTGGTGGCTGCAGGCACCCTGAAAGCCCCAACCCCCCACATACCAGCAGATGGATTTCACCCCATAGGGTCACTCACAGGGGCCAGAGGGGACTCCCCTAAAATAGCAAGCCCGACCTGAAATGCTAAATCCATCCAAGCCCACGTGACACCCCCAAAACAGCGAGGCCCCAAATATACACCAGCTCTTCTCCCCCCACCCCCGACGCTGGTTTTGACCAGGCCTGCACCCCCAAATCCCCCACCCCCAAACCGTCGAGGAGGGCAGCCCCCGAAAGTCCCCCATCCCGGAACAGACCCGGTGCAATCACGGGCCCCCCACCCTCCGTTTTAGCTCTGACCTTGCGGGGCTCGGCAGGCGGGGAGCGGGGGGAGCCCAGGAACCTCTCTCCGGCCCGGACGCCTGGGTCCCTTGGAGGCTGCATGAATTAAAGGATCTCTCCTGAGTGGGGCGGGGGGCAGTCAGCAATGTGCGGCGGGGGGATCAGCGTGGCAGGGACGGGAGGGAGCGACTCGGAGCCCAGCCCTAGATGGGGAAAAAATCCCGCAGCCGGTCGGGTTTCAGGAAGGACGGGATTGGAGAGATGGGTGGGGCCTCTGGGGATCGGAGCAGGGGAGGGGGCTGGGCGTGAGCCAGGACGCCTGGGTTCTCTGCCTGTTGCTGGGGGGGGGGAGGAGCCAGGACGCCTGGGTTCTCTCCCTATTGGTGGGGGTGGAGCCAGGACGCCTGGGTTCTCTCCCTATTGGTGGGGGTGGAGCCAGGACGCCTGGGTTCTCTGCCCGACTCTGGGAGGGGACAAAGGGGGGCTCGTGGTAGGGGAGGCAGGACACCTGGCTCCGGGAGTGGGTAGACCCTACAATAACTAAAGCAGCGCGGGCAGTCCTGTGTCTTTAACAGACCCTCCCACGACACCAGGAGCCTGCCAGACTCTGTGCCAACAACAAAGATGGCGGTTACAGGGGGGTCTATTGGAGAAGAGTGCCTCGCCGCCCACATCCAAAATGGCCACCGAGCAAGCTTCCCTTCACCTCGTAAAAGCCACCGGATTTTGCCCACAACAAAAATGGCAGCGCCGGCGGACAGCCCCACTCGGTCTAAGGCAGAGAAGTGCCAAAGACGGCGGACCGCGCTGCCCAAAGAACTCGGTGGAAACGGGCCCGGCCGCAGCCCATATCCAAGATGGCAGCGAACGCAGCTTCACTTTAAAAGGGAAGCCCGTCAAAGATATGGCGCCCGCCGCCTCATCACGCATGCGCGGGGGGTCCTTGGGCCTGAGATAGGGACCCAGCCACTTGCCTACGCGGGCTGGCACAGAGACGGGCCCATTCGGCGCCGCCGCACGGTGCGGGGGGCGGGCTGCTGGCAGTGACACAAGCGCTTCCAAGACAAACTCAGGCGTCCGGCTGCCGCCCTCAACTGCGAACAAAACCTGGGCAGCGCATGCTCACTGGGAACACCCCACCGAACTCTGGGACGTCAGTCTCCCATCACAGGTGGAAGGGTCAGAGGCCAACCCAGCCCCTGGGGGTCAAAGGGCAACTCATGCTCAACAGGGAACCACACCTCCCCCCATGCCTAGAGTCTGAGGATCCACCCCAGACCCCGCAGCCATGAGGAACCCCCAACCCCCAGGGGGAGAAGTCCCAATCTTCTCCATAACACACCCCACTGCACTGAGCAGCATTGTGACGGCCCACCCCCTTATTGCAGCTGAACTGATTGCCCCGTCGGGCAAAGGGGGATTTTCTCCCACAACAGCTCATGCGATAAATCAATTTGTTAGTCTTTAAAAGTGCCCCAGGACTGATTATTTGTCTTACTGAACAAGAGGAAGACAGCTCCCCCTTTGAACTTTACTACGGTGGTCAGGGGCTGAGATTTGCAACACAGCGCATAAAGCGAGCTAAAGAAGGATGAAGTACATCGCAGTTTCAAATGTTCTAGAGAAAGATACCCCTCATTTCACCTGTGCCCTTTGGCAACCTGCGTTTAGAATCAAAAGACCGACAAATACCTCACTTTTAATTTGAGGATCAATCTCCATGAGTTTAATCAGTTGTAATTCTGGTTGGATAGAATATTTCTTAAGATAAAACATTTTTTTCTTTACACATTTTCATTACCTTTGTATAAAATTTCATGAAGAGTTCTCATGGCACACCAGTTGAAAACCACTGCTTATGGGGGCCCAACCCAGCAGTGGGGGAGGGGCAGGGAACCAAAGACAGTTTGTGCCAATGCTGTTTATTGGGGGACACTCCCAGGAGTTCCCCCACTCCACAACCCTCCCCTCCACCAATACTGGTGGTACCCCAGCCCAGCCCTCAACAGCATCTCTGTCAGGTCTGGGCCAGCCAGTCATTTCTCCATCCATCAGCCTGGCTCCCCAGGGACTGAGCAGGGTCCTGGGTCCCAGCCTCCATGGCGAGCAGCAGCTCTGGTGAGTAGCCAGAGCCAGAATGGGGCTGGCATCATCCTTCAAAAACCACAAAGGGAAAAGTGTATTAAAACTAAGGATTAAAACGAGGCTTTTCAGTCACCCTCCCAGTTTCCCCCTCCCCCTAAGGCTACCTGGAAGCCACAGCTCAGGCTTCATACAGCTTGGCCAAGTCAGATCTAGCTCCATGCTTTGCCAAGATGCTGGAACTGGGACCAGGGGTCAGGAGTGAAAGGCATCCGCAAACTTGGGGGCAGCCCAGGGTAGGGATAGCAGAGACTATGGGTCGTGGGGTGGGGGCCATCGCTCAGGGCGCTGCGAGTGTCGTCACTGGGGTCAGAGACTCTAGTCTAGCGGATTCATCAGTGCAATGGCCCCCCCAGGGAAGAAGCCAGGGAGGGGGCCTGTCCCAATGGGAGCACCAGCCCAGTAAAAGACTTACCCAGACAGCCCTGGGTCCAGGAGTCACAGTGCCTGCAAATCACGAAACAGGGGATTTATGCCTTCTACACGATTCAGAACCCAAGCATCCTAGCTCCCAAGATCCCCCTCCTAACCCACTGCAACCCACCAAGATTCTGGCACAGGCTGGCAGCAAAGAACATCTCCCTCCCTGCCACTGCCCCTCCCACTCAGGAGGGTGTGAGCTCAGTCTGCAATTCAGAGCCTGCCAGGGCCCTGGGGTGAGGGAACCCCAGGACAGCTCTGGTTCTGTGCCCCCCCTCCCCAGGGGAGCAGGGTCAGAGAAATGTTGGTTATTTCATGTCAATCCCAGCCACCAGCTGGGAGCTCCTGTCGAGGAACAAATCGTCACCCCCTGCTCCCTGGATCAGGGCCCCCAGAACACTACCCTCTCCCCTCAGTGCCACCCTGGGGCACCTGATGTGGGTCCCCAAGGAGAGCATCAGCACTGATTTCCCAACCCTTACCCTGCCACAGTGTGGGGGTCTCTCTGTCCAGCCGTCCCAGGAGTTTCACTGTGTTGGGATCACATCAGACCAGATTCTCCTCTGTCTGCGGTAAACAGGGCAGAGGGATTACTGTGGTAGGGAGCAAAGGTGAGGGGCACCAGCAGAGCTGGGGGGGCCCAGGGCTGGACTAACAAGGGGATGTAGACCAAGAATGAGGGGCACCAGCGGAGCTGGGGGGGGGCCAGGGCTGGACTAACAAGGGGATGTAGGCCAAGAATGAGGGTCACCAGCAGAGCTGGGGGTCAGGACAAGGCCAAGCTGGCAGAGAACTGTGGGTCAGAAGTGAGGGGGATTGGCAGGACCATTACTCAGGGTGCTGTGAGGGTCGTCACTCGGGTCAGAGACTCTAGTCTAGCAAACTCATCATTGCAATGGCCCCCACGATGAGTCAAGAAGTGAGGGGGCATCTCAGCTGAAAGGAAGAGTCCCCGGCTAGCACTCACCTAGACGCCCTCCGCACGCACGGGCTGTGCGCATCCCAGCCACCACCTGCGATAGAGCGTTTACTCATCATGGGATGCAGAACCCAGGAGTCCTGGCTCCCTGCCCCACCCCACCCGCAGTGAAAAGCCAGAGGTCTCTGGAGAGACTGAAAACAGGTAACTTCTTAACATCAGAGCCTCCCCCGTTCCCACCCCAGCCAACCACACCATCTACCCTGGCAAGGTCAGACTGATGCCGGGCCTCCCACACCAGCTCCAGGCGGGGCCCACATCTAGCAGAAAGAATCGTCGCCCCCAGCACCGCCCCCTACCTAGGAGAGAGCCCCACTCCTGGATCAGGCCCCCGCACACACGGGGGTCCCAGGCTCATCTCGGAGACACACACCGGGTCCAGCTGTGGGGACAGAAGACGGGTCACTGGGGGGCGGGAGCGAGGGACCCGGCCGAACTGGGGGGCGGGAGCGAGGGGCCCGGCCGAACTGGGGGGCGGTGGGGCGGGAGCGAGGGGCCCGGCAAGGACTTACCTGGACGCCCCCACATCTCAGCCTCCTAGAACAGGGAAGAGAACCCAGGCGTCCGGGCTCCCTACCCCCATCGTCCCCCCAAGCCGGGCAGAGCGGCCCCTTTGTCCCATTGCACAGACAGGTCCCTCCCGCCGCCGCCGCCGCGAGCAAAGAGACCCACGTGGCCGCGGCTGGCCAATTTATAGGGGTCCTCCGCCAGCCCGGGCTGCCCCGCCCCGCCTGAGCGAGGCAGGACTCAGGCGATCGCGCTAGCCACCAGCGGGGGGAGGGCGGTCTCTGGCGACCCTACAGTAAACAGAAGGCCCGGCGGCAGGGCCCCACGGCGAGCTGGACGCTGGGGTCCTTGCTGGAGGCCCCCCTGGGAGCCAGAGGCCGCAGCAGGCTGCAGCCCCTACAGCAACGAGGGCGGGGATCATGACACGCTATGCCCACATCCAAGATGGCGGCCATACCAGCTTCAGCAGAGGCTGAACCTAGTAAAGATGGTGTGACCAGGACACATACCCCCCCCACAGGATGCGGGGGAAGGAGGGGCAGGCGGCGTTCTGCCTTCTCAGCCCCAGCCAAGCTGAATCTGGGCCAGCAGCACCCCCCGGGAAAGACAGCAGCGTCTTGGGGCACTTTTACCGACTAACATTTATCGCATGAGCTTCCGTGGGACAAAATCCCACTTGGTCCCACGCTGTGAAGATGGGAACTTACAGAAGCAGGGGGTGCGAGATAGGATCGGGTCCGGCAGTAACAGCAAATCAGAGATGTTAGGAACAGCACATATTCTGATTTGCTGTTACACCGGACCTGATCCTGTCATACACTCCCTGCATTTCGTTTCCTCCTGTTCCGTAAATTCCCATCTTCACAGCCTCTGACAAGAGGGATTTTCTCCCACAAAAGCTCATGCAATAGTCTTTAGAAGTGCCCCAGGACTGTGTGTTTCACTGAGCTAGGACAGGGCTCCCACGCTGGAACAGTCAGAATAGTGCCTCAAACCCCCCCCACCACCACCACCACCACCAGCAGCCACGTCTGCTCATTCTCCTTTGTCTGCTCATTCTCCTTTGAGGGCTCGGGTGACTGCAAAAATCAGCAAGTGTGCACCACTCCCCCATCATCTCCTTCCCCAATCCCCTCC
>ML685853.1:81135-101923 GCA_007922175.1 Pelusios castaneus | reverse complement strand
CCCCCCCCCCCCCCCAAATAGTCTCTGTTCCTGGTTTCGGAGCCCATAGGCCCCATCAGCCCACTAATCACCCCATCTCACCTGAACCTTATTAAACCCACCTAACGCCCTAGAAATTCCCCCCCAGCTTTCCCAAACAGCACCAGGCTCTGGCTTCTGGCAAGTCTTTTAATCCATCATTAGGGCAACTTTTATTACCAAGCCACCGGCTGGAGCCCCGCACTAGCTCCACACCGACACCGAGACGAAATGCATGAAACCGCAACACACCCGGTAAAACCGGCGCCAACTTGGTACAAAACGGGGGCCACCGGGGGGACAGGTCTTTTTTTTTCAGGATTTTCTTTTTTTCTATAAAAACAAAAAAATGGGCCATGTCCACGCCATTGCTGGGGGAACCACAGCAACCCAGCCGGGGGCGAAGAGCTCGTTAGTGTTGAACCAAAGGGGAAGAGAGGCGGGAGGAGGAGGTGTGAAGCTGGTGGCAGCGGTGGGATCCTCTTTCAGTTGGTGCCCCCCAGACCATGGGAGGTGGCTTCTGGCCCTGCCGAAGAGTTCAGGCACCGGTGGTGGGATGCAAGTTCATCGGCGGACCACTGCCCCAGTTTGTCGGGGAAGGAGGCTCCCCCTAGCGCAGCAGGGCAGTCTCGGTGCTCCCCCCACCGCCCTCGCCATGGGATTCTGCCACAGTCCCAGTGCCCCTTGTCCCGTCAGTCCACTCTTCCATGGGTTATTTCACGCCCCCAACGTCCAGCAGGGCTGGGACCCACCAGGGCAGGGCGCAGCCATCTTCAGAGCTCTCATCAACTCCAGGGGTGGCAGGGAAACAAAACAGGGCGCAGGGGGTTAAAACCACAAAAAAGAGGGACGATGACAGGGACGAGGAGTGTCCAGGACGCCTTTTACCGGGTCTGTTCGACTGCGGGCGAAGGAGGAGAGAAGGGTTAACGGCTGCAATTCCCCAACGCCCCATCCTTTCCCCCCGCCCCCCACCATGAACCTGCACCCAGGGGAGTGGATCACGATGCACACAGCAGCCCCCAAAGGGGGTAGACAGCAGGTGACAGGGTCATGGGGCAGGAGCGACCCCTCTCCCTGGGCTGCACAGCTGTTCTCTCCACCCCCAGGATACCCACAGTGCAGCACTCACTATAGGAGGAGATGTCGATCTCGTCAGGCAATTCGCTGATGTTGACCTCGAAGCGATCCTGCACGTCATTCAGGATCTTGGCATCGTTCTCGTCCGACACGAAGGTGATGGCCAGGCCCTTGGTACCGAACCGCCCTGCCCGTGCCACCTGCGGGGAGGTGGGGGGTCAGCCACGGGAGTCCTGGCTCTAACTGCTCCCCCCGCACCCCAGCCCCCCTGCTCTGTGACCCCCGACCCTTCCCAGCGGCGGGGCAGGGGACCCAGGCGTCCGGCTCACCCGGTGCAGGTAGGTGTCGGAGTCCTCAGGCATGTCGTAGTTGAAGGCGATGTTGACACGCTCAATGTCCATCCCCCGCCCAAAGAGATTGGTGGCCACTAGGATCCGGCGCTGGAAATCTTTGAACTGCTGGTAGCGGGACAGCCTGGGGGGGGCGCAGGTGGGGAGGTCAGTGCCTGGACTGAAAGCCCCCCAGACCCTGAACCCCCTAAAATAAGAGTTCCCCATCTCCACTCACCTCTCCTCCTGCGGCATGCCCCGGTGGATGGCGATGGCCGGGAAGTTCTGCTCCACCAGGAGCTGGGCCAGGGCGATGCAACGCTGCACGGACTTCACGAAGATCACCACCTGGGGGGGGGGGGGGGGGGGGGGGGGTGAGACATCGCGACGGCACCAGCCTCCCGGATCCCCCAACCCCCACTCCGCCCTGGACGTGCCTCCCCCTCCCAGACGCCTGGGGTCTCTCCCTGGCCCCGCGGGCGCCACCTGGTTGAACTCCAGCACGTCCAGCAGGTCGAAGAGCTTGCGGTTCTTCTCGTTGTCCTTCAGCTTGACGTAGTATTGCTGCAGGCCATGCAGCGTCAGCTTGGTCTCGTCGTCCACGAAGATCTCCATGGGCTGGGGGGCAGAGCAGGGTCAGCCCTGCTGGGGGGAGACTCCCTCGAGCCTGGGCTCCCCGACGGACGTGCCTTGCGCCTGCCTGGGAACCCCCCAGTCCGCCCAAGGGGACGCATCAGCCCCGTTCCCACAGCCGCAGCCCGGACGCCTGGGTCCCAGCCTCTTCACTCCCCAGGGCTGCGGGCCTCCCGCTCCCCTCCTAGTTCGCTCTCCCGATTTGGGGGGCCTGTCAGGAACCCCCAGCTACACCCCACAACACCCCAGCTGGTGTGAAGCACCCTGCTGGAAGGGGGTGGAAACAGCCCTCCCCTCCTAGTCTATGGGGCAGAGGGCACAGATGCCAACCTGCCAGCACCTGCAGCCCAGGGCATGCTGGGAACAGAAGGCAAGGGAGGGCTTTAGCCAGCTCCACCTCCTGCCTTCTCCAGCACCAGGCCAGATTTCCCAGCCTGCACCGGACTGCCACGGCAAACCCTGAGCCTGGGAAAGGGCCCCCTTGGCATAGCTCCCACCGTGCCCCCCACGGCCTCCCAGAGTCACTCTCGGGGGTAAGCAGAATATGTCCTAAAGCCCAAAACCCCACGAGTCCAATCCCGAAAAAGGATAAGCCGGATCCTGGCGCCACCGGGTCTCTGCGAGTCGCCGCCACACCATCTCTGCTCTTGCCGCCTCTCTTCGCCACGAGGGGGTGCCGCCGGTCTCCAGAGCGCCGGGGTGGGCTGGGGGTGAGGGGGTGGGGGCAGCGAGGTGGGGGGGGTCTCTGGCGTAGCACGTGGTAGACGGAGCACTCACTTGCCTGGGTGTGTGGGGCCAGGTCCTCTGGAGGCTGCGGTGCCAAGGAAGGGGGGCGGGGGAGGGCGGGAAGAGGGGGCGCCCTGCGTTCTGCGCCGGGGGGTGCCGAGACTAGCGTAACCCGAATGATCTTCCGGATGCTTGGGGGGCCTGTGCTAGGGGCCAGGCCGGGCAGGAGGGGCCGGTCCTGGCGCTGCTGCCCCTGCTCCTCCCCGGGGGAGAGGCCGGGGGGGCGCTGGGGGCAAAGAAGGTAGAAGGGGTAATTACGTCTTGCATGAATTTGCGGCAGACGGGGCGGATTTCCTTGCTCAGGGTGGCACTAAACATCATGACCTGCTTTTCATGTGGGGTCATGCGGAAGATCTCCTGGACGTCCCGGCGCATATCTGGGGTGAAGAGGGGTGGGGTCAGCGACATGGGGGGCCTGGGGCACGCCTGCCAAGGAAACCCACCCCACACCTGTGCAAGACCAAGTCAGGGATGGGGGATTCAGGAGCATCTCAAATCCAACTCCCCACTTCATAGAGCCCAGGGGCACCTCTCTGCATTGTGTACCCCCACCTCTATGGGGCCCTGGGGGGGAGGGTTCTCCCATAGACCCCGTGCCCCCCAGCCCCTACCCCACTCACCAAGCTGCTCCAGCATCTTGTCGCACTCGTCCAGGATGAAATGCTTGATGTGTTTGAGGTTGAGGCTCTTGTTGCGTGCCAGGGCCAGGATGCGGCCAGGCGTCCCCACCACGATGTGGGGGCAATTCTTCTTCAGCACCTCCTCGTCCTTCTTGATCGACAGGCCCCCGAAGAACACCGCCACCTGAGGGGGGAAGCGGGGTGAGACCCTCCGCTGGCTACCCCCCTCCTCCCCCACAGCCCCCCAACCCACCTCCCCCACCGAAAGACCTAACCTCCCTAGCCACACCTGCAGAATCCAGCTTGCCGCCCCTCACCTTTACACTGGGCATGTACTTGGAGAAACGCTCGTACTCTTTGCTGATCTGGAACGCCAGCTCCCGCGTGTGGCACATCACCAGAACCGACACCTGCGGGGCAGGGACGTTAGCGCACGGGCCACCTCCGCCTGCAAGCTCTCCCCGTGTTCCCCCCACTCCACCCACCTCCTCACCCTGCAAACTGCCCCCCCGCCCCCGCCCAGCAATTCCCAAACGGTTTCACCACCCTGGTAGCCTCTCGCTGACAGTTCAACCCTCTCATACTTTTCCCCATTCTCAGCTGCCCCCCCCCGTCAGTCACCATCTGCCCCCCATTCTCTCCCAGTTGATGTTGCCCCACCCCACCCCTCCCCTCACCTGCCCCGTGACGGGCTCCAGCTGCTGCAGCGTGGCCAGCACGAAGACGGCCGTCTTGCCCATTCCCGACTTGGCCTGGCACAGCACGTCCATGCCCAGGATGGCCTGCGGGATGCACTCATGCTGCACTGCAGGGAGGAGAATAGGGGGGGTCAGCTGGGGCTCACCCAACCCCACCAGCTCCCCACTCCCCTCCCGAAGCCAGGAGAGAAGCCAGGTGTCCGGCCCCGGCTACCTTCAGAGGGGTGCTCGAAGCCGCAGTCGACGATGGCGCGGAGCAGCTCCGGCTTGAGCAGGAAGTCACGGAAGCCGGAGCTGTGGATGGAGACGTAGGAGCCCTTCACATCCTTCTTGGGGGCCACGTCCACCCCGTCGCCAGCCGCCTGGTTCTCCACCTCATCATCCTCGTAGTCCAGCAGTTCATTGTCCACGTCGTTTTCCGCCATGGCGCGCTCGGGGGCCTGCTGAGACTGGGGGGCCACAGCGGGCTCAGCCGGCGCCAACTGCGTGGAGTGGGGTCGCCCAGGGCTGGACTGCATCCTCAATGCAGAATCCCGAACCCAGCGCCTCCCTAGGGCCGGGGCTGCCGCAAATCCAGCAGCGCACTAGCTCTGGAGATGTGGGGAGCATAGGAGATACACCCCCAGACCAGACCCACCCCAGTTGAAATATGGGGACCGCTCATCTTGCACCCCACTAGGGAGCTGTACGCATCCCCCCACATCTGCCTCCCTCTATTGCACGGGGAGTGTTTGGGGTGCAACTGGGGGCTCTTCTCCCACCCCGCTGTCTCAGCCACACAGACTCCAGCATCACACTAGACAGGCCCCATCCCCCTCGCACCCCAGTGAGGAGCAGTTGCCCCCCCCAAGTCCCACCACACACCCCTGTGAGCTATAGGGGTGCCCAGGTCCCCTTTCATCACAAGCCCTGGTAACGGGAGAAGCTGGATCTGAAGGCCCCCAAAACCCAGTGGTGCAGGGGGTGCAGCAATGCTCTGAAGCCACTCAAGGAAAGAAGTCCCACACGCAACCACTGGGGTGCAGTGGGAGCCCCAAAATCCAACCACTATCCTCTGCAAACTGGATCCATATTGCCCCCAATGGCCTAGGATGCTGAGGGGCACCTGGAACCCTATTGCCCCCTGGAGAATGTCAGGACTCCTGGGTTCAGTGTCCAGATCCGGGAGAGGAATAAAGGCTGAGGATACAGTTTGGGGGCCCTCCTATCCCCCCCCGACATGTAGCAGGCAGGTCAGATGCTGGGGTGCTCCCATCTGCTGCTCCCCAAATCCCTCCCATGTGTAGTACAGAGCAAGCAGCTGTAGGGGCATCCCTCCCTAGCCAGGGGAGGTCCCCCCGAGCAGGTACAGCCCTCCCCATGCAGTGAACCCCCACATTGCACCCTGTCCCTCTGCAGCCCCACCCCCATTCCCGCTTGCAAGGAATCCTGCGGGGGTCGGGCATTGGGCGCCCTATTTTTTTATTTATTTCGCCGCCCTACTCGTATTTCCCTGGGGGGGGAGGCGGGGAAGTCTCCCCTTCCTCCTCCACCGGGGCCCGCGGGGCTGGGGTGCAGGACGGGGCCGATGTCCGCCGATGACAGAGCGGGAAGAAGGAATGGGAAAGGGAGCGGGGCCGGCGCCATCTTGAATTCCTGGCCATAGACGGACAATGGGGGAACCCGGCCACCCCCCCGCCCCTTCCTGGCCCGGTTTCGAGGGGCGGGGGCGGGAGATCCGCCCCCAAACCGGGCCAGGCGGACGAAGAATCGCCCGGAGAAGGAGTATCGGCCGGACCCGGGGGTGGATGACCCCAGATGGCAGCGATGCGCGACCGATTCTCAGCCAGGCCGCTTACCTCCTGCGGGGGGGAGGGGCACCAAAGTCTCCTCCGAGCGGTAGCCGCGGCCGACTGAGCCGCGCCTCCACTTCCGGCATGGGAGCGCGCCGCCGCGAGGACCCCGCGCTGGCGCCGGATGGGTCTGTCTTAGCTGGTGCCTGATGGAAAAAAATAATAAATTCCCCCGCACCAAGACGGGGGAATTTTTGTAGCTTTTTTTTTTTTCCCGACGGGGAAGGAGCCCAGCGCATCGAACCGCCGCCCAGAGCTCGGCGGTTTCACGGTTTGGATCAGGCTTCTAAAGAGGACGCCTCTCCCTGCAACGGGACGGCAGTTCGGAGCTGGGAGATGGTTTTTCCCACGGGGTCCTTCGGAACGGACTAGGAGTAGTTTGGTTCAGGCTTTGCCTTGCTTCTGAGGCCTAGCCTTGGGTTGAAATCAAGAGGGTGGGGGGCACGTGCCTTGATGCCACATCCCTCTGGCCATGCCCCCTGTGATGCCACATTTCCCTGTTATAATGCCATGGTCCTTTCCAACCACGTCACAGTACCACGTTCCCCTTCACCCCCATGATGTCACATCCACATCTGGCCACGTCACAGTGCCACAACTGGCATTATCACCAGGGCTCTGTCTCCTCATGGGCATGGCACAGTGCCATACCCCATACCCCTGCTGCGCAACATGCCCTGGATACCACAGTGCCACGCCGCCTTCTGGCCACATCACCCTGCCGCGTCATCTGTGCTTCAGCTCGTGGCTGTTCCCCGCACACCCTGGAAGGGCCCCGTTCCCAGCCACACTCCAGGTGTCCCAAACCATGTTACTGGGGCCCTCACATCCACCTAGCCATGGCATGGGGCCCATTACCCCACCAACACTGGGGTTCCCTTGGCATTAACGTCCAGTGTCCAGCTGCCCCTTTCCATCCGGAGCAGCATGTCCAGCCCTGAGCACATGGGAAGGGGCTGGAAAATGGGGTCTCCGGGCGGATGGCATTGGAGAGGCCCAAGCACGGGAAGCCAAGCCAGGGAAGAAAGAAATTGCTGGTGCTGTCATTCTGTCACCAGCTGCAGGAGTGGGGGAACCCCAGCGGTTGGTGAGAAGAGTCTGAACGATGGAGGGGAGGAACAACAGGAGAGGGAGAGGGGAGAAATGATGGATGGTGTTGCCCCACCCCAGAGCCAGCCACATCTCAGCACCAGATGAGGATCTGTGGAAAATGAGCCCCGACATCCCACTTCAGCAGCAGCTGGCCCCCAATCCCCTCCAGGAGCCAGGATAGAACCCAGATGTCAGCGCCCCCAGCATGAAATAACGATGCTCTCCACAGGTAACTGTTTATTCATCACATCGCACAAGCACAGTCATAGAAACAGCCAGCTCCAGGGAAGTGCGGTGCTGGGGGTACAGCTGAAATATGCGAGTACAGCTGGCAGGGAAGGTTTGGGGCACAGCTGGAATATCTGCAGTATGGCTGGCAGGGAAGGTTTGGGGCACAGCTGGAATATTTGGGGTGTGGCTGGCAGGGAAGGTTTGGGGCACAGCTAGAATATCTGTGGTATGGCTGGCAGGGAAAGTTTGGGGCACAGCTGGAATATTTGGGGTGTGGCTGGCAGGGAAGGTTTGGGGTACAGCTGGAATATTTGGGGTGTGGCTGGCAGGGAAGGTTTGGGGCACAGCTGGAATACCTGTGGTATGGCTGGCAGGGAAGGTTTGGGGCACAGCTGGAATATTTGGGGTGTGGCTGGCAGGGAAGGTTTGGGGGTACTGTAGGAGGTACAGGCCCAGTATAAGGCCTTTAACCTGAACCAAAGTAATGTCAAGACATTGCTAAACCGAGATACGTCATGAAAAGTTGGCAAGAAGGGGATAAATGTTGCGTAAACATAACTAAGCATATTATATAAAGGTACCAAGACACCCAGGATCATTCCAGAGATAAGGAAGAACAGGCTGACCCATCCCAGTAACAAGGGAGTAACATGCTGGATAGTTAGAACCAACATGAACAAGGTGATAGGCGGCACCTAACTACATTCCTTAACACGTCAGAAACATTGTGAAAGTTGTCTGTCTAGGTGTATAAACTGTATTTCTGGTGTGTGTCCGGGGGCTGGCCTAGGGGGCAGTGGAAAGTCCCGCCACTGACTGAGCCGAGTCCATTGTCCTAGGGTCAGTATCCGCAGTGTGTCTTTGGATGAGTCTCAGAGCACTCCAGGGGAGCTGCTGCTGTATTCACCGTGACAATAAACCTGGGCGACGTGCCTTCGTACCTTGCTGGACTCTGTGGTTATTGGGGGTTCTCTCCGGGCCTGCTGTGTCACATATCTGCAGGAGCTGGGGCAGCCCTTAGAGAGAACACACGCACGCAGCCGAGTGATACCAGCATTGGAGAGAGCAGAGCACCAAACCAGTAGCCTCTGACAACAGGTACTAGCTGGAATATTTGGGGTGTGGCTGACAGGGAAGATTTGGGGCACAGCTGGAATGTTTGGGGTGTGGCTGGCAGGGAAGGTTTGGGGCACAGCTGGAATATTTGGGGTGTGACTGGCAGGGAGGGTTTGGGGCACAGCTGGAATATTTGGGGTGTGGCTGGCAGGGAAGGTTTGGGGCACAGCTGGAATATTTGGGGTGTGGCTGGCAGGGAAGGTTTGGGGCACAGCTGGAATATTTGGGGTACGGCTGGCAGGGAAGGGCCTGGAGTTTCAGGGGACAATCAATCCACTGGGATTGGGGCAGCACAAGAACTCACCGGGAGGCCTGGGGCTGGGCCCCCCCTGCAGCTCTAAGCCCTCTTCTGCCACAAGCCCAGCAAGGGAGATGGGGCTGGTGATGCAGTGGGGGGCTCTATGGGGAAGGGATACCGGGGGAAAGGGGCCCCATGTGGGACCCAAAGCCGGGGAGATCCTGGGGGTTGCAAGGACCCCCTCCTGTAGTGAAGGCTCAAACAGACGTCCACTAGGGAGGATGAGGGGAAGTGCCGGGGGGCTGCCCCATGTGGGGATTGGTATACGAGTGCATGGGAGGAGCTGGGGGGCAAATGTGGGGGCCCCTAGGCAGCCAGGCGGTAGTTGGGGTGCAGCTGGGGGCGCACGTCACAGACCAGGCCCAGCAGCCGGCGCAGGACCCGCTCCCTGCCTTGAGCGTGGCCCCCCAGCATGGCCTGGACCCGCCGGCGCGTCTGCAACTCCACCTCAGCGCTCACGTGGCCCTGTGAGCCCAGCGCCTGGGGAAGACGGGGGTTAGTGTGGGGCAAGGACTCCCGCCCCACAGCCGCCCCCCACTTCTCTTTGCCCCCCAGCTGCCTCAACCTCTTCCACTTCCTTGGCCCCCCAGTTGCCCCCCACTTCTCCAATTGCCCCCCCCTCTCCCACCTCCAACTGCCCCAACTCCTGGGTCCCCATCACCTGCAGCCTTCCCCACTTCCCCAGCCGGGGGCCGAGACCCCCACCCCACGGCCCCCCACCCCCATCCCCTCCCAAGGGTCCAACCCCCCAGCCCTCATCCCTCCCCCCACCGCCAGCCCCAGCCCCCCCAATTGCTGCCCCTCCCTCACCGCCTGCTGTTTCTGCTGGAAATCCCGCTCCTGCTCCAGTCGGTACCGCTCCACCTCGGCCTGGGCCTCCTCCTTGGCCTGCCGCAGCCGCCGGCCCTTCCCTGGGGGGCAGAGAACCCAGGAGTCCGGGCTGCCGGCCCCCACCTTGGTAATGGGGCCCCTCCCGCTTCGCTTCTCCCCTGCACCCCCACCGCTCCGTCACCCCCAGCCAAGGGCCCCCTTTCCCCATCCCCTCCCCCGACACCCCCCGGGCCCGATCCCCCCGCAGCATCAGCCCCCCGGGCCCGATCCCCCCGCAGCATCAGCCCCCCGGGCTCTCACGTTTCCGGGCTTCGGCCACCTTCTCGGCCGCCCGCTTCTCGGCCTGGAGCAGCTGCTGGATGCCCTGGGACTGGCTGGCCATGGCCGGCACCGGGACTGGACCGGACCGGACCGGACCGCAGCTCTGCCGGCTGGGGACCGCGGCGAGCGGGTGGGCGCGGCTGGGTCCTAGCGCCCCACTTCCACCGCAGCCCGTCCCCTCCCGACCCACAGCCCCCGCCAGGGCGACTCTGGATCCCCCAGCCCTGCTGATGGGCCGCGCTCCTGCCCCACAGCTCCACCAGTGCCCCCCACTTTTGGCCCACACCTGACCCTGGATCCCCCAGCCCTGCTGGTGCCCCCACTTCTAACCAACAGCCCCGGCCAGTCCAGCCCCACTTGTGCCCCAAACTCCCAACCCCCAGCTCTGTTAGTCCTCCTCATTCCCACTCCACCGTCCCATTCACCCCACCAGCCCCACGGGTGCCCCCCACTCCCAACCTACAGCCCCTGCCAACCCAGCTGCCCCCCACTCCTGACCCACAGCCCCCTTTCCCTGGTCACCCATAGACAGAGTCTCAGTAGGAAAGTTCCATTTCTTTTATTGCTCCCTTTGGTCCCGAGGATCCAGGCCACAAAAATGACCCAGGATTGCAGTTGGCCAGGTCCATCCCCCCTCACATCCCCAACCTTCCCTGGGGCAGCTTCTTCTCTTGCCCCCCTGTGGGGGCCCCCTTCAGGCGATCTAGGTTCAGTAGCAGGTTCTGGGACAGCAAGAGGCCCCCCCCCCCTCCCCACAGGGCCAGGACCCCACAAAGGGGCTGGGGGAGTGGGTCAGGCAAGCAGTGCAGAGAAGGAAGGAAACAGCAACTGCTGGGGGAGGGGAAAGGTTAATAAGTGATGGGAGGGCAGAGCAGGGGAGAGGGGAGGTTAATAAGTTACGGGGGGGACGGACACAGAATGGGGGGGTCAGAGCAGGAGGGGGGCAGCTGTGGGGGTGGGTCAGAGGGTCCCAGTGATACTGATCTTGGCCAATGAGATGCTTTCAGTGGGCTGACCCTGCCCCTTCTCATATATGAGGTAGAGACGGGGGGGCTGTCTGGAGGTGCCCCCATCTTCCAGGGCAGCCAGGCAGGAGTAGCCGCTGGGCCCTGCCCACACCTGCAGGGGATCCTGCCACCAGGAGCTGCCATTGGTGAAACTCCAGCGCAGGGTCAGGTTCACGCCTGGGGAGAGAAAAGGGGTAAAATCATAGAATCATAGAATAATAGGGTTGGAAGGGACCTCACGAGGTCATCTAGTCCAACCCCCTGCTAAAAAGCAGGAAGCCCCTCCCCAGCCTGGCCCCCCAGGGTCCCCTCCACCTCCATGGCCCTCCCAGCCTTGCCCCCAATGAGCCCCCTCCATCCTCCCTGATGCCCTCCGATATTCTCCCCTCCATCCACCCTCATAGCCCCCAGAGATCAGCCCCCCAGGACCCTCCCATCCACTCTCACGGCCCCCGCCCCCTACGTACGCTGGCTCTTGTGGGCCGGGTTGCTGAAGAAGACAAGGCGAGAGGTGGCCACGGCGCCAGCCGCCACAGCAGGGTCCACCAGCGTGGGGTCGAAGGTCACAGCCTTGAGGGGCAGGGTCTCACCGGCATCCCAGCTCCGGGCCACGATGCGGCAAGAACAGTGGTAGAAGTTCTGGTTCCGGGCGTTGATCACCAGTGACCCGTCTGGCAGTTCGTAGGGCTGGAGGAAGACGTTAACCCAGATGCCTGAGTCCCACGTGCTCATGTCCTCGGATTGCTGGGTCCCCTCGGAACTGCCACCCTCTCCATGGAGCCCCGTAGGGGGCCTGCCCCAGACCCCTGTGTCCTTTGCCTTTCCTGTCTGGGCAATGGGAGCCAGGGGAGCCCGTCCCAGACACCTGGGTTCCACCCACTCCCTGTTAGGGCACGGGAACTGGGAAGTCCATCCCGCATGCCTGCATCCCATCCTACTCACCTGGCACTCATCAGGGTTAAAGTCATTGTATGATTTGGGCTTCCCAAAGGGCATCCCCCACAGGGATTCCCCAAAGCGCCAGTTCTCGCCATGGTCGTCACTCAGCAGGCAGGAGATCCCGTCCCGCTCCACCGTCCCGTGGCCGCAGACAATCAGCCGCCCCCTGTGTGGCTCGTAGCGCTTCTGAGGCCGGGCAAGGAGACAAGGGGAAGAGTCACCATCTCTGCAGCTGAGATGTGATTCCTCTGGGGTGGGACAGTAGACTGGTTATATGGGAAGATGCGTCTGGCTCTGGGGTGGGCAGGCTAGGGAATGGCCAAGTGGAACAGAACGGAAGAAACTGGCGCAGCTCTCCCCACCCTGCAGCGCCCACCTGGATGCCATGCCCAGGCCCCGGGGCAAACATGTCCGTGCCGATCTCCTCAGAGAGGTTGCGGGGGTGGCTCCAGGAGACGCCGTCATCCTGGCTGCGCAGGATCATGGTGCTGGAGATGTTGCAGTGGAAATGGTGGGCGCATAGCACATAGAGCAGGAAAACGCTGCCAGTCTCCCGGTCCACGACCACGGCCCCCAGGTTCAGCCCATCCGCCTGCGACCCGTCGTCCACGATGAACGAGGTGGGCGACCATGTGGCACCTGGAGGGGAGACAGTTCCACTGGCACCCCTCACTCCCAACCCACAGCCCTGGTGCCCCCCAGCTCTGTTGCTCCCCCATTCCAGACCCACAACCCCTGCTGCCCCCCACTCCTGATCCACAACGCAGCTGCATGCCCACCTCCGTCGGTGGAGCGGCGCAAGGCAATGAACTTGGCCCCGGTATCGTCTTTAGATGATTTCCGGGCCTCGGCGAAGGCCAAGAGGGAGCCCTGCGCTGTGGCAGCCAGGAGAGGCACCCGGTAGGTGTGGACTGACCCCAGTTTGCTGACCCACAGCAGCTGCTCCAGCGTCACCAGGGGCCTGACCTGTGGGAGAGACCGGGGTGGATGAGGGTTGAACACCCCCTCCCTGGCTTGGCCCAGGGCAATGGGGGTCTCAGCCTCCAGCCCCAAGGCACATGTGGTGGGGGGCAGGGAAGAGACACAGGGGGCACCTGCCTAGGGGGGTGTAAACCTGGGCGGGGAGATTGGGGACATTGCTGGCCCGGGGCTGGTACCTGGCTGGAGGGAACGGGGAGGATGGTACTGGCCCGGGGGAGTATCGGGGGTATCGGTTCTAGCCTGGGGGGGTGCCCGGTTCGGTACAGGGGGGCAGAACCGGCCTGGGGGAGTATCTGGGGGTCAGCATCGAGAGGGGGCAGTCCCAGGGGGTATCAGTTCTGACCCGAGGGCACCGGGTACAGTACGGGCGGTGGTACCAGCCCGGGGGGGCGGATCGGTTCTAGCCCACGGGTGCCCGGTTCGGTACCACGGCGGCGGGGCGGTACCAGCCCGGGGGGGCCCGATTCGGTACGGGGGGGCGGTACCGGCCCGGGGGAGTACCGGTTCTGGCCCGGGGGGACCGGGGCTCAGTACCTGTTCAGGGGATCCGGTCCACTCCCTGGCCGCCCCCAGGAGCCCCAACAGCAGAAGCGCCCCGAGGGGCCGGGCTCGGGGGCGTCCCATGGGCCGGTGGCTCCGCTCGGAACCAGGGCACCTGACTGGCTGGGGGAACCCCTGGCTTGAACGAAATCATGTGACGCAGCCGCTGTCACATGACTTGTCTAGCCCGCCCCTCTCTTAAAGGGACAGCACCAGCACCAATTCTTTACTGGGGGAGGGTCAGGACTCCTGGGTTCTCTGGCACTGCTCTCCCTATCACACCACTGGGACAGGTGTTGGGGGGGGCTGGGGTTGGGTAAGCTCGGCCCCACTGGGGCAGGCCAGGACCAGGGAGCCCAGAGAGCCGGCCCCCACCAGCTCCACAACCCCTAAGAGGGAGGGCCTGAGCCAGGGCAGCATCTGTGCCCAGTAGCCAGGATTACCAGCAGGTGATGCCTGGGGTCGGCCTGGCACCTCCTCCCCGCAACACAGAGCTGGGGGCTTTTCTCCTTCCCTTAGGGCCTCAGCACAAAGATGTTGCCACTCACGTCGCTTGTGGCTGCTCTGGGATGCAGCCGTTAGACAACTCCCAGGAGACAGGCCATCATGGGTTCAGCTCCCAACCCTGGCTGGCCCCTGAATTCTGACCCATTGGAGCCCTACCCCACCGCAGGCCCAGGACAGGCAGTGATGCAGCAAGGACTCACAAAGACAGGAGAAGACAGAAACCCTTTTTATTGGCCTGCCCAGCCCTTCCGCTCAGCAGCATCGGGGGCATGGCTCACATTACACCCTCTCTCCCACCCGCCCCATGCCCCACAGAGCAAAGACCCACTCCTTCAGCCCCACTCCTTCATGGCCAGATGCTCCTCACATAGGAGGTAACAGAGCCAGGCCCCAGAGAGGAGACCCCACCCCCCCCTCAAGTGCAAACATTGATCCACTTAATAAATTAAACCCCAGTCATTCCACAGGGGCTGAGCCCCACTGCATGATGGGAAATCCCAGTCCCCTGGCAGGCAGCCAGGATGAGCCCCACAGCGTCAGTCAGTCCTTGGCATGATGGGTCCTTGGGAGGCAGGGTCAGGGGTCGGCCAATCGGAGCAGGGTCCCAGAAGTGCAGGGGATGCTGGGGGAACCAGAAAGACACCATTAATTTAGTTTGGGATTCGTGGAGGGGTAGGGTCTCTCCCTAGCTGTGTGGAGACAGGAGGCACCATACCAGTCAACCAGCTGGGCCCCAATGAGGTCATGGATGTGGTAGGGAAGCCCAAGTTTCACAGCACTGGGAGCCTGGCGGCTCTGCAGGTCCGACAGCAAAACTTCCTTGTACTTGGCTTTCTGGATCAAGCCCAGCACGGCCTTGCGGCCTGTGGGGGAGACAGAGAGGACTCAGTGGGGGCTTGGCCCCTCTAGAGGCACCAGCTTTGAGCTGGCTCTGCTGGTGGAGCTTGGAGGATGTGCATCCCACACAAACCTTTGATAAAGCATTTAATGAAGCGCCCAGCTCCAGGCACCGCCAGCCACCAGCTGCCAGCGTCACGGACTGTCAGCACCCCAGCATTCACCAGCTGCCTGCAACAGGACACAGGAGGATGGATTTATGACCTCAGCATCTTTCATCCCACAGAACCCTGGCCTGGTGTTTGGTGTGGCCCCTCTGGGGTGTGGCAGGTGGCTTGTTATAGGGGGACCCCTAGCCTAGTACTGAAATGCGGCTGGAATCACACCCTCACCAGGTGCTGAGATGCGGCCATCTAGGGTGGGGAACAGCCTAGCAGAACACCAAACAAGCACTGGGGCAAGGAACAGAAGGGGAATGCTAGTGGAACTGGGCTCAGGACAACTGCAGGGACAACCCGACTGCAGCCCCAACCACTAACGTGATGTCTGGGTCCTGGAAGCCGAAATCCCGCAGCATTTGGCCCTTGTCGTAACTGAGCTCAGGGCAGGAGGTGAGCACTGAGCCCAGGAACCTGCGCACCGTCCCAGCGTGATCCTTCCCCGCCACGGATTGCAGCACCTACACAGAGACAGGCAGGGGGCCAGTCAATGGGGGGCTGTGGAGCCCCCCTGTTCCCATGCCCAGGTGCCTCTACAGCCCCACGAGTCTCACCAGAGAGCAGAAACCCACCTTGGCCTCATAATCCTGGGCAAAGGCCACTGCAAAAGTGTCCGCATCAAATCCAAGCTGGAAGAGGCGGACCAGCCCCTCGTCCTTCAGGCAACTCTATAGGGGAAGAGAGTTAATGGGAGGGCCAGAGGGTCTGATGGGGGGAACTGGGCAGGTGGGGGGCTCTCACCAGCTGCCTGTCCACGGCTGTGCGGTCCTTCACCACGCTGTACAGCTGATGCTTCAGTACAAGGGGGGGCAGCGTATCCTCGAAGAGCTGGCGAGGGAAGAGGGAAGCGAGAGAGCGGAGAGCCGGCTCCACTGCCTCGGGGCTCACTGTCAACCACAACGCCTGTCAGTCCCATATCTAAAAAGAACCGCAGCGCCCTGGCCCCCAAGCGCCCCCCTCCCACAGCCAGAGAGAGAACCCAGGTGTCCTGCCCCACAGCCAGAAAGAGAACCCAGGTGTCCGGGTACCCAGCCCCTAGAGGAGAACCTAGGCGTCCCGTCCCGCCCCCTTGGGCCCGGCTGCGCACCCCGTCCGTCGGCCTCCCCGCTCTCGGGTCCCGGCTGCAGGCGCCGCTTCTTGGCGCGGAGGGTGGCGGGGATCAGCTGGCGCCGACGTTCCATGGGCTGGAGATCGGCTCAGCCGCGTCCCCTGGTTGATGACGTCACCAGAACCCACTCGTTCCCGGCGCGGCGATGTGACGTCATCCAGCGGCATGGCCCGCCCCCTGCTGCCGCTCGTCGGCCTGCTGACGTCACTCAGTCGTCTCCCGCCGGCAGGACGGTGCAGAGGGAGGGGGAGTCCCACCGGGTGACGTCAGGCTCAGCCCAAGGCGTGGGACGCGACCCTGTCCGATGACGTAAGGCAAGGTCACAGGGGTGAAAGGTCAGAGATGAGAGGCCATTGGCGGCCCCGGCGGGGCACCTCCGCGGGAGCGGGAACCGGGCTCGGGGCTTCCGGGGGGGGTGGAGCCTGGTCAATTCAGGAGGCGGGGCCCAGCGGCTGGGGCGGGGTCTGGGGGCTGGCCCTGGATAGGGGGCGGGGCCTTGGAGGGTTGGGGACGGGGTTGGACCTGAGGGCGGGGCTTGGGCAGTTCAGGGGGCGGGCCCAGTGGCTGGGGGCGGGTCCGGTGGGGGGCAGGACCCTGTTGAGGGAGTGGAGCCTGTTTGGTGGGGCAGGGCCTGAGGGGTGGGGGTCAAGGGTCGGGCTGGTGTGAGGGGCCTGAACTGAAACTGTTTCCTCTCCCCCCAGGAGGTGTCTCAGCCCAGCCCCCCAGCACCACACGCTCTCTCTGGCCCCTCCAGGCTCCCATGGACCCCAGCACCCGGCCGGCTAAGCGGTGCAGCGATCTCAATGCAGAATTGGGGGGCAACCCCAAGCGGAGCAGCTGGGGCCCCCCTGCCCTGCCCGTGGAGCCAGCCCTATATGACAGGCCTTTCCCCTTCTACCGGCGACCAGCCGAGGTGGGCCGCTTCTCCCTGGACGCCCAGCGCTGCTACCATGGGGATGCCCGCCAGCTTCGCTACTTCGCCCCACCCGCCACCATGCACCCCACCCCCCCCTTCGACCTGCGCCATGGCTACCGTGACCGCTACGTGCGCCGGGATGAGGGCCTGCGTGAGGGCCTGGAGCACTTGCTGCGCTGGACGGCCCAGAACCAGGAACGGCTACGAGCCAAGGACGACATTGCAGGGTGAGCAGGTGGCTCCCAGACTCTCTTTTGGGCCTGGAGGGGACAAGTGGCACACTCCCGGCCAGCATGGGGGGCACGGTGGGGCTCTCCATGGACCTAGGGCACCTTGCATGAAGGGTAGGACCAGCAGGGGATGCTGGACTAGCCTTAATGCAGTCCTCCACCCCACTAAGAACATCATGGTCCTGCCTGGCCAGGAGGCTAGAACCTTTACCCTGGGATCGTGGGGTTTGGGAGGACAAGGGGGGCAGGTCTGGATCCTTGAGTGGGTTGAGAGTCACTGCTAGGAGGAGCCGTTAACTCTGAAAGCTACTGACATACCAGGGCTGCAGCATCCAGTGGCATCACCGTTGTCTCCCCCAGGCGACCCCTGAATGCAGATTTCGTGACCTGGCGGGGGCACCTCACCAAGGTGCTGACGACACCTTATGAGCGTCAGGAGGGCTGGCTGCTGGCCGTCAGCCTCTTCCGGGGCACCCTGTATATTAGCGAGGAGGAGACACCGGCAACCCAGCTGCAGCGGGAGCAGCGGTCTGAGACCCTGAAGGAGTTGACCTACATGGGCTATAAGTTCGAGCGTTACATGTGTGCGGGTAAATAGAACCCAGGCATCCTAGCTCCCAGCCCAACTCATTGCTCACCACCAGCCCCCCCAGGTGTCCTGTACTGTGCCTGTCTCCCCAGATACCCCAGATGGGAGCCCGGACCCCACAGGGGTGGTGAACACCAATGAGGCCTTCTGCACAGTTGTGCGGACACGGCTGGGCTCCCACTCGCTGCTCTTCGCTGGGGAGGTTGACTGCACTGACCCCTGTGGGCCCTGGGCAGAGCCCCCCGCCTGCTACATCGAGCTCAAGACGTGCAAGGAGCTTCACAGCCCCGCTCAGCGTAGGAGCTTCTATAGGTGAGCAACCTCCAGCTGGCACCATTGGGGGGGCTTGGGGCAGCTCTAGTGACACACATTGACCCCCTCACCACTCCAACCAGATACAAGCTGATCAAGTGGTGGGCGCAGTCCTTCCTGCCCGGGGTCTCCCGCATCATGGCCGGTTTCCGTGCCCCTGACGGTTCCGTGGTGGCCTTGGAGACCTTCGAGACCATGAAGATCTTCCAGCTGATCCGGGTGAGTGGGCAGGGGGAAAGCCTAATCCTAACCTTTCCACTTCTGCTTCTCCACTTTCTCTCCAAACCCCCTTCCATCCCAGCTGCCGCTGATCCTCCTGCACCTCTGTTTGCTACGGGGCCCTTCACCCTATGAACCCTCCCACCCATCACGTCTCTCCCTCCCAGCCTTGTCCCCTGCAATCCCACAGCCCCAATCCCCCTCCATCACACCTGCCCTGCCTCCCCCCCCTTTGCCCCTTCCCCCCATCCTCCCTTTAGCGCCCTGCCTGTTTCTCTCTCTCATGCTGGACTCTCCATTCCTGCCTTGCCCCTTCTCCCATCTCACACCCCATTGTTTGCTCCCCGCCCTGCCCCACAGTGGTTTGAAGTGGTCCCTGTGCCCCCTCCCCCAAACAGGATGACCCAAGCTGCTGGAAGCCGGCTGTGTGCATGAACTTCTGCGAAGCCTTCCTGGCATTTCTCAAGAGGGTGGTGACGGAGGATGATCCACAGTGAGTAGCGCAGAACCCAGGGGTCCTGGCTTATCCTTGCCCCCACTCTACTCCCACCCGGAGCTGGGGCTAGAACCCAGGAGTCCTAGCTCCCCTCTCCCTTAGCCCTCCACCCTCCTAGGAAACTCAGGCATCCTGACCCCAAGCCCCCTTTTCTCCCCAGCCTCGTGCACCTCTTCGCTTGGGAGCCTGGCCACCCCGTGTCCTACACCCGGCACCACGGTGGGGAGCATGTCTTCCTCCCGACCTGGTACGTGGAGACCATGAGTGGAGGAAGGAGTCCAGACTGAGTCCAGCACCAGTGGACAAGGCCGAGGCCCGGGATTCAATAAAACATGTGCGAGGTTCACCACTGTGCGGCTGCCCTGTCCCTTTGTTTGCAGGCAGCTGGCTCAGAAGGGTTTGGGACAGGATGTGGCTGAAAATGTGGAAACTGCTCAGAGGAGCCCACTCCCCAATCCAGCCCCACACAGCAGTTACTGCAGAAGGATTTATTAACATATTAAACACCAACCCCCTCCCCCAAACCCTGCCCCCACCCTCAGCCACTCGGGGACTCCTTGCCACCCCCCGATCCCAGAGCCAAAAGGTCAAAAGCCTTAGGAAGAAAGGTCACAGGGCAGATGGCAACTGCACCCACCGTCAGCACCATCCAACTATTGTCCATGAAGTGAAGGGTCACGTTAGCCTCACAGAGGCCAAGGTGGAGGGCTCAGCAGGGCTCACTGGGTGTAGAGGCTGGCGGCGAAGACGATGTCTCTCTTGATGAGGTTGGACGCCTCCTCCATCTTTGCGTGGAGTGTGGGCTCCCCAATGACACGGGCTGCATTGCGCACATCCCGACAGGTCTCATCCAACCGCTGGATGCAACGCACGATGATTCCCTCCTGCACGTCTGTTAGCCGGGCAATCTCTGCAAAGGGCTGGGGAGAAAATGGGGTGTGAGAGACAGGGCCTCGCCCCTTGGAGAGAGTCAGCTTCCATCGGGCCCTAGGGCGGGGCACTGCCTCACTCCAGAAGGCAGGGAGTGGGAAAGGAGGGGCCTTTCCTCTCTAGGGTGTGCTGGCTCTGATCCAGCCCCAGGATGGAGGACCTGCTGGCTCAAGAAGCAAGGATCGGGGTACGGGGGCATCCCGCTCAGGGACGCCAGCTCGCTCAGAAAGCAAGGACTGGGGTGTAAGGGCATCCCACCCCGGGACGCCAATTGCTCACCACGCCACGGGCCCATTCATACACCACCTCCACCAGGCTGAAGTTGTATTGGGCCACAAAATCTTCCACTGACTCACGCAGACCACACTCGCGCTGCAGCAGGGCAATCCGCTCAGCCACTGCCCGGATCCGCTCCATGCCCTGCCAAGAAACACCACAGATCAGCAGGGGAGAGAACCCAGTTGCCCTAGCTCCCAGCCTCCATGCAACATCACTCCTAACCCACTTCCCCGCACCTGGCGCAGAACACTGGGCAGCTGGGGCTCGGCCTTGCTCTTGACTTGGCAGACCAGGCAGCTGAGCAGAGCCACGCTCTCTTCGGGCCGCAGCTCTGTCAGCAGGTTGTCAAACACCAGCTCCGTTAGCAGCAGCTCATGGTTGCTGATCTCGCAGGCCACGCGCCCGGCCAGCTGCACGGCCCCGGTGGAGTCCACATAGCGCAGTGCCCGCAACACCTAGGGACAAGAGCAGCTGAGTCAGGCCCAGGTCTAGAGGGCACACACCGCATGGGTAGGGGGGGGGGGGGGGGACAACACTTAAGGCTAGGGCAGTTGCAGGAGCTGAAAAGTCCTCCCACTCCTGGCACAACCTGGAGTCTCTGTGCCTGCTGGAGAGATGCAGGAGGAGCTATGGGGGAATTGCACCTTGACGTGAGGGTCCTCGTTGGGAAGGGCAGTGAGGCGGTGCTACCTCCACCTGTTGCTGATACTCAGGGTGGGGGGCGATGGGGTAGCACTGAGGGGGTACGGCTCACTTCCGCCATTTGCTGGTACTCTGGGGGCCATGCTGTGGGGC
>ML685853.1:51861-72774 GCA_007922175.1 Pelusios castaneus | reverse complement strand
CTGCCCTGGTGCATTGTGGGAAGGACAGAGGGGAGGCCAAGCTCTGGGGTTGGCGTCTGCCCTGGTGCATTGTGGGAGCGGCTGGCAGGGGCAGGCCTTGTCCGAAGGCAGCGCTGTGGGCAAGCGTGGGATTGGCCGACACGCCATGGGGCATTATGGGATGGCGCTAGCTTAGCTGTGATTGGGAGCAGCGGTTCTCAACCACTGTGTCGGGAAACGTTATGTGTCGCAAGGAGCCGGGGAGGTGGCTGGATTCGGATGAGGGGGCTGGGGCGGCCTGAGGGGTCGCGACCCACAAAAGGTTGAGAACCACTGAGCTGGGGCGTGATGCCGTTGAGGAGTATGAGTTAGCCTGTGTCCCAGGGAATTGTGGGTATGGCAGGTGCATTGTGGGATTGGCAGGTCCTCTCCATCCAAGAGCGCCGGTGCTCCCTGGGGCCTTGTGGATAGAGCCCTGCAAATCCACGGATATCCTCATTATAGCCGCATCTGCAGGCGTCTGTGGACTTCTGCCTGCAGCTCAGATACAGATCCACATATTCGTGGGCCCAAGCCAGCCAGGGTGCATTGTGGGAGTGGGTGGGGGAGTGCCCGGTGCATTGTGGGATTAAGATAAAAGCTTTCCCTGGGGGATTGTGGGCATTTTCCTGGCAGTGGGCAGGGCTTACCTGTCCCCTAGACTCACATCTCCATCGGTGCAGGACCCACCGTGCCAACGACGACCCGACGTGGCCCCAGGACTTCCCTGGAATCCTCCCAGCTAGCCCCACGTCGCATTCTGGCACTGGTCCCACTGGCACTAGCCGCTGCCATGCTGGTGCTGCCGCCCACGCTCTCGGAGGAGGAGGAGGCCTTGCAGAAGAAGTTTGCGAAGCTGAAGAAAAAGGTCAGAGTCCTACCCAAGAGGCTGGGGCAGAGGGAGCTGGTCGCTGCCTCCCAGGTGGGCAGGTGGGGTGAAAGGACCTATGGGGCTGTGGGAGGAAATGCCCCACAAGTGATTCTTTTCCCTTTGTGACCCCAGAAAAAAGCTCTCCTGGCCCTCAAGAAGCAACAAAGTTCAACCAGCCAGGCCAGCCAGGGAGGCATCAAACGCTGTGAGCCGGACGCCTGAGTTGCTGGGAGGGCAGGGGAGGCTGGTGGTTGGGCTTGGACCCCGGACGCCTCAGTTCCTGGGCACTTGGGTTCTCACCCGACTCTGGGCTGGGAGCGGGGGCTGGTGGCTAATGTGGGGCAGAGCCTGGACGCCTGGGTTTTTTCCCCAGCCATCTCAGACCAGCCCGTGGTGGACACGGCCACAGCGACGGAGCAGGCCAAGATGCTGGTGAAGACCGGAGCCATCAGCGCCATCAAGGCTGAGAACAAGAACTCTGGCTTCAAGCGCTCGCGCACGCTGGAGGGGAAGCTCAAGGTGAGGGGTGAAGGTGGGGCACCGTGGGGCTGAGAACTCCCCACCCCTGGCCCCCCACCCACCCTCACTCTGCATTTCTCCCTAGGACCCTGAGAAGGGCCCAGCCCCCACTTTCCAGCCCTTCCAGCGCAGCATGTCGGCCGACGACGAGTGCCAGGAGGTAACCGGACGCCTGGGTTCTCAGGGATGGGAGTGGGCGCTAGTGGTTAGAGGAGGGAGCCAGGACTCCTGGGTTCTATCCCCAGCTCTGGGAGGGGAATGCGGTGCAGTGGTTAGACCAGGGAGGGCTGGAAGCCAGGACATCTGGGTTCTCTCGAGCTCCAGGAGGGTCGTTCTGAACAGTTGGGCTGGAGGTTAAGGTGGGGTCCCTTGGGGGTCTTTGTGATTGTGAGCTGTGTTCTAGAAACCGGGGTTCCCAGCCCTGCTTGGGGAACCCCCTGGTGGGCATTGCGCAAAGGGGGTAACATGCTCTTCTCTTGGCTTCAGTCCCGGCGCCCCCAGAGGAAATCCCTCTACGAGAGGTGAGTGGATCCATTCCCCACAACAGCCCCACCCCACCTCAGCCCCTGAGAGGCTCCCCCGAACCATCTGGTCCCGGAGATCTCAATACCAAGGCCCCTGACAGCCCCCCTCTCCCATCCTGGTCTCCAAGAACCCCCACTCCCTGCCAGCCCCCATACCACTATGGACCGCGAGGCTCCTCCTGAACACCCTGGGCTCCCCCATACCACTGCAGCTCTGGCGACCCCCCCCACCACCACCACCAGCAGCTGCCCAGCCCTCCACTGTAACCCCCGTGCCCAATCCTGGCTTCTCCACAGCTTTGTGAGCTCCAGCGAGCACCTGCGGGACCCCGAGCCGGACCCTGAGCCAGGCCGGGCCCCCGAGAAGGAGCCGGAGCGTGGCGAGGGGCTGCGGGCCTTCGAGTGGGACTATGAACAGGAACGTGGCCGTGAGCGCAGCCGAGAGAGGGACCGTGACAGGGACCGTGACCGCGACCGGGATGGCAGCTTCCGCCGTAAGGCACCACAGGCTGGGTGCCCGGACGCCTGGGTTCTGTTCCCAGCTTGGAGGAGTGGGGGCTGGTGGGTTAGAGTGAGGAGGGTGAGATGCTAGGATGCCTGGGTTCTCTCCCTGGCTGTGGGAGGGGAGTGGGGGCTGGTGGGTTAGAGGGTGGGTGCAGGATACCTGGGTTCTCTTCCCAGCTTAGCCCCATGTCCCGGCAGGGTCGGATTCGTTCCCAGACCGACGGGCGCCGCGCAAGGGGAACACGGTCTATGTCTATGGCACCGACCTGAGCCAGAGCCTCCTCCGCGGGGCCTTCTCCCCCTTCGGCACCATCATCGACCTCTCCATGGACAGCCCCCGCAAGTGAGGGTGGGGTGAAAGCCGGGGGTGGGGGCCTGAGATGGAGGGGGGCGGGGCGGAAGCTGGTGGGGGGCGGGGCGAAGAGATGGGGGTGGGGCTAGATGGATTTGGGGGAGGTTGGCAGGGTGGGGTTTATACACAGAAGGGTGTGGCTAAAAGGGGTTGGGGAGGAGCTAAAAGAGGGTGGGACTAAATCTGGGGAGCTGGGTCCAGTGACCGTCTTTTCACATGTCCCCATAGCTGTGCCTTCGTCACCTATGAGAAGATGGAGTCAGCAGATCAGGCCATTGGCGAGGTATGGCCCCCCAAAAAGCATGGCCCTGCAGGGGTCAGGCAAGGCTGGTTAGATGGGGATCCCAGCTCAGTCCTGAGATGCGGCTGGCTCTGGAGTGGGCAGGGTTGGTTAGATGAGGACCATGGGCCAGGTGCTGAGATGCGGCTGGCTCTGGGGCAGGGTGCATGGAGCAGCCCAGAGGAACAGCCACGCCAAGGCCGTTGAGATGGGAAGGGGGGCCAGGGGTGCAGCTGGGGCGTGGGGGCCAGGCAGGCCCCTCCAGCGGCTGATCTGCTCCCTATCTTCTCCCCAGCTCAATGGGGCCGTAGTGGAGGACGTGCAGCTCAAAGTCAGCATTGCCCGCAAGCAGCCCATGCTAGACGCAGCCACGGGGAAATCCGTCTGGGGATCGCTGGGTAAGGCCGGTGGCCCGGACGCCTGGGTTCTCTGCCTGGGCTGGGCTGGGGGCTGGTGTGGCTGGAGTGAGAGCCCGGACGCCTGGGTTCTCTGCCTGTGTTGGGGCATGGGGTGGTGGCTCAGATTAGGGGGGAATGGTAAACAAGGCAATGGGGGGGGGTCAGCAGTGGGGGCTGGGAGCCCGGACGCCTGGGTTCTCTCCCTCCTAACTATCCCCCTTCCTCCCCTCAGCCGTGAAGAACAGTGCCAAGGGCTCGCACCGGGACAAGCGCTCGCAGGTGGTTTACAATGAGGAGTTGTTCTGAGCCGCTGCCCTGTGGGCACGTCAATAAACCCTGCCAACCACGCCCGCCTCAGCCCCCCACGTCTCCATCCCTCCTGCCCCCCCCCCCACTGTCCCGCTTGTGGCGCCAGGGTCCCTCCTTCCACACGCCAGCCGGCTGCATTGGGCTCCGAACTTTTATTGCCAGCCAAGCAGGGACCTGGGGGGCAGAGGGTGGGGAGCTGGCGTGGGGGCCCCTCCTCACAGGAAGCCCAGCTGCTCCTCTGCCAGCTTCTCCTTCAGCCAGGGCAGCACTGTGAAGAGGTTGAGGTGGAAGTCGCGGGCGTAGGGGGGCACCTTGCCCTTGTTCTTCAAGTTGCATACGTCGAAGACGCCCCAGCTGATGACACCCACCTGGGGAGGGAGGGGGGGTCAGAGGCTGTTGCCAGGGAGTCCCCCACACACCGTGACACCCCCGGCCAAAGGGGGGCAGGCTGGTGGCCTACACTTACCTGGATGTAGCGTCTGTTCTGGGTGATGATGAGGGGGCCGCCGGAGTCCCCTGGGGGAGGAAGAAAGTGATTAGCGGGGGCTGTGGGGCTGGCCAGCGGGGAGGAGAATTCAGTCTAGGAGCGTGGGGGGCTCACCCTTGCAGGTGTTGGGGTCCACAACGGGTTCGATGCCACCAGTGCAGAGGAAGCGGGGCGTCACCACCTGGGCCACGTCCGTCACGTTCACGTAGATGGTGGCTTTCTTGGCGTCAGCCTGGCAGGCCCATTTCTGGGGACAGAGGGAGGCTCAGTGGGGGGGGCAACCCCTCTCCCCACCCAGGGCTTGTGCCCCCATTGAGGCTAGCCACTGTCCACAGGGTGCCCCAAACCCTGACCTGGCAGAGTAGTGTGGATAAGCTCTGGGGGCCTGAGGGGCATCAGCTTCTCGCCGTCCCTTGATCCTGCCCCCGGGGCTCCCCCATGGGGCCCTGCCTGGGGGGCAGGGAGGGGGCCTGGACACCGAGGTCCCTCACCTTGGGGCCATTCTTGATGAGCACCTCCTTCCGCTCCAGAGCCGGCTTCTTCTCGTGCACGAAGAACGAGGGGACATCACCCACCTTCAGCAGCTGCCGCTCTGGGGGGACCGAGAGTCAGGGCTAGGGGGCAGGAGTGGGGTGTGCACTGGGGAGTGGGGGGGGTGCTGGCTCTTACCGTGGTCCTGGCAGGAGGTCTTCGGGTGGGGGCGGCGCAGGGCCCGGGTGGTGCCCTCGGTGCAGGGCAGGCAGATGGGCCTGTGGGGTGCAGCAGAGGGTGGGGCTCAGAGGGAGGGGGGCTAAGCGGGACGGGGCAGAGCCCAGCGGGGGGGCAAGGGGGGCTCACCGGGTCTCGGGGGAGAAGGTGATGCGTTTCTCCAGCTTGACGAGGGCCACGTCGTAGTCGTAGAATTCGGGGATCCCCTCCGACCGCAGCTTCCCAATGTTGTAGTCGGGGTGCGAGAAGAGACTCACCACCTTGTTGGACGTGGTCTTCCCTGCGGGGAGAACCCAGGCCTCTTGGCTCCTGGTCCCCCTCCCCACGCCAGGGGAGAACCCAGGCGTCCTGGCTCCCAGACGCCTCCGGCCACTAAGCCCACTTCCCGCCCCCCCCCGGGCCAGGAGAGAACCCAGGTGGCCCAGCCCTCCCGCCCGGCGCCGCGGAGGAACCCAGGTGTCCGGCTCACCCACGTCCACGGTGATCCAGTGCGCTTGGTCATTGATGTCGAAGCAGTGCGCGGCTGTGAGCACGAAGTACGGGGACACCAGGGCCCCCTTGCACGACTCGACCCCCTTCCCGGGGCGCTGTGGGAAGACAGGGAGGGGTCAGCGCTGGGGAGCGTCAGGCTGGGGGGCCCAGGTGTGGGGCAGACCCCTGAAGACCCCCCCCAGAACTCACCGCAACCTTGATGCTGATGTGCCACGGGTTCTTCTCCAGGGGGGTGGCCGTCTTATGCGACAAGCTCAGCCCGCACATGCTCAGCGTCTCACTCTCATCTGTGGGGAGACGGGTCAAGACTTTGGGGTTCCCCAGCTCGAGGGGGGTTGGAGCCAGGAGGGGGGCTGGGACACGGGTTCTCTTCCCAGCTCTGGTGGGGTTATGGGGTTACAATGGGAGGGCCTGGAAGCCTAGATGCCTGGATCCCTCTGGGGCAGGGGAGAGTGGGAGCCCGGACGCCTGGGTCCCTGGTGGGGGGGGTCGGTTACCGATCATATTTTGGAAGGTCTCCTCCAGGTCCTGGATCTTTTCCAGGTGGAAGGTATGTTTCTCGTCCGGCTTCTTTGAGGCCAACTCTGCGATGCTCTCTTGGTTCACCAGGGCCCCGATCCCGAACACGTAGATATCTGGAGGGGGGGGGGGGGGCGTGAACCAGGCTGCCACAGCCCCTCCCCCCAACACCCCACCCCTCCACCCCACTGATGCCCTGATCCCCAACATGCTGATATCTGGGGGGCCTGTGAGCCAGATATCAGGGAGGGGGCCCCCTGCCCACCAGCCCTGCTGCCCAGGCCCCCTGCAGCCCCTCACCCAGATAGTCCTCGCGGGGATTGTGGATGTCACGGCCAATGCTCAACAGCTCCCGGATCTGGTTCACCACCGGCACTGGGGACCCTCCCATGTTGGTGTTACCTGTGGGGAGGGAAGAGTGAGGGGGGGCTGTGGAAGGGCAGAGGGAAGCTGCATGGAGCTTGGGGGTCCAGGCGGTTCCTAGGGGGCTTGGGTTCGGTGGAGGAAAGGGATGGATCCATAAAAGGGTCTGGGGGAGTCATAGGGGGATGGCGGCTGTATAGGGGTTCAGGGGTCTATATGGGTCTGGGGGTCAGGGTGAGTGACGCAGTAGAGATATTTTTGGGGTTTCCTCAGAGCATTGCAGGTGTGCCTCGGTTTCCCCATGACCATGGGTGACAGCACGTGGGGGGGGTGATCGTGGCCAGTCCCACTGACCCAGCCATCACCCAGGGGCCTGGTCCTTTGCGGTTGGGGGGCACCCCATGGGGTTAAAGCAGTGCTGGGTGCTCTGGGACTCAGTTAAAGGGAGACCCTGACCCTCATTCCAGACAGGGCCCTGGAGGGCAGGGTCACTGGGGGTTGGGAGGACCAGCGTGTGCCAGGGAGAGTTGGGGGGTGGGAGTTTAGGGGTGTCAGGGTTCAGGGGGGTGTCAGAGTTTGAGAGTGGGGAGTTGGGGGTGAGATGTCAGGGTGCAGGGCTGGGGTCTCAGTTTCAGGGGTGGGATGTCGGTTCGGTTTCAGGGTTGTCAGGGTTCACAAGTGGGGTATCATACTTTGGGGGTGTCAGGGGTCAACATTGGGATGGGCTTGGGGTACAGAGATGGGGTATTGAGGGTGTCAGGGTTCAGGGGAACATCAGGATTTGAGCATGTGGGGAACAGGGATGGGCACTGATTCAGGGGTGGAGAGTCAGTGTGCAGGGTGGAATATTGGGGTTCAGGGATGTCAGGGCGCAGGGTGGAATATGGGGGTTCAGGGGTCTCACCATCCGTCATGAGGATCAGCACATGCCGGGTGGAGTTGATGACCGGTGCTTGCTTGTGCCCGCTCCGCTTCTCAATCTGCTCCTGGGTGATCATCATGTTGTAGACGGTCTCCAGCGCCCGCCGCGTGTTGGTCCCCGCTTGCAAGCTGTGCTCTGGGGGACAGTGGGGGTCAGGGGTGGCTGGATGCCTTTCCAGTGCCCCCTCTCCATCCCTAACCCCTCACCTCACCACCCTAGCGTGGCCCAGGACTCACTGGCATACTGGAGTTCCCCCAGCTTGTTGATGACCCAGTCCGCATCACTGCTCTCGGGATCGAAGGTGCGGACCACCGTGTGGGCGAAGGTGGCGAAGGTGACGATGCCATAGTGGGGAAAGACCCCGTAGCTGGAGATCTGAGGAGGATTCCAGAGGTGTGTGCCTCAGTTTCCCCATGCACTGGTCAGGGGAGCGAGCAAGGGCAGTGTGGATGGGACCCCTGCTGTTTGTGGGGGGCATGGACTCGTAGTGGGGGCCCCCAGTGTGATTGGAGGTCATGAGACCAGGGACCCACTCACTTCCCGACTGGCTTCACCTGGAGCTGATCCAGGAGACTGACCTAGAGTGGGGGCACCCTGGGGGAGAGTCTCAGTTATGGGGCACTGGGGTTGGAGGGAGAGTCTGGTCTCCGGGGGAAGCCAGCTTGGGGGGGGACGGGGACCCAGGGTTGTGATGCAGAGCCCATTCAGGGCACCCACTGGCCAGATGTCAGTGGCCAGGGGTTCCCAGGACACCAGGGCCATGCTAGGGAGCTTTAGGGTGGGTTTTAAGGTGTCGGGGCTGCGAGGGTTTGGGGGTCCCAGGGGGTCTGGGAGCTAGGAGAATGGGGGTCCCAGGATTGGGGGGCGTTTCCCCACCTTCTCAATGAGCTGCAAAAGGGCGTTGCGGGCATGGCTGAATTTCCCCTCTCCCACACTGTCCGAGGCGTCCAGCACCAGGTAAATGTTCATGGAGCCGCCGGGCTGGATCCGGATCCGGCGCTTCACGCTCTCCGCTGGGGGTGGGGGGCACAGGAGTGAAGGCGTGGCCAGACCCCTCCCAGCAGGGCCCCTCCAGCTACTGCTCCCCCCATGTGCCCATCCTAACCCCTTGCCTATGAGCCCCCAACTCCAGCATCCCCCACCCCACCAGTGACCCTCCCCATCCCCTCACTCCCCACTGGCCCCGCGACTCACAGAAGGTCCGGTTGGCATCAGCCACTTCGGCTGTCTCGGAGAGGGAGGCGATGAACGCGGCTGACACCTCCTGGGGGGTGTCATAGGTGGACTTGTCTGGGGGGGAGAGACGGGGGGGCTGAGAAATGAGATGTTACTCCTTGCCTGGCCCCCCACCCGCTGCCTGTGCTGCCCATCCCCCTGCTCCCCCACTCTCTGCCTGCCCCCCCATCCCCTCACCTCTGCACTCGGGTTCTGTCCCGCTCCAGGCTCCAGACTCCAGGCAGGTCCGTTCCTTGGACCCGAACATGCCCAGGCCCCGCTGGCAGGTGTACCGGACCCGATCCTCCACCCTGTAGTTCTTGCCATCCTTCCGCGCCCCGATGGGGATGCCGGGGTCCCGGCACTGGCCCTCTGGGGGAACAGAGGGGTCAGCCTGGCTGGGGGGGTTGGTCCAGATCAGCCCACATCAGCCCCCGTGAGCCCTCACCCACCTCCGTCGTCGCACACAGTTGTCTCCCCGCTCCACTTCCCGTTGGGCAGGCAGGTGCGGTTGTGGGGTCCCCACAGCGTGTACCCCTCGAAGCACTCGAAGGTCAGCGTCTGGCTGATGTTGTATCGTGGCTGGCGTGGGTGGAAGTGACCGTTCTCAAAGTCCACTGGGCCCGGGCACTGGATGGCTGGGGGGCAGGGTTAGCGGCCTGTTCCAGATCCCCCCCCCCACTGTCCCATGCTCCCTCCGGACCCCAGATAGTCTCATGACCCACAGACACTCCCCAGACACCCCTATGGCCCCCAGACACCCTGCAACTGCCCCACAGTCCCCAGACATTCCCATGGCCCCCAGATTCTCTCCCTAGTGCCTCCAGACACCCCTCAAGTGTCCCACAGCCCCCAGACACCCCATGGCCCCCAGGCACCCCATGGCCCCCAGGCACTTCCCAACTGCCCCATGGCCCCCAGACACCTGCATTGCTGCCAGGTTCCCTCCCCAGCCTGCCTTTGATCACGCCCAGGGCCCCACTCGCACCCCACCTCTGCACTCAGCCTTGGCCAAGGTGCGGCCGTCGCGGGCGATCAGGGGGCTCCAGCGGCTGTTGGCGCGGCACTGGCGGAGGGGGGTCGGGTAGGGGAACTGCCCCTCTGGGCACTGGTACACCAGCACCTGGCCCTCCTTCTGCAGCTTGCTCGTGCCCCCCACGATCAACGCCTCCTGGGGGTCGCACTTCCGGGTGTCCGGGGGTGCAGCGCCTGGTGGGCGGCGACAGCAGGGGGTGAGGGCAGAGACCTCCCCACCCGCCCCCCGGCCATCTGTGGGGGGCCCACCCTGGCTGTGAAGCCCTTCGTTGTCCCACTGATTTCTGTAGGACCTACAGAAATACGCCTGTAGCGCAGCGCCGGTTTGTGTAGGACCCACCCCATTGTCCCAAGTCCGAGCCCGTGGGGGAGGCCAGGCTGGCTGGGGGGGAAGCGATGGAGGGGCTGAGCCACGTGGAGGAATGGGGGCCAAGCAGGGATGGGGCTGTAAGGGGAAGACGGGGCTATGGGGTGTGTGTGCGGGGGGGGGGGGGGGGTGTTCTCGCCGCGAGTTCCCGGCTGCCCCCTTACGAAACCTGCCCTGCCTGGCACCGCGTCCGGGAAATGACCCGAGCGCGGGGGGGGGTCAGGGGAATTCCCGGGGGGGGCGATGAAGACGGGGGAGCTGGGAGGGAGTGTGCTGGGGAGCAATGGTGGGAGTTGGGTGGGTGGGTGGGGGGCAGTGGGGGCCCGGAGGGAGGATTTGGGGGAGTTGGGGGGCCGGGCGGGGGTAGTTTGCAGTGTGGGGGCCCAGGGGCAGGAGGGAGTTGGAGAACTGGGCGGCGGGAGTTGCGGGGTGGGGGAGCAGTGGGGGGCGGGGGAGTTGGGGGGCCGGCGGAGGTAGCTGGCAGAGTGGGGGTCCAGGGGGCAGGAGGGAGTTGGGCGTGGGAGTTCGGGAACCGGTAGGGGAACTTGGGGGGGCTGGTTGGGTGGGGAGCAGTGGGGGGCGGCAGGATTTAGGGGAGTCGGGGGGCCGGGCAGGGGACTTGGGGGGCTGGTCGGGTGGGGGGCGGCAGGATTTGGGGGAGTTGGGAGCCTGGCTGGCTGGGGAGCAGTGGGGGCCGGGCGGAGGGAGCTGGGGGTCCAGGCGGGGGAACCCACCGAGGCGCAGCGGCCCCAAGGCCAGGAGCCAGGCGAGCAGCGGGGCGGCGGGTCCCATCGTGTCCGTGCGTCTGTCCGGGACTGCGCCGAGCCGGCTCTGGGGCTGCGGAACTCGCTGCCCCACAACCCCCACCGCGGGCTGGGCGGGTGGGGCGGGAGGAGGCGGGCTGGGGGGAGGGGCGGGGGGCTGGGCATCTCTGGGACAGGTGTTGGGGGAGGGGCAAGGAGAGTGGGAACTGGGGGGGTCTCTCCCCCCTTGCGAAACCTGCCCCGTCGAGCATCGCGTTGGGGACGTGAGTCGGGGGCGGGATGTAGGGGGGCAGGAAGTGGGGGTGGGAGAAGAATGGGGTGCACCCAGGGGGAGAAGGAGGTCGGGGTGCAGTGGGGCAGAGAAGGGGGTACAGGGGGTGGGAGGAAGGGGGTGTGGGTACAAAGAATGGGTGAGGGGGCAGTGGGGGAAGAAGGGGTCAATGAGTGGGAACTCCTTACCTCAGCCTCCCCCAGCCCAGCCAGGCAACTTTTTGGAAATGGGGCAGCAAAGGGAGTGGGGGGCCCTGCCCCTGACCCCCCATTTGGGCCCCTCCCAAATTCCTGGCAGCTCTGAACAAACCAGCTCCAGCTGTCCCCCCTGGGGCGGGGGGGTTGTTTCCGGGTGGCTTTCCTGAGAACTGGCAGCTTCGGTGCCCATCAGGGCGGGTGTGAAGAGAACCCAGGCGTCCTGGCTCCCAGCCCTGTCCCCGCCCCAGACACCAGCGCACCGGGTGAAGTCCACAGCTGCTGTTTGCGTAAGGGGGTCATGGCCCTCCCCACCTGGCTCAGGACCAGGCCAACCACAGGCCAGGCCCTTCTCTCTGAGGGGCGCAGCCCCTTGGAACTGGGGGCACTGCTCTGGGGAAGTTCACAGCACTGGCGAGGCAGGGGGGCACAAAACACACAGACACCTCGAGTTAGCAAAGAGGCTGTAATTGTGGAGGGAGTCGCAGGGGGATTCTGGGAGAGCTGGGGGACAGCGGGCAGGGCTCTGATGTCACGGTGAGGGGAGTCATTGAGAAGGGGGGGTCAGTATTTCAGGAGGAGGAGGAGGAACCTGGGAGAAAGACGGGGGTCCCGGGAGGAAGAGTAGATGTCACTGCTCTCGGAGGAAGGTCAGGCTGCCCCCCAGTTTCTGGCGCAGCCAGCCCTGCACCCCAAAAAGGCTGATGTAGAAGTCATGCGGCTTGTGGCCATGGGGCGGCTCACTCCTGACCATGGTGTTGTCCTTCTTCTGCTTCCTGGCGCACGGATTGTAGGTGCCCCAGCTCATCACGCCCACCTGGGGAGACATACACCGGCCATGGGACCCAGGAGTCCGGGACAGCCCCCAGCGGCTTGGACCCAGGCATCCGGGACAGCCCCCAGCAGCTTGGACCCAGGCATCCGGGACAGCCCCCAGCAGCTTGGACCCAGGCGTCCAGACAAGAAAGTTGGGGAGGGGCGGGGGGGGGGGGATTACTGACCTGAAAATATCTCCTCCTCTTCTCCAGGAACAGAGACCCGCCTGATTCACCTGTGGGAGAACCAGAGCTCAGACCCAGTGGGGCCCTGCCCCACTCCCCCCACCCAGCTGAACTCTGCCCCACATCCCCATAGGGGCCAGGTCCCACGCCCTATTTCCCACCCCACCCCACCCCACACCCAGCCAGGCCCCGCCATGAGGCAGGCAGGGGGCTGGTCCCCCTCACCTTTGCAGGCAGGTGACCCGTCGTCGGAGCAGAGGAAGCGGTCGGTCACCACTGCGGCCACGTCGGACACGTTGGCATAGATCATGCCTGGCTGGATGGCTCCTGAGATGCACGTAGGCCGCTGCGAGAAAGAGTGCAATCTTAGTGTGTGGGGGGGGACGCTCAGGGAGGGCAGCCCCCAGGGGTCCAACTGTGGGGCGGGGGGTCCCACTTACCATGTTGTTGGTCTTGATTTGGACATCCAGCCTCTGGTTGTCCAGGGAGATGAAGTGGGCAGGGACCTGCTCCCGGCCGAGCAGTGCCTCCTCTGTGAGGCAGAGAGATGCAGGTTAGGGCGGGCAGGACGCCTGGGTTCTCCAGAAGGGCAGCGAGTGCTAGTGGTTAGATTGAGGGTCCCTGCAGTCCCTCACCTACCGTGATCCTTGCACATGGCGTTGGAGGGTTTCTTCAGTGCACGGTTCGCCCCCGCCGTGCAGGGCAGGCAGACGGGTCTGGGAGAGAGAGACAAGTGCTGAGCTGGGGCCACAGGGCGGCCAGCGCTCCGCTCCCTGCACACCCCGGCCCCCCGCTCACCTGACCCGACCTGAGAACTGCACCGGCTGCTGCAGCTGGATGAGGGCCACGTCGTAGTCATAGAACTCCGGGATCCCTTGGCTCGCCTTGGCTGTTACGTTGTAGTCTGGATGGATCACCCAGTCCTGGATGACTATTTCCGTCGGCCCTGCCCCGAGACACACGCTCAGCCTGGCCTGGCCCAGCCCAGCCTGGTCTAGGGATGGGTCTCCCCCTCAGGCACCCATGGGCTCACCAGCTGGACACCTTGTCCTGATCTATCTCTTCCCCCATGGGACCAGGGATCAGCCAGGAACCAGGGCATGGTGGGAGGCTGGGGAAGGAAAGCTGGTGAGTGGGGCCACCCCGGGCATGGCAGAGGCCCAGGTGCTGGAGGGTGCAGACAGGTAGGTGGGACCTGATTGGACCCTGGAGATTTAGGCCCAGATGCTCAGGGCCTTCACATCTGTGTGGCAGCAGTCCGGACTGGGTTTCACTGGGAAGCGAGCGGAGTCTAGTGGGTTAGGATGCGGGGCTGTGGAGGAGGAGAGGGCTGGGAGCCAGGTCACCTGGGTTCCAAGGGCCGGGTGGTGTCTGGGGTTCCTTACCCACTTGTACCCTCCAGAGGGACATGTCAGCCGCCTCACTGAAGCAGTGTGCCGCCGTCAGGACCCAGCGGTCAGTAATCAAGGACCCCCGGCACGATTCACCCTTTGTTGCCTATGGAGAGAGTCGGGTGGCATGGGATCCAGTGGTCTGGGACAGCAGCCCCAGCCCCCAGGGAAGGAGGGAATGAACCCAGTGCTCCTACCCTCCAGGAAGGGGACCTGGTCATCCCAGTTTGTGACCCCTACAGGAAGGCACAGCAGCCAGGGCTGGGGCCGGACCCACCTTGATGAGCACATGCCAGGGGTGCCGCTGCTCATTTGTGGCACTCAGCGAGTGGTTCCCCAGCCCGCAGAGGTCGTCAATGCTTCTTGGGTCTATGCGGGGGCGGGGGAGGGTGAAGACGGTTAATCACGACTTGCCACCCCCCATGTGTCCCCCCACACCCTATGGTGACTGCCCTGGAAACCCCCAAGCCCACGTAGCCCCATATTTCCTGACTCCCCTAGACTGGTTAAACACAGAAAATACCATGTCCCCAGCTTTGCCCCCCCTTGGGAGAGATGCCCCTATCCTGTCCCAGTCAGGGAAAAGGACATTCCTGTCTTCCTTGGCCGCTTCTGTAGAGAGGCCAAGAGCCGAGCGAAGTGAAAGGATGAGGCCCCCCTTGCTGTGGTGGGGCCATGCCACATCTGCTGTGCGAGTTGGCCCCTGCATACCCAGGACATCCTCGAATGCTGCCTTGAGATCCTGGCTGGTGTCCAGCTTGAAGGCATGCCTCTCCCCTTCCTTCTTGGATGCGATCTCATTAAGGCCATCCCAGTCAACCTCCATCGTCCCAACCCCGAAGGCATAGATGTCTAGGTGGCAAGTCAGGAAACTGCATTAGGATACTTAGAATCAGAAGGGTCTGGAGCAAAGGTTGAGGCTGGAATGTCACTAGATATCCCTGTCTCTGGTACTGTGGGGAACTCTAGAACCAGCAGGGGGCCTGGAACCAATTGGTAGGGCATGTTGGGCCCAAATAGTGATTAGAACTAGTGTTGAGACATCTAGAACTTGTGCTGAGGAACCTAGAACAAACAGTGTAAATAGCCCAGCAGCAAGACACCAGTACTGGTAGTGTGGTTGTAGAATTGGTACCATGCCTAAAACCTATCACCAGATCACAGAACCAGTGTTGAGGTACCTAGAACTCACAGAAGAAGGAATCAGGTAGTGAGGATTAGGGTGCATAGAGGGACCTGGAATTTGCAGCATCTAAAATTGAGTTATCATTATTGATACCTAGACCAGGCACCCAGAATCAAAAGATCAGAGAACTTGGTATCTGATTGAACTACCCAAAATGCTATGCAGGAAGCAGCCCGGTCCTCCAAGAAAAATGACCTTTTTAATGAAATTGGAAATTTCAGCAGGCAACATCTATTTTCAGTTCAAACTGAAAACATTGGCCAAATTTGACAATTTGACCCAGAAACTTCGGCAGAAAAGTCTTTCATTAACAATTTTTGTAGTAAGAAAACTCATTCAATAGCCTAGTCTGGTCTCAGGAGACACAGAACAGGTGTAGAGGTACTTAGATCCAGGGGTACAAATAACTTGGTAGAAAGATACCAAGACTGGTACAAAGCTGGTCAGGGTAGATGTTGAACGGCTTAGAATCAGCAGTGGTAACATCTTCACAGTGGAATACTAATGGAATACACTGAAGAGGTGAAATAACTTAGTAGTGAGGTAGCAGGACTAAGACAGAGGATATCCAGAGTGCCTAGAGACACATCTACAACCAATATTGCAAAGAACATGCTGTTGAAATACCAATACCTGACATTAAAGCACATAGAGCAAATGATACAAATAACCTGCTACTGAGACACTGGGGAATGACAGAGTTGATATAAAAATGGGCTTATGTGCTGGGTACCCTGTTGAGACACCTAGAGCCAAGATTACAAATAGCTTGGCAATGATACATCTAGAACTGGGAGCACACAAATCCTCAAACTGAGGTACCAATTTCTAGGCCCCTAGAACAAACAGCCCCCAAATCCTGGCATTGCATCACCAGGGAAGATATTGACCAATCTAGAAATGAAAGTGCCAAGATCCCAGAACTATAGCTGCACGCAAGCAATGAACACCTAGAACAAGGGTTGAGACACCTAGAACCAGTAGTCACCATGTCAGTGAAGAACCTGCAACTGTCACGGGCATTTGGAATGGAGCCAAACCTCACCCAGGTAGTCTTTCCTGTTTGGCTTGATCTCAAGAACATCTTCTATCTTGGCCACTGCATCCTTGGGGGAACCCCCCATGTTGTATTTGCCTGAAACAACATTCTATGGGTTAGCAGATTGGACCCATTCCCCTTCCCCCAAACCAAGGGCACCTTGACAAAGGCCATGCAGGTGACTCTGGGGTCAGGGAGGTCAGATAAATCGCTTCCTAGTTCTCAAAGAACAGAATACGTGCTCTTCACCATCTGTCAGCACAATGATGGCGTGCCGGATTTTCTTCCATTCATCCAGCTTGCCGTTCTGGGTAAAGGATGCCTGCTGAAACAGGATCATGTTATACACCTCCAGCAGTGCTGCTCGGATGTTGGTCCCAGTGCCGTTACCGTGATCTGAAATGGGACAAAATACTTCACATACCTAGAACCAGTTCTGAGGCATCTCAAACACATTTCGGGCAGCCTAGAGCCAGTAATGACAACATTTGGAATGGAGGTACCTAGAGGCAATGGAATCTAGAGGTGGTATTGATGCACCTAGATCCTTAAGGGGGTGCAGCTATTAGAGTACCTAGAATCCACAACACCAAAGACCAGTCTTGAGCCACTGAGAACCAATAGTACCCATGACTGGATTGAGATACCTAGAGCCAACTATGCCTGTAATATTGTTAGCTAAGATCCATGGGCACCAGGATCATATAATTTTGGTTGTGCCCTGGCCAGGGTGCTTGGTTCACATCACATGGGAGAATGATGGGGGAAAGGGTGGGGCCAGCAGTGGGGAGCAGCTGCAGCACAGTGCTGCTTAGGGTCAGGAACAGCTCCAGCCAGGGCACTGGACCCACATGGGAGAGGAAAAGGGCCAGGACAGGGAGTGGCTGCAATGTGTCGCTGCCTGGGTTTGGATGTGACTCCAGCCAGGGTGCTGGGCCCACATGGGAATGGGGGGGCAAGCAGCTAGCACTACAGTGCACACCTTGGGACTGGCACCGGCACAGTTCCTGGCCATCTGCTGAGTGTGTCAGCGGTACGGAGGCAGAACTGCTGGGCTGCCCTAGGGGTCACTGCGTTCTGTACCTCCACGGCCAGCCCAACAGCACTATAAAAATATTGGCAGAGCTGGGCCCACCAACCTCACCATTGGTGGAACCCAGGCACCATGGGTCCATACAACTCACCATGTCCGCTAGAACAAACAGTGCCCAGGCCTAGTATTAAGACAACTAACATTTTAGTGATATTAAGGGCTGGCACTGAGGCACCTAGAACCAAACATTTCCTGCCAATCTATCTCACTCAGCATTTTCCTCAGTTTGGGGAAACTGGCCCTCTTGAAGTGCTAAATATATAGATTTCTGGCTGGATTGATCTCTGCTTGCTCATATGGAATGCAATCAGGTCATGGTTTTTGGGTGACCACCCACTTCCAGTCCAGGGATCAATTCTTCAAAGGAAAAGCAATTCACTTCGGGTGTGATACTTTTTGAGTTAGAAAGTAACAGTTTCTTATGTTTTGAAACTCTCCTGATGGTTTATTACTAGCTCAATGAGACCTCCAGCATCCATTTCTCACTCTGAAGACAGCATTGAGGCAATTAGAACCCAAATAATACCCAGGGTCCTGGGGTTCCTAATATGGGATATGTGTGGTATTGAAACACCTAGAACGCTGGAAGTAGGGAGACCAAGTGAAGAGGACCTTGGAAGTTCATCCTCGTCTTTGTCAGGCTGATAACCTCCTCTGAATCAGTGGCTTCAGGATCATAAATAGCAACGATTCTCTTGGGCTGGGTGGCGTAGGAGATTACAGAAAAGCTGGAATCTACTTCAAAGCTGGCTACCTGGAGAGGATGAGGGGGAGGAAGGGAGCAGGAAACAGAGGAAGAAGAGGAAAGAAGAGAGAACAGGAAAGTGAGCTTCAGCAATGAAAGGTATCTGACGCCATGCTGATGGGCCAAGAGCAGGTACTAAGGCATGCAGAGCCAATGCTGAGACACCTAGAATTTGCAGCATGTGTGGTTGGCATTGAGAACCTAGAAAAGAGGCAGCATAACCTAGAACTTGTCATGTCCACCGCTCTTATTGTATGTAGGATCAGGATGTGGGCGCCTAGAATTTATGGTGGCCATGTGAAGCAGTGAGGTTTCTAGAACAGGTGTGAAGTCACCTACAACTTTCAGCACTTCTTGTTGGCCCTGAAATACCTAGATGTGTGGAGAGCTACAATTTATGGTGCCATGGCTGCCATTAAAATACCTAGAACAGGCATCTAAATCTGTAGCATTCACAGCAGGCCTTAGGTTTGTAGTGCCTGTATCTAGAATGTGCAGCACCCATGGCTGAGGTTGATGTACCTAGAACCAGCACAAATGTATGTGTAACTTGTGTCATCACCTGTATCTGGCATTGATGAACCTGGAACTGACATACAAGCACCTAGAATATGCAGCATCCATGGCTGCTGCTGAGACACACAGAGCCATTGTAGAGACCCCCCCACTGTAGAGACCTAGCCATTGCAGTAGCTTTGGGTGGCTGGTGTTGAGGAACCTAGAACCAATGCTGAGACACAAAGCTCCTGGCCATGCAGTTGCTGCCCCACCCCAAACTCACCCGATCCACAATGTTCTCCACCCATTCCTTGAAGATCTCAAAGTTCTGTTTGCTGACACTTTTCGAGGAGTCCACCAGCAGGTAGACGTTGAGGGAGCTGTCATTGCTAAGAATCAGCCGGCGGCCCAGAGATTCTGCCGGGCAGGGGGTGGGGAGGTTTATCGGCAATACACTGGGGAGGCGGTTCCCCTCTGAAACCCAATCGCTTTGCACACAGCCCCGCCCCGCTGTGTGCCCCACCTCCCTCACACCCCATATTATCACCCCCATACCCTCAATTCCCTCCCTCCCTGAGTCACACCCATCTCTTGGACCACAGCCCCACACCTCCTCTTCACCCCACAGAGCCCATCCACTATCTGTTCCCTGCCCCCTCAGAGTCTTCCCCATGGCCTGCCCACATCCCAGTCAGACTCACGGCTCTTTATGATGGAAGTGTTGAGGCCAGAGGAGGCCGAGAAGGCTGCCAGGCCCAAGACATTGGAGAAGGAAGCTCCGAACTCAGCTCCGACATCCTCAACCCGATCGTAGGAGAAAGGAGCTGTGCGGGCATGGGGAAGCGGGGTTCCCATTAGGCATGCAGCATGGGGCACAGAGCCAGAGGTGGGGGGAGATCCAGGGAAATGGAGAGACAAAGAGGGAAGGCAACATGGGCTGGTGGGGGGAGTCCCAGAGATGGTGTGCGGGTGTGGGAGAACCTGGAGGGGATGGAGGATGGAAGAGGGAGGGGTTATTACTCACCTCTGCAGCTGGGCTGGGCCCCCGACCACTCCCCAGCCTGGGTGCAAATACGTTGTGGGGACCCCACCAGAGCCAGACTCCCCCGGCACTGGTAGGAGACCCTGTCATCCAGTCGGTACCGGTTGCCAGTCTTTGTTGCACCCGCGGGCACCCCGGGATTCGGGCAGTCCTCAGCTGGAAGCAGAGAGAGGTGAGAACTGATCCCCTAACCCACTTCTACCCTCTGAACCCGCTGGGAGCATGGGGGATGAGGGAACAGGGGGAAGGGAGTACTCAGGGGATGTGTGTGTGCCTGGAGGCTCTTGGGGTCTTACCACCATCGTCGCAGGCGGGGATGCCCCCATCCCACCGCCCATTCCCCTGGCAGACACGCTGGGCCGGACCCCGCAGTGTATACCCATCCAGGCACTCAAAGGTCAGCACGCTCCCCACGGGGTGGATTGCCCGACGTGGCCAGAACGAGCCATTCTCAAACTCCAACTGGGCTGGACAGCGCATCTCTGAAACCAGAACAGAACCAGAGTGGAGAGAACCCAGAATCCTGGCTCCCAGCCCCAGCCTCCCACAATCCCCTCCCAGAAAATCCAGGTGTCCGGGTACCCTGTACCTTTGCATTGTGCCTGGGTGGAGACTCTGCCGCTGGGCATGCGGAGCACTGTCCAGCGCCCATCGTCCTGGCAGAGGCGGCTGCCCGTGGGGTAGGGATAGAAGCCGGGGGGGCAAGAGTAGGTGAGCACGCTGCCTGGGCGGTATCCGTCCGACAGGGAGAAAGTGCCATCCTGGATCCCCACATCCTGGCCACAGGAGGGCAGCCCCCAGACACCTGGTGGGTGGTAGGAGGGAAGGGGACAAGAAAAAATGAACGAACAAACAGGCAAGGGAAAGAGAGGGGTGAGGAGAAAGCATGAGTGAATGGGAAACAAAAATAGCAGAATGAGAGGAAAGAAAAAGGGAAGGAGAAAAACGGAGTGAGATGAAGAACGAGAGAGCAAAAAAGGAGGATGAGGAGGGATAGGACGTGGGAAGTGGGAGTGAAAAAGTGCAGGAAGGGAGTAGGAAGGGGGGAACGGAACAAGGCTGGAAAAACGGAAGGAGAAACAGGTCCGGAGAAGGAGTGTCAGTGGCTATTTGGGACACCTGCCCCCGCATTGGGTCCTGTCCCCCAGAGCTTGGCACCCTCACCCACCCTGTCCATGGAGGCCCCCGGCCGCCCCCCCCCCCCCCCCCCGGTACCTGGAATGAGGGCGAGCAGCAGGAAGGCACAGACAGAGGGGACCATGCTGGATCCTGGGGGGTTGAACGTAAATCTGCTTCCAGCCTGGCTGTACCAATTTTGGGGCCCCTCCCCCCACAAGCGATAGGGCTCGGTCCTCACCCCCCATGCCAGGGCAGGCGGTGCCCAGTGGGAAGGGCCAATGGCCGTCCCTCAGGTGGCTGGTGGCAGGAGGTCAGGCCTGCAGCCCCCGGGTCAGAAACTATTTGTTTTGATGACGCAAACTTCGCTGCACAAACAACGGCCCCGTTTCCCGGATCCCTGGTTAATGGGTACAGGGTTAGCGGGCCCCAAGCCAACTCACAATCCTGCCACACCAGGAGAGAACCCAGGCATCTGGCCCCTGCCCCAGCTCTAACCACTAGCCCCCATTGCCTTTCCCAGCCCCCAGAGAACCCAGGCGTCTGGCCCCTGCCCTCGCTCTAACCACTAGCCCCCACTGCCCTTCCCAGCCCGCAGAGAACCCAGGCATCTGGCCCCTGCTCGAACCACTAGCCCCCACTTCCCTTCCCAGCCCCCAGAGAACCCAGGCATCTGGCCCCTGCTCCCGC
>ML685853.1:22374-51851 GCA_007922175.1 Pelusios castaneus | reverse complement strand
AGAGAACCCAGGCGTCCGGGCCCTGCTCTAACCACTAGCCCCCACTGTCCTCCCCCCCCCGGGAAAAAACCCAGGTGTCCGAGCCCCGCCCCCTGTGGAGTGTGGGGTGGAGGAAGAGCACATTTGAGTGGGGGCGGGGTTTGGTTTCCATGGTGATTTTTCGAGCTAAAAAAAATCCCCCCCCCGCCCTCCGGGGCTTGGCGCTGGGTGATGACGTAACCGCTCTTAAAGGGGAGGATGCGTGAGTCGGGCGGGAATTAAAGGGGCCTGTGAAGAGAGAAGCCCCTATCCCATAATGCACCGGGGCTGCCCCCCACGAACCCCTGTATCCCACAATGCACTGGGACGGAGGGGCTGCCGACCCCCGCCTCCCATAGTCCCGTCTCCCCCCTTTGCTGCTGACTTTTCATCCGGCTGACAAATACTCCCCTCCCCTCCCGCTGCCTCCTGCCCCTTTAAGGGCCCCCCGGCCTCGCCTGGCCCCTTTAATTCCCTGCTCGGGACCTGGCTCCGTGCGTGCAAAAAAAAAAAAAAAGGAAAATCCCGGGGGAGGGAACCAGGGACCCCGGGGCGAGCGGCGGCTGCAGGTGAGAGGGAGGGTGCAAAGGGGGAGGGTCAAAAGGAAAGGGGTGCAAAGGGGGAGGGGCACCGGAGGTCGGGGTGCAAAAGGGAGGGTCAAAGAGGGAGGGGTGCAAAGGAGGATGCAATGGGGAAGGGTGTAGGAGTTGGGTGCAATCAGGGAAGGATGTAATGGGGAGAGGGTGCAGGAGTTGGGTGCAAGGGGGGAGGGGCACAGGGCCAGCCCCTTCCAGGGGGTTCTGAGCTGTTTGGCAGCTAATGGGGGGGGGCGGGGCGGTGCAGAAGGGGAAGGAAAGAGAGGGAATCCCTCCCTGTGCGGGAAGGCAGAGGGAGCTGGTGGAGTGGGGTTGGTGGACATGATGAGGGGGTCTGGGATGAAAGTGGCGGCATGAGGCAGAAAGGGGGGGCACCCAGCTTCTGCTAACCTAAGTCCTTACCACCTCCTTCCAGCCCAGCTTCACCTTGAATCACCCCCTGCAACCCACAGCTCCCTTGGCCTTGGCATGGCCTCGGGCGTGGAGCTGCTGCGGTTCCAGCTGCCGGGCCACGAGGCGGCCACGCTGCGCAACATGAACCAGTTGCGGTCAGAGGAGCGCTTCTGTGATGTCACCATCGTGGCCGAGAGCCTGAAGTTCCGGGGCCACAAGGTGATCCTGGCTGCCTGCTCCCCCTTCCTGCGTGACCAGTTCCTGCTGAACCCCTCCTCTGAGCTGCAGGTCTCCCTCATGCACAGCGCCAAGATCGTGGCCGACCTGCTGCTGTCCTGTTACACCGGTGCCCTGGAGTTCGCCGTGCGCGACATCGTCAATTACCTGACGGCCGCCAGCTACCTGCAGATGGAGCACGTGGTGGAGAAGTGCCGCAACGCCCTCTCCCAGTTCATTGAGCCCAAGATCAGCCTCAAGGAGGATGCCCCAGCCAAAGCCAGCCCCCAGACCCGTGGCCCCCCGCTGCTGGCTCGAGCCCCCGGCCCCCCATTGCTCCAGGAGCGAGCCCGCAAGCGCCTCCCTCCACGGCCCCTCAAGCTGGAGTTCCCGGTGGAGGAGGAGCTGGAGCTGAAGGATGAGGAGGAGGAGGAGGAGGAGGCCTATGGGGATGAGGACGGCATCTCTGATATCTGCATCGTCAAGGTGGAGTCAGCACTGGAGGTAGCCCAGCGGCAGAAGAAGCAGCAGCAGCAAGCCTGGGCCAAGGAGGGCCCGCCGTTGCCTGGCTGGGCCAAGGGGGGCCCTGTGGAGCAGGAGGAGGCCCAGGTGAACTCTACAGTGGCCGAGGGCCCTGGGCCGGTGCCAGCTGAGGCAGAGAAGACCCAGCAGGGCGTGGTGAAGGCCTGCTACAGCTTCGCGGAGGACACGGAGGGCGAGGGGCTGCTGATCTTCCCAGGCGGCACCTACCTGGAGGAGGGCGGCGAGGCGGCGCCAGCGGGGGGCGAGTGCCGGGGGGGCGGGGCGGGGCCGGCTTTGGCAGGGCTGGGCGGGCGGCTCTTCTCGGCAGCACCGGGGGGGCCGGGGCGTGGGGGGCCGGCGGGCCCGCCGCCACGCAACATCAAGTGCGCCAAGTGCGAGGAGGCTTTCCAGGGGGTGGAGAAGCTGGTTTTCCACATGCGGGCGCAGCACTTCATCTTCATGTGCCCGCGCTGCGGCAAGCAGTTCAACCACAGCAGTAACCTCAACCGGCACATGAACGTGCACCGGGGCGTCAAGTCGCACTCCTGCGCCGTCTGCGGCAAGAGCTTCACCCAGAAATCCACCCTGCACGACCACATGAACCTGCACAGCGGCCAGCGGCCGTACCGCTGCTCCTACTGCGACGTGCGCTTCGCCCACAAGCCGGCCATCCGCCGCCACCTCAAGGAGCAGCACGGCAAGACCACCGCCGAGAACGTCATGGAGGCCAATGTCTCCGAGATCAATGTCCTCGTCCACTAGGTGGTGCCGGCCGGGGAGCCCGGAGCCCGGAGCCCTGGCTCTCTCCCCACCCAGTGCCAGGAAGAACATGGGGGCTGGTGATTACGGCGGGGCGGGGCTGGAAGACAGGATGTCTGGGTTCTAGTCCAGGATCTTGGAGGGGACTCGAGTCTAGTGGTTAGAGCAGGAGGGTGGGGCAGGACTCCTGGGTTCTAATCCAAGATTTCAGAGGGGAGTGGGGTCTAGTGGTTGTGGGGAGGGGAGCTGGGAGCCAGGATGCCTGGGTTCTGTCCCTGACTCCAGGAGGGGAGTGGGGTCTAGTGGTTAGAGCATGTAGGGGGGGGAGCCAGGAGGCCTGGGTTCTAGCCCAAATTTTTGAAGGCAGTTGGGTCTAGTGGTTAGAGCATGGGGGGTGGGTGACGGTAGTCTTCTAGTCCAAATCCTAGAGGGAAGTGGGGTTTAGCAGTGGTTAGATGGCGGGAGGAGAGAAGGACTCCTGGGTTCTGGCCCCTCCTTGGGAGGGGTGCAGAGCTGTAGGCTGGAGCAGGGGCAGAGCTGGAAGTCAGAACTTCAGGGTTCCATCCCCAGCTCTAGGGGTCGGGGAGAGGGTTACTGGGTTGGAGGGTCTTCCAGCAACCAAAGAACTGACACGTAATCCCAACCATCCACAAGGGAATTTGAACCCAGGCAGGGCAGAGCAAAAGGCCTGATGGATGTGTGATCCCCTGGGGCGGTGCCTGTAGATGGTACCAGTAGTAGGTTTTTATCCACCTCTTCTTTCCTATGACAAAACAGGTGACTTGCAGCCTCCGAGGAGCCAAGTGCTGATTGGCCGCCGGGAATTAAAAAGGCCCAACCAAACCCACAGGTTGGCCATGCCCTCCGCTTTCCAGCTCTCTTTGCCCTGCAGCCAGTCTCGGACGCGGCCCACCCAGAGGGGCAGGTTTGGCAGGGGGTTGCTGTGTTGCCCCCCAGCTGCTGATTGGTGGGGAGTTGGCCCAGGCTTTCCAAGCGGGTACTTGATGGTTGAAACCCAGGGCTTTGCCCCAGCGCCATGGCCAGTGAGGTTCAGACACCCAACCCGGCGAAATTAAAGGGTTTAAATGTGATGTGGAGCAACACAGAGCCTGGCTTGGCAGGGCCCGGGTACCTGGCTCGGGGAGAATGGGGCTGGTCAGGGAGAGGGGAGGCTGGTTGGTTTGGGGAATGGGGGGGGGACAGGACTTTCCCCCTTGGGGGTGTTAGCTCTGGTACCCACCTTCCAGGGTCCCTCCGCCCACCCCTGTTTTTAGATTGTTCAAAGCCTTTTTTTAATTAAAAAGAATGAAAAGAAAAAAAAGTGTCAATCTTGTGTTATTTTGAGTGCCCAGACCTCTAGTTCTCTCCCCAGCTCGGGCAGAGCAGTGGGTTAGAGGGGGGTGGGGAGCCCGGACGCCTGGGTTCTCCCCGGCTCTAGCAGGGCAGTGGGATGCAGTGATTTGGGGGGGGGCTCGGACGCCTGGGTTCTCTCCGTGGCAGGGCAGCGGGGTGCGGTGAGTTGGGGGCTCGGACGCCTGGGTTCTCTCCCGGCTCTGGCCCCGCGAAGAGCGCTGCTCGAGCACGGAGGGGGCGGGGCCTCGCTCTTTGCTGCGGCGCGGCCCCTTTAAATCCCTCCCGTGACGTCACTGCCGGGCGCTGCCCGCCGGCTGCCGGGGCCGAGCCATGGAGGCGGCGGGCGCGGGAGAGGTGGGGGAGGGGTCCGGGCGTGGGGGGACCCAGGTGTCCGGGCGGGGGCGGGGCCGCAGTCACAGGGTCGGGGGTCAGGTGTGGGGCTGGGCTCCGTGGGGCAGGGCGGGGCCATTGTGAGCTGGGGGTCGTGGATCGGGAGGGTAGAGTGGGGCCGCCCGTGCGATGGGGTCAGGTGTGGGGCTGGGGATCTATGGGTCAGTGCAGGGCCAGCTGTGAGCTGGGGGTCAGTGGGGGGCTGAGGATCGGGGCTGGAGTGGGGCTGGCTGTGGTGTGGGGCTGGCTGTGGGGCGCAGGGGCTGGGGGTCAGTGGGGGGCTGAGGATCGGGGGTGGAGTGGGGCTGGCTGTGGGGTGGGTCCAGCTGTGAGGGGCTGGGGGTCAGTGCAGGACCCCTCTGACCTGGTCTCTCTTTCCCCAGCGGGACGAGCCAAGGGGGGCGACCCCGCCAGCAGAGAAGGAGCCGGCTGAAAAAGGTGAGTGTGGGGGAGGGGCAGCAGCCTCCCCCCAACCTCCCCGCCCCCTCTGACCCCGAACTGATCTCTTCTCCTTCTAGGTCAGCTTCCCATGGGGCAGGCGCCCCCCCGGGAGCCTCCTGGCCTCCCCACCGGGGTCCTGGGACCGGAGGAGATGTGGAAGCCACCCCGGGATGGGGAGATCTGCGGGGCAGGGGTGGGGGAGAGCTCCCCCGTGGCGGGGAGTGGGGATGAGGCGGCGAGGACCCAGGCGTCCGGGGGCAGCAAGGAGCTGGTTGGCGCATCACCTGAGGGTGAAGGGAGCCCAGCAGCTGGGATGATCACCCCTGGCTCAGGGAGCAAGGGCCTGCCAGGTGAGCAGGGGGCTGTGGGTCGGGAGTGAGGGGCACTGGGGAGGTCGGTTGGGAGCGCTGGCCGGGCAGGGTGCTGCAGGTCGGGTGTGAGGAGCCTCGGGTGGAGGTGCTGCGGATGGGAAGTGGGGGGCGCTTAGGGGCTGCAGTTTGGGAGTAAGGAGTGTGTTGTCTCTCCCCAGGGCATGCCAGCAAGACCCTGCCCTCGTCGCCCAGCCAGGGGGTCGGGGCCGGGCCGAGCCGGGCCAAGATGTCATTGACAGGTACCAGCAAGTCGCCCCCATCTATACAGAGCCTGGCCATGCGACTGCTGAGCCTGCCTGGCGCCCGCCTGCCTCCCGAAGGGGAGCCCACAACGGAGCCCCCTCCCGCCCCGCCGGACGCCAAGCCCAAAGTCCACCGAGCCCGCAAGACCATGGCCAAGCCCAGCAACGGCCAGGTGGGTCCAGCAGGGGGACTGTTCTGGATGCCTGGGTCCCTTCCCTGCCTGAGGGAGGGGCGCTCCAGGGCTGTGTCTGACCCTCTGCCCCAACCCTGTCCCCAGGTCCCCGAAAAGCGAGTTTCTGAGATGCTGCATTTCCGAGTCTCTGATGACCTGCGAAGCATGGAGGAACCAGGTGTCCGGGGCTGTGGGTCAGGAGTGAGGGGCCCAGCAGAGCTGGGGGGTGTTCAGGGCTGAGGGTGGGAGTGAGGGAGAGTGGTAGAGCTGGGTGGGTGTGTTCTGTCTCCCCCCTGTTCATCCCCCTCTCCGCAGAGCCGGCGAAGCGCCGGAAGCTGGACTACACGGTGGATTCGATGCACAAGCAGCTGCCGCTCTCCCTGCACAGATCCAGCCCCAGGGCCAGCACGGAGGTACGGTCCCTCCTGGATGCCTGGGTTCCAGCCCCTTCTTCCCCCAAGGTCCAGGGCCACGCTTGGGTACCTCCCGGGGCGTAGCAGGGATTATGGGGCTCTAACTCTATTGTCCTCCCCAGATCACGGTGACAGAGGAAATGGCTGCACCGCCCAGTGAGTCCCACCCTCTGGGGGACGCCTCGGGGGCCCGGGGCCCAGGGGGTGGCCTGGAGGAGTGGGAGACCGAGGTAGGGGAGGACTTCAGTCTCTTCTATGACAGCTACTCCGTGGACGAGCATGGGGACTCAGACAGCAAGGTGGGCATTTCGTCCCTCTGATGTGGGCCATGGGGCTGGTTACCTGGGAACCCCTCGCATGGTGCTGAGATGCAGCTGGCTCTGGGGTGAGACTCAAGGGCTGAGTATCTGGGGACCTCTTGTCTGGCTCTGAGCCAGTTGCTTCCCCCCAGCTGAGTTTTTTCCTTTCTCTAGTCGGAGGTGGATGGGGCTGGGGAACAAATGAGTGAAGAAGAGGAAGAAGAAGAGGAAGAGGAGGAGGATGAAGAGGAGGAGGAGGAGGATGAAGAAGAGGAGGAGGATGAAGAAGAGGATGAAGAGGATGAAGAATCTGGGACCATGTCAGACAGGGTGAGTCCCCGGGGCGGCAGCATGGGGAGTGGCGGCTGTGGGAGGTGGGATAGGAGAACCCCCCCCCCCCATTGTTTTGTTCTCTCCTCATTTCTTCCTCACTCTTCCCTTCCTCTCCTGCCCCCTTTCCACTCGGCCATTCCCCCTCAACTCCCTCCCCCCAGAGCGCGTCCAGCACCAAGCGCAAGGCCAAGAAGCGCTGGAAGAATGACAGCCCCTGGGTCAAGCCGTCCCGCAAACGCAAGAGAAAGGAGACTCAGCCCAAGGACGGGCGAGGTGAGGGGGCAGGCGGTGGCCCACACCTCCGAAATCGAGGGGGAGAGAGCCCAGTGGGCCCTGGTGGCAGAGAGAGGAGGGTCTGGGTTTTGTGGCCGTAGCAGAACTGGGACTTTAGCCCCCCTGGTTGGGAAGATTTTGCTGCCCACTGCCCCTTTGATGTATTTCCTGCCCTGGCCAGGATTCGTCCGGGATTTCAATGCTGGCGCGCTCTCTGAGCAGTGAGGCCAGGACCCTGGGCTTCCAGGTGGTGCCGACAGCTCCCCGCTACCCCGAATGGCGCCAGAGAAACAGGCTGGCCAAGGTGGTGTGGGGGATAAAGGGGAACTGGGCAAGAGGGTAATGGGAAAGCTGGGATTCCGGTGTGTGGATGTGGGGGACAGGGATGGGGGTTGCAGCCTCTGCCTATTACATACCGCTCCCTCACACCTCTCTTCTTCCTTCATCCTTCTTTCTCTCGCTCATTCCTTTTCTTTCTCTCTTCTTTTCCTTTGGCTTGTTCCCCGGCCCTGTTTCGTTCTCTCCCTTCCGTCCTCATCCTATCAATTCCTGGCTCTACCCCGCTCGGCCCTTCTGCTTTTCCCGTTGTCTTTTCCTTCGCTGGGTCCTGTTCTCCATCCATTCTCTTCCCCGGCTCCTTTCTCCTCTGCCTTCGTCTCCCTCCTCGTTTCTCACTGGTTAATTCCTTCTTTTCCCTTTTCTCCTCTCTGCTCTGTTTTCTTTTGATCCTTTCTCCACATTCGGTTCTTTTTTTTCTCCTCTCCACCTTTCTTCCTGTTTGTCTGTTCTCTGCTGCCTTTCTTTCCTTCTCTTCCTTCGTTTCCCTCCCATCCTTTCCTCCTTCCTGCATCCCTTTCCTTCCCTCCTTCCCGCCCCGTTTCCTTCACCTTCTTGGCCAGGCGTCAACGGGGTGGCTGGGGCTGGCCAGAGTGAGTACACAGAGGTGCCACTGGGGTGCCTGGAGCTGCCGAGTGAAGGGGCTCTGTCCCCCAACAACGCAGGTAAGACCCTGGCCTCCCACCGGGTCCCCACTTCCCTTCTCGTGTGGGTGTCCCGAATGCATCTGACCCATCTCCCCTCCTCTCCCGCCCCCATTGGGGACCTCCCGACCCAGGCGTGTCCAACGAGACGAGTTCGCTGGAGACAGAGCGCTTCGAGGAACTGCCACTCTGTTCCTGCCGCATGGAGGCGCCCAAGATCCAGCGGCTGAGCGAGGCCGCCCGGAACCACTGCATGGCCACTGAGAGCGCTGATGGGGAGGTGAGGGGGCAAGGGGGGGCCCAAGGAGCACTGCCAGGCAGGAGGCCCCGGGGAGGGGACCCAGGCGTCCGGGCTGACCCTGCCCCCTTCCCTCCCCTCCTGCAGCTGAGCGGCTGTGGCAGCAGCATCGTAAAGCGGGAGACCATGCGCCCGTCCAGCCGCGTGCCGCTCATGGTCCTCTGCGAGACGCATCGCGCCCGGATGGTGAAACACCACTGCTGTCCCGGCTGTGGATACTTCTGCACCGCCGTGAGTCTGGGCGCTGGGGGAGGGATGGCGGAAGGGGTCGAGGGCACCAGGGGGGGCAGTGACGGAGACCGTCTCCCCACAGGGCACCTTCCTGGAGTGCCACCCCGATTTCCGGGTCACGCACCGCTTCCACAAGAGCTGCATGTCCCAGCTCAACGGCATGATCTTCTGTCCACACTGCGGGGAAGACGCGTCGGAGGCACAGGAAATCACCATCGCCCGGGCTGAGGCCCCCACGCCTGCCCCCCGGCCCACTGGCCAAGAACCACCTGACACCCCCGGCCGGGCCGACACCAGCCAGCCCAGGTCACCAGCAGGGGCGCAGTGCGGGAACGGGGTTCCCGGGGGGGGGGGGGGGTGGGTAGGGGGAGGGGGGGGGGTCTTGGGGGGATATTGTATTGGGGGTGGGGCACTGGTGGGGGCTGCGGGTTGGGAGTGGAGGGCGCCACAGGGTGAGCATGTGGGGGGGGGCTTGGGGGGCTGGGGGAGGGGTCTCTGTCTTTGAGTGCACCTTGCTGACCCTCTCCCCCTCCCTTCAGTGCCCGGATGCGGGGGAAGGGCGAGGGGCGCCTGGCCCCCCCAGACCCGCTGGCTGACGGGATCGACAGCTCTGGGGGCCCAGTTCTGGTGCTGCCATCGGGCGCCAGTATCTCCACGCTGGGGCTGGGGCCAGGACTGGGCCGTGAGCAGCTCGAAAAGGCCCTGATCATCCACGAAGCTGAGAGGTGGGACCCCCAGACCCCCCTTCCCATGATCTGCCACCCCACATTCTCCCGTGGCCATCAGTCCTCCCACTGAGATCCCATCGCACACACCAAGTCATCATCCTGCCCCTTAAATCCAGCTGCCCTGTTACTTCCTCCACCCCGTCCCCCCCCAGCCTGTGATATCATGGCCTCCACCACTCTGCACCCCTCGGGACCTCCGGCCTGCAACCACTACGTGGCTTCTCCCCCATCCCCTCGGTTCCCTGCCTGCCTGGGTGCTGACTCCCCCTCTTCTCGCCCAGGCGGAAGAAGCTACGTTTCCACCCGCGCCAGCTGTACCTCTCCGTCAAGCAAGGCGAGCTGCAGAAGGTGGTGCTGATGCTGTGTGAGTGGGGCTCCTGCTGGGGGGGGCGGTAGGCAGGGCCGTCCCTTGCGGGGAGCGGGGCCCTGGGCCAATTGGTCTAATTGGGGCCCCACCCCTCCATGCTGCAGGGGAGCGTGGCGGGCCCACCAGCCTGCTCTACTCCCCAGGAAGATGGCCCCGGAGACTGTGGCCACCGGAGGAGCTGGCTCCGGCCCCAGGCCGGGAGGCCGAGACCAGAGGCGGGGAGCTGGCCGCATGTGGCCATATGGGCCAGGCCGGCCCAGAGGCTGGGCCCCACCCACGTGCTCCACCCCTGGGTTTGCCTGCTCTGCCCTAGGGGCAGGTAGGGCCGGCCCAGCTCGCTGCCGAAGGCAGTGGGGAATAGGAGGAAGTGTGGCCCTGGGTGCGGGGGCTGCGGCATGCGTGGGACCCACGTAACCGCGGGGCTTGGGGCAATTGCCCCGTTCGCCCCCCCCCCAGGGACGGCCTTGGTGGTAGGGGGAGGGACTGGTCTGGGAGCACCGCTGCCTCTGATCCTGCCCCCCTTCTCTGTCCTGCTCCTCCAGTGGACAACCTGGACCCCAACTTCCAGAGTGACCAACAGAGCAAGCGCACCCCCCTCCACGCTGCTGCCCAGAAGGGGCACCTCGAAATCTGCCATGTGCTGCTGCAGGTGGGTGGGGAGGGGGCAGGGAGTGGGGGTGTTGGCCGTGGGGGAGTGAATGCCTGGCTATTAACCATCCTCCCATCCCTCCTCGCCAGGCTGGTGCCAACATCAATGCGGTGGACAAGACGCGCCGGACGCCGCTCATGGAGGCCGTGGTGAGCAACCAGGTGGAGACGGCACGTTACATCGTGCGGCGGGGCGGCTGTGTCTACAGCAAGGTGAGCCCGGGGGGCGTCGGTCAAGAGAGGGAGGGAGATCTGGGGGGTGACGGGCAAGGCTGAGAGCTATGGGGTGGGGAGGGGTCAGGCGAGATCTGGTGAGCAAGAAGGGGGCTGAGATGCGGGGTTGGTGGGGTGACAGGCAGGGCTGAGAGCTGCAGGGGGTTTGAGGGAGGGAGATCGGGGGGCCAGCGGTGGGATACGTCCGTGTGGCTGTCACTACGAAATCCACTCCATCCAGGAGGAGGACGGTTCCACATGTCTCCATCACGCGGCCAAGTGCGGGAACCTGGCCATGGTGTCCCTGCTCCTGGCCACAGGGCAGGTGGATGTCAACGCTCAGGTGAGTTGGGGACCCAAAGGTCTGGCTCCCAGCGCGGGGGGGCCTCTGTTAGCAAGTTCCCCACTAGCAGGGCTGACCCTCACCACTCCCTGGCAGGACAACGGTGGCTGGACCCCCATCATCTGGGCGGCGGAACACAAGCACATCGAGGTGATTCGTCTGCTGCTGACCCGCGGGGCCGATGTCACCCTGACCGACAACGTGAGTGGCCCCCGCATCACTGGCGCCACCCCCCAATCACCCAGCTGCCGGTTTCTCGGCTCCCCTCCCAGTCCTGTGCCTCTTGTCTTTGCAGTTGTCAGTTTCCAGGCTCTCCCGCCAGGTTTCTGTCAGTTTCCAGGCTCTCCCGCCAGGTTTCTGTCAGTTTCCAGGCTCTCCCCTGCAAGTCTCTGTGGGTTTCCAGGCTCCCCGCCAGCTTCCTCCAAGTCTCTGTCAGTTTCCAGTCTTGGCTCAACCGCAGGTGCTGGCCACTGGCTCTAGCTCCTCAGTGCATTTGTTGGTTTCCAGTTCCCCCACTCTGCTCAGAGCTGGAATTTGCTGATGTCCAGGCCCCCCAGTGACCCTCTCTGTGCCCCCTGCAGGAGGAGAACATCTGCCTTCATTGGGCCTCCTTCACGGGTAGTGCCGAGATCGCCGAGGTTCTGCTCAACGCCCAGTGCAACCTTCATGCCGTCAACTTCCACGGCGACACGCCTTTGCACATTGCTGCCCGTGAGAGCTACCACGACTGCGTCATGTGAGCTGGGGCGGGCGCCAGGGGAGGGGGGGCTAGTGGAGAAAGCAGGGGGGCTGGCACCAGCACTCCTGGGTTCCAATCTGTCCCCCAGGCTGTTCCTGTCGCGAGGGGCTGACCCCGAGGTGCGGAACAAAGAGGGCGACTGCCCCGTGGACCTGACGCTGGAGAACTCGGAGGTCTGGTTCGCCCTGCAGCTTAACCGCAAGATCCGGCAGGGCATCCTGAACCGTGCCGTGCGTACTGAGCGTATCATCAGCAGGTGGGCGTGGGCCTGGGGCGGGGGGCGCTGGGGCAGGAGTGGGCAGACTGGGAGTGCTGCTGGTCTCATCCTGCCCTGCCCCTTGCAGGGACGTGGCCCGGGGCTACGAGAACGTGCCTATCCCCTGTGTCAATGCGGTGGACAATGAGCCGTGTCCTGAGGACTACAAATACATCTCCGAGAACTGCGAGACGTCCACCATGAACATCGACCGCAACATCACGCACCTGCAGGTGGCCAGCCAGGCGCTCCGGGGGAGCCTGGAAACCGAGAGCTGCCCCTTCGGAGCCAGGGCCCAGGAGCCTAGAAACTGACACATGCAGAAATTTCTGTATGTGTGCGCGGGTGGGGGGGGAGCCTAGAAACAGACATGCAGAATTACTTTTTAGGTGAGGGGAGCCTAGAAATTAACAGCGTAGGTTTGGGAAAGGGGGGAGCCTAAAAACTGGCCTGTATCGGCTTGGAGAGAAAAGTGGAGGGCTGGGAAATTAGTGATGCAGGCTGGGCGGGGTGGGGAGTCTGGAAATTGAGAATCTTGGTGTGGGGGAGGATGAGGAGCTGAGACCTAGCCAGAGCACTTGGGAAAGGGGGTGTGCAGAAGATTTGGGCAGGAGTTTCCCTTGAGGGAAGGGGGGTGGGGCTGTGCCAGGCCCTGCTAACCTGTGCCCCCCCCCTTCCCCTCAGCACTGCACCTGCCAGGACGACTGCTCCTCCAGCAACTGTCTCTGTGGCCAGCTCAGCATCCGCTGCTGGTACGACAAGGTGAGCCTGGAAACTGCCATGTCTGGAAACTACAGGGGGCCTGGAAACTGCCATATGGATCAGAGGATTGGTCCTAGAAACTAATAAACACAGATACTGGGGGAGCCTGGAAACTGTCAAATACAGCTATGGGGGCAGGGGTAGTGGGAGAGCCTGGAAACTGACAAGAACAGGCTCCAGGCAGAAGCCTGGAGACAGACAAACAGCCGTGAGAAAGGTAAGAGGGAGTGGTCCAGAAACAGACACTCAGATGAGAGGAGAATGGGGGGGCAGAATTTGGGAACTCTTCTGAGATTCTAACATCCGCATGCCCCATGTTGCTCCCCCCTCCAGGACGGGCGCCTGCTGCAGGAATTCAACAAGATCGAGCCGCCCCTCATCTTCGAGTGTAACCAGGCCTGCACCTGCTGGCGGAACTGCAAGAACCGAGTCGTCCAAAGCGGTATCAAGTGAGTCCCTCCCCCCACCCATGCTTGCCAAGATTCCAGCAGCAGGGAATTCCACAGATTAATGGAAAGTCGTTGCACTGCTAACGGATTTCAAGTGCTGCTTTCCCCTCTTGCAGGGTGCGGCTGCAGCTGTACCGGACAGCCAAGATGGGCTGGGGGGTCCGAGCCCTGCAGACCATCCCCCAAGGGACCTTCATCTGCGAGTGAGTGAGCTGGGGTGCAGGGGGCTGGCTGGGGAGGGAGCAGCTGCGATTCTCCCTGTATTTGTTCCAGAGGGGGAGCTATGTCAGTCTAGTTCAGCCCAACAAACAAGGAATCCTGGGGCACTTTTAGAGACCAACACATTTATTTCATGGAAGAAAATCCCACTTTGTGAGACGCTTTGGGGATGGGGAGGTTACAGAACGGGATTTCCTGCCAGGAAAGCTCCTGCAATAAATAAATGTTAGTCTTTAAAAGTGCCCCAGGGCTCCTTCTTTGTTCCTGTGTTTGGCTGCCATATCCCCCACTCCCCGCAGGTACGTCGGGGAGCTGATCTCTGATGCGGAGGCCGACGTGCGGGAGGACGACTCGTATCTCTTTGACCTGGATAACAAGGTGGGGAGGTCCGGACTCCTGGTTTCTCTGCCTGGCCCTGGGAAGGGAGTGTGGGGTGGGGGGAGGCTGGGCACAGGACTCCTGGGTTCTCTCCTGGCTTCTCTCCTGGCTCTGGGAAGAAGGGGGGGAGGCTGGGCACCAGGACTCCTGGGTTCCCTGCCCTCCCCCTGCAGGACGGTGAGGTGTACTGCATTGATGCCCGTTATTACGGCAACGTGAGCCGGTTCATCAACCACTTGTGTGAGCCCAACATCATCCCCGTGCGTGTGTTCATGGTGCACCAGGACCTGCGCTTCCCCCGAATCGCCTTCTTCAGTAGCCGTGACATCCGCGCCGGCGAGGAGCTGGGGTGAGGGGCCGGGCTGGGAGGGCGGGGCCGGGGGGCACAGGGCATGGGGCCTGCAGTGACCCCCGCTTGTTGTCCCCCCCCCAGCTTCGACTATGGTGACCGTTTCTGGGACATCAAGAGCAAATATTTCACGTGCCAGTGCGGGGCGGAGAAATGCAAACACTCAGCCGAGGCCATCGCCATGGAGCAGAGCCGGCTCGCCCGCCTGGAGGCGCACCCTGAGCTGCTGCCCGATGGAGGGGGGCTGCCTCTGCTGGGCCCCTGATCCTTTGGCCCCATAGCCCCGGCAGCCCCCTTCCTGCCCCCATCGGGCCCCTGAACACCCAGGGCCTGGCCCTGCCCTGCTCAATGGGGGGCCCCTGTCCCTGCTCCAGCTGGGCCCCAGAGATCCGCAGGTCCTGTTCCTGGGACCTCCCCATTCCTGGGGCTAATATCTCCCCCACATACAAAAAGGCTCCAGCCCAGGAGGGGGAGAGGGGCTGGAGGCAGCAACCCACCCCGTCAGTGGAACGAGGCAGCGGGTTGGAAATCCGGGTTCGCCCCCGGTTGTGCCCTCCGTCTGAGGCCCGGATCCCTACTGCTGGTGGACTCAGCGTGGATCTCCCTTCTCCCCTTTTTTTAACCGTTCATTTCCCGGACAATGGAAACCAATAAATGTTGGTGCTGCGACTGATCTGTCTGCCTCTGCCCAGGGGGCGGTGTTTGTGCATGATTGCTGCCCCCTGCACGCCTATCAAAGGGGTCGGTTGTGGGGCGTGAGGGCGATGAGTGGCACTACATGCCGCCATGGTTGTGGGGCTGCAGGTTGCAACTGTGCTTCTGAGGCCCGGCCCGCAGCCCCCACTGTTGGTTTCCTGCTGGGCACGGCCGTTGTATGAGCTGTACCAGCTCCGTGCTGATACCTGTGCTGCCCCCCCCCCCCCCCGCAAGTGAACGACTCCACGCCCCTGCCGCCAAAGGCCGTGGCTGGGTTTATTGCAACTGGAGCACAATGAAAAGCGCCCTCTGGCCTGGGAATGCCTGTTGGACATGGGTGTCCCTTCGCAGTGGACCGGCTCGGACACCACTGGGGTCACCACCCTCCTCCCCACGAGGGCCGTAGTTATGGATGGGCCATGGCCCACCCGTTTGGAAGCAGGCCTGCCCAAACAGATTTTAAGCAATTCAGCCTCTGTTTTTGTCACCCTATTTCACTTGTAGCACCACGTTTGTGCCCACCTGTGTCAAGAAAAAAGTTCTCACCGCACCTCTGCCCTTGGATGGACAAAGTTGCTCTATGACCCCCTCTCGCAAGCCGTTCCATTCTAGTTGGAAGTTCCCTGCCTGGCTTCTCCAAACATGCTGGGGGGCAGCCTTGGCCCTTCTTTCCACTCTGTCCTTTCCTGGCCTCTGCCCGGAGGCTTCCTGTGCTCTGGAGTCTTCCTTTACGCTGCATGGGGGGGGTGGCAGGCGGCCGCAGTTGCTGCAGTGCGTGGGCTGGCGTGTAGTGCTCTCACTCTGGGGTCACGCAGGGCGCCCCAAGGGGAGCGAGTTGTGACCAGTGTGGGGATGAGTTCTCCATTGGCCCCTTGGTGTGAGGTGCGTGTGCGTTCGTGGGGGGTGATATGCGTGTGGCTATGGGCTGGGGTGGGAGGCTCTGGGTGTGTCAGTGTGTTGCACTCCTGGGGGCAGTTGTGTGATTGTGTCGGGGTGCTGTGTGCCGTGGGTGATCGGCAGAGTTGGGGAGGGGGGGGCCGGGGAGGGGGCGTGGCCCGTAGGCAGGTGAGGGCTGGAAGGGCTGGTCTGGGTCCAGGGGAAGGGGGCGTGGCCGTACTCCGGGCCAGGTGAGCTGGGCGGGCGGCAGGTGTCTGTGACGTTAGCACAGGGCGGTGCCAAGGTGGGCTGGGCGGCAGGTGTCTGTGACGTCAGATCAGGAAGGGGGGGCCCGGTATCTCCCCCCGAATCATTTCAAACCGCAGCCTCGGGCGGCAGCCGCAGGTGCCCCTCCGCCATGGGGCGCAAGAAGGATGCAGGGGAGCGGCCGGACCCGGCCCCCTACGGTGAGGGGGGGCCCGAGGGGGGCCACTCTGCCCCTGGGGGTGGCCGAAGGGGGCGAGGTTAGTCCCAGGTGCAGCCTGAGTTCGCCCCCTTTGTCCCGGGCGTGGTCCGGTTCGGTTCGGGCTCGGCCCGGTTCCGGGGACAATGAGTGACCGAGCGGGCCAGCCCCCTGGGGATCCCCCCCGCTCTGTCCCGGGACCTGTAGGTCGGGGGAAGGATCCGGGCCGGGCGCTGGGTTGAAGCCCGGGTCTGGTTGAATCGCACCCGGGCGCGGCTCCGATTCAGGGCGGGGCCGGGGGGACCCGATCCCTGTGGCACAGGGGAACGTGTTGGGTGTTTCTTCGGAGTCCTGGCTTGCCTCAGTTTCCCCAGGTCACCGAGGATCTGGGGGCGCCCGCGGCCCCCCCCCTTCCCCGCTGGTTTGTTTGTGGTTACCAAGGAACAAGGAAATAAAAATTCTCGGGTAAAGTCCGGGCGGCGGGGCAGGGCTTGAACCCAGCTGGAGGGGGATCAGTGGGGGGAAAACTTGTTTCTTGCCCCACTTCCTTGTATTCACCCCCCCACCACCAAGACCACTTCAGGTCTCGATCCCCCCCCAGGAGCGAGATGGGCCGCGATGAGATACCGGCCCCGGCTTCAGCCCCTCCCTTCCCAGCCTCGCTGGGCGCATCATGCGTGAAATGAGTTGCTGGGTCTCAGCTCGGGGCTGGGCTGGTGGGGGCTGCAGGTCGGGGTGCAGGGCACGGTCCCCTTGCCCCCTTTGTTTTTCTGACCCCCATAATCTGGGCCCCTACTCCACCCCAGGCAGGAGAGAGGAAGGCTGTCCTGCCTGGGGGTCTCAGGTGAGGGAGCAGGGTACAGCCGAGTCTAGGAGCAGGGAGGACCGGGCGGGCTGAGTGGGGGGGTCTCCTGGGGTTGGAATAGGAGATGGGGGGTGTCTGGGGCAATGAACCCCACTGCCCTGGCTCACACCAGGGGGTGGGGGCTGGTAAATGGGCCCCAGGGTGGGGCTGGACTTTGTGGTTTCGAGTGGGGCAATAAGGAAGCGGTGGGGGGCATTTATACTAGGAGCCAGTTCCGGGCCCACGGGTGGGGTGTGGGGGGGCAGGGCACCAGGCAGGGACAGGTGGGTCACTGTCCCAGCCCCCCCGGCCCAGATTTTTCTCTCTGGTAATTGCTATAATGGCTCATGACTGATCTCACCCCAACACACCTTGACTCTTGTAACGCACCCAGCTGGGGAGATTCCTGCTTTCTAAGGGGACAGGACACTTGGATCCAATCCCCCCCCTCCCCCCGCAATGTACAGCATACCCTCCCCCAGAGCCAGGGAGGGAACCCAGGAGTCCGGGCACTTACACCCTCCCCCCACGACCCATCTCTCTCCACAGGGGAGCAGTGTAAATATGATCCCTCCTTCCGGGGCCCGATTCAGAAGAGGTATGTGACCCTCGAGGGAGGGGCAGGGCCCCCAGGCACCGCCAGCAGCCAGGTTGGGGCTGACCCACCCTGAGATCTGGCTTGTGCTCCCCAACTGCCTGGGCTTCTGGCCTCCTGCCTCCTTCTCACCCCCCCTTCTTCCTTGGCCCCCTCCCATCCCTCCTGTCCTTCCCCAGCCCCACTCCTTGGCCCCTCTGCCTGTCCCATCCTTCATTGCTTCGTGTCTTCGCATTGGGCCACTACTTCTGTCTGTCTCTTTCTTCCCCCTTCCCTCCTTCGCAGGCTCCTTATCTTTTCTCAGCTCCTCGTTCCTTTCCCCTCCCTCGTCCCCTGGCACCCACTGCCCTTCCCCTCCCTCCTGCCCTGAAATCCTCCACCCTCCCTTCTCCTCCCCTCCATTCCCCCCTAGCACACCAGCCCTTCCCCCTCGCTCTTAGTCCCCCCCTCCAGCCCTTCCTTGTCCCCTGGCACCTCCAGTCCTCCCCCTCCAGCTTTCCCTCTCCGCCTCCTCCCCCTGCCCTTCCCCTTCCACCTCCCCAGCACCTCCGTCCCTTCCCTCCCTCCCCATATCCCTTTCCTCTTTCTGCCCTTCTCCTCCATCTCTTTGGCCCTTCCCTCCCTCACCATGCTCTTCCCTTCCCCTCTCTTTTCTTGATGTCTTGAACTTTTTTCCCCCTTGAATTCTAGCCTGGCCTCTTCCACCCCCCTTCTCCTCTGAACCTGTCTTCCCTCTCTCTTTCCCCTTTCCCTGGCACCCTCCCCCACCATAGCTTTCTTTCTCCATCATCCCTGTCTCCTCCCCCGTGTCTTCAGTCCCCTCCCCAAGTCTCACCATGTCTCCCCAGGAGCTGCACCGATGTTATCTGCTGTGCCCTTTTCCTGGTTTTCCTGGCCGGCTACATGGTGGTCGGGATCCTGGGTGAGTGACCCAGATGGGGAGCCCAGGCCTGGCCCAATATCTGTGGGGGAAGGGCACTGTGGGGCTAGGAGCAGGGTGGGAGGGTGTTGGGGGGGACAGGGATCCAGCATGGGTGTGTTTATGGGTGCTGCAGGGGCAGGGTGGGGGGAGGGCTGTTGGGGCAGTGCGGAGGGGGGCAGGACAGGGAGATGCAGGGGGACTGGATGGAAGGACATGGGGGGCAGGTTGGAGGGCGGCCGTACCACCCCTCAGTAGCTCACTTTGCCCTTTCCCCCCCAGCTTGGCTGTATGGAGACCCCCGGCAGGTGGTTTATCCCCGCAACTCCACCGGCGCCTACTGCGGCATTGGGGGCAACAAGTGAGTGCAGTGGGGGGGGGATTTGGGGCCCCTGCATGTCCCCATGAGCCAGGCACCCCAAGGGCTGTGTATGGGGGCGGGGCTTCCTTCTCCTGCCTTGTTCGCAGCCCCGGCCTTCCCTTCCTATCTCTCCTTCCTGCCCCACTCACATGCCCCCTCTTTCCTCCAGGGACAAACCCTTTGTGCTGTATTTCGACCTACTCCAGTGTGTCACCTCTGTGAACATCCTGGCAGCCGCGATGAATGGGCTGCAGTGCCCCACCCCCCAGGTACAACCCAGTTGCCCGGATTCTGGCTCTGGGAGGGGCGCGGGGCCTAGTGGTTAGGGTAAGAGCTCTGGGAGGGGTGTGGGATCCAGCGATTAGAGTGGGGGGCATAGGAGCCCAGACTCCTGGGTTCTGTCACCCCTGGCATACACCCTGTATTTAACCCTTCCTATGTCTGGTTCTCTGCTGCTTCCCCCAGATCTGCGTCTCCTCCTGCCCTACTGAATTCTGGGTGGTGTCACCCACAGCATATCTGACCGGGCAGCAGCCAGCAGCTGTGCTGAAACAGGCCTGGTGCGAACCCGGCCTCAACCTCTCCGATACCAAACTGGTACGTGCCAGTCCCTGTCCCCAACACTGCCAGCACCCTATGCTCCTGACCCACAGCCCCTGCCAGAGCAGTGCTGGACCCCCCAGTTCGTACGGTGCCCCTCGGTCCCGTTCCACAACCCCTGCTAGCCCCTCTGGTGACCTAATGGTCTCGGCCCCTGATCTGTGAAGATTCAACGTCTCTTCCTCAGACGGTGTCGGAGATTCTGAACCGGGACCTCTGCCCACGGTACACCATCGCCTCCAAGCCAAGTAAGCCTGACGTGTGGATTCTCTCCTGGCCCTGGGAGGGGAAAGGGTCCTAGTGGTTAGAGCTAGGGCAGGGGAGGCAGGACTCGTGGGTTCTCTTCCCAGCCCTTGGAGGGGAATAATCTTAGTGGTTAGAGACTTGGGCTGCCATGTTGCCCCCAGTATCCGCCGTGCGAATGCCCCTCACACCGTGTCAAGAGCCCCATAACACAGATTGAATTAAGAGAATCAAGGAGATTTCAGGCCTGAGGGGAACCCGAGCGTCCATATAGCCCAGCCCCCTGTGCTGAGGCCAGACCCTGCAAACCTGGACCAGTCCTGATGGGCGTACATCCAACCCGCTCTCAAAGCCCTCCTGTGACGGGATCCCACGGCCTCCTCTGGGAATCCGTGCAGTGTCTAGCCACCCCGATGTCCACCCTACGTCAGCCCATTTCTGCTTCTCCTGTCCTCAGAGAGGAACAAAAACAATTTCTCTCTCTCCCCCTTGTAACCACCTTTGATGGACTTGAAAATTTATTTTGTTCCGCCTCCATCTTCTCTTCTCCCAGCATTTTCAGTCTTCCCTCCTACCTTATGTTTCCTGGCCCTGTCATAATTTCTGTCACTCTTCTCTGGACTTTCTCCAGTCAGTCCACATATTTCCTGGAACACGGCACCCAGAACTGGATGCAATACTCCAGTTGAGGGCTAATCAGCACAGAATAGAGCAGAAGAATTACTTCTCGTGTCTTGCTTACAATTCTCCTGAAAATACAGCCCAGAACGATGGTTGGATTTTGTTTGTTTGTTTGTTTTGCAGCAGTGTCACACTGTTGACACATTTAGCTTGTGGTACACTGTCACCCCCAGATCCCTTTCTGCAGGATTCCTTCTTAGGCCAGCATTTCCCATTTCGTGTGCGTACAACTGCTTGTTTCTTCCTATGTACAGTATTTTGCATTTATCCTGATTGAGTTTCATCCTATTTGTCATTGGGGCGTTATCAGTATTGTGTGGCTGCGTGCGTGTATCTCTGTGTATGTGTGCCCTCAGGATTACCTCTAGACACCAAGCGGAGACTCTGTTAGCCCAGTTGTCTGAAGCCTGGCTTGGACACAAAGTAGGAACTCTGTTAGCCTTACAACAGAGTCTTGTGGCACTTTTAAAGACTAACAGATTTATTAATCGCATGAGCTTTCGTGGGAGAAAATCTGTTAGCCTTGTTGCGCTTAGCCGAGGTGTTCCTTTGATTAACAACACTTTTTGGTTACCTGTGGCTTAGATGCTGAGTGGGGAATGGTCTGAAGCCAAGGTGGACCCTTACTGCTAATAATGTTTCTGCTGGTCCTGATCTTCCCAGCTCTGTGGGGATGGTCTGAGTTAACACTCGTGGCCACAGAAACCGACATGAACACAGATCTTTGTAGAAACCAAGGTGCCAGGCTAGGTTTTATATCAACGTAGCACGACCTATATCAACAGGTACATGGACAACATTCGTTCTCTCACTACAACAGACCAGCTCAACTGACAGCAGGACTCTCCATCACCCCCTCAGCTGCACAAAACGTGGTCTCTCGGACACCTACTTTTATGCGCTGCTCCAATCATTCACTTGGCCCCTTTAGTACCAGAAACTACTTTCTTTGGTGTCTAAAATTACCTTCATCATTCCATGTACCCATTTTTTGATGCCACCCATTACCTTGATTGGTTCACGCATCACTAAATATCTCCATCCATCAAGGTGTCATCCTGTGGTTTATCCTATATTACTCATACCCTTGCACAGATGGTTCAGGCAAAATGTCTCCTCTTATCTCTCTGGTGTTAGGCTGTCCCGACGCCTCCTCTCATCTTTTCCACTCTTGTACCCGTTACTGTAGTTTCAGCTTATTTCTTGCCAATTTCTGTGCAGTCACAGTTTTACAACCTGACTCCTGCCAACTTGACCAATTTTTTCAAGCTCAGATCTACCGTTTTGGTCTGTTTCACTAGTGTATCATTCCTACTAATCCTTTTATTCTGAACTTCTACTTTCTCCTACCCTACTCATTTCAGACCCTATCTCCTGTTTGTTTGGATAATTTTGCATTTTAATTCCACCCTCCAAAGCACTTGCAACCCCTCCCACGCTGGTAGCATCCGCAAACATTATCCATGCCCTCTCCCACTGTCTAAATCATTGCTGAAGATACTGAACAGAACCAGGCCCAGAACCAACCCCTGTGGGACCTCACTCGATATGTCCTTCCAGCTGGACCGTGAGTCGCTGAGAACTGGTCTCTGGGAACAATTTTCCAACCACTTCTGCACCCGCCCTATAACAGCTCAGTGTAGTGTGTGTTTCCCTTGTTTGCTGAGGAGAAGGTCATTCGAGACAATGTCAAAACCCTGACCAAACTCAGGAGATACTACATCTCCAGCTTCCCCCCAGCCGCCATGCTAGTTACCCTGTCCCCAGGTTGGGCTGACGTGCTTTGCTCCTGACAAGTCCCTGTTGGCCGGTACTTATCACCTTGTTCCAGTCTCGGTGTTTGCAAACTGATTGCTCGATTGCTGGTTCCGTGATTTTTGCCGCCTGGCCTGTAATTACCCATGTTGGCCATGTTCCAGTTTATACCTCGGTACAATTTGCCCTTTTCCGGCCATCGGAATCTCTCGTGCTCCAGGAGATTTCAAAACTCACTGCTGACGGCTCCAAGGTCTCCTCAGCCGGGTCCTGAAGCAGCAGGCTTGTTCTCTGCTGGCTTTAGCCCCGGTCTGGAGGTCGGCATTGTGCATCTGTCGCAATTGGCCCCAGTTCTTGGTGGGTCTTGTCCCCACTCAGGGCAGATCCCCAGGTTAGGCCAGGTGGGTCTCCCGCAGGGTCCCCTGTCCTGGCTGCCTTGTCAGGGGAGACTTTCCCGTAGTCAGGTGTCAGAGTGTGTGGGGGGAGACGGGGGGAGTCTAGGACCAGGCCAGACACCTGCGGTGACTCCCCACCTCCCGCTCTCTCTCCCCAGCCTTCAATCGCTGCTTCCCTGATTTCAGCACTTCCTCCATGGAGAACTTCACCCTCCCAGGCATGACGGCCAACAGCACCAAGGAGCTGATCTCGTCCGGAGCCACGTGAGCGCGGGACCTTCACTCCCAACCCACAGCCCCCTGCCAGCCTGGCCCAGTCCCCGCCCCCTGCTATGGCAGTGTCCCTCACGCCTGACCCACAACCCCTGTATCCTGGCCCTGCTCCCACCCAGCTCCGCTGGTGCCTCTCACCCCCCACCAGCAGCCCCTCGCTGGCTCAGCTCTGCCCCCCGAATTCACCTCTCCCCACAGGCAGATCGTGAAGTCCCTGAACGCCCAGGACATCGGGACAAAGATCTTTGAGGATTTTGCCAGCAGCTGGAATTGGATCCTCATGTGAGTGACAGCCCCTGGGGCTGCGGGGGGACCAGGTGTCCGGGGCAGCACTCCCTGCAGTAGTGGGGTGTATGATGCCACGGGACCCAGGTGTCCGGGGTGGGACAGTGAGACCCCAGCATTGGGGTGGTGCTCTGGTGGTGGCGGAGGAGTGGTTGGGGGCCCAGGTGGCCCGTGGGACCCAGGCGTCCGGGCAGTGGTTCTCACTCTCTTCTCCCCCCAGCGGGTTGCTGATCGCCATGTTGCTGAGTCTCCTTTTCCTGCTGCTGCTGCGGCTGGTGGCCGGGCCGCTGGTCTGGGTCCTGATCCTCGGGGTGCTCGCCGTCGGCGCCTACGGTGCGGGGAGGGGCCACCAGGGTGGAGTCAGGGAGGGGCTGTCTGGGGTGGAGGCAAGGTGCAGTGGGGGAGGAGTTTAGGGCAGGAGGGGAGGGATTAGGAGGGAGACTGGGTTTGGGAGGGGGGACTGTGTGCTGGAGAGGTTGGGGGAGCACGGTGGTGCCCTGGGAGTGGTGCCCCGGCTCTGTGTTTGGGGATGGGCACTTGGGGGGGAGCTCTAGTGGTTGAATGGAGTCAAAGGGGCTACTGGAGGCAGGGCCGTGAACCCCCCAGTGACCCCCCCATCCCTAGGGATCTACCACTGTTGGTGCGAGTACAGCTCCCTGCGCACGGCTGGCGCCTCCATCAAGGACGTCGGCTTCACCACAAACCTCAGTGTCTACAGCAACGTGCAGGAGACGTGGCTGGTGGCCTGTGAGTCAGGGCACCCCTGTGAGCTGGGTCCCCCGAGGGTCAGGGTTCACTCTGGATCCATGGGAGGCCCCCCCTTTGTTCCCATGGAGTTTCCTCCTTGCCCCACAGATTCAGCCCCCCTCTATATTTAGGGGGATGTCACTGACTTCCTAAGCCCCAGGGACATCCTTGGTTTTGAGGGCCTTTCCAGCCCCCCAAAATTTAGGGCCCCCAACAGGAAAGGGAGACACCTGGCTGAACACAGGGCCCCTTCAGAAATATCCCCCTAAAAAGGGGTCTCTCTATTCCTGGGTGTGTCCCTGACACCCCCTAAAATCTGAGTGCCATCTGAATGGGGGGGCTTTTCTGGATCCCCAAATTGACCGGGATTGTTTGGAAATGGAGATTCTGGATCCACCCCCTGTTCCAGCTCCTCATTTTCACAGGGGAGGATTCGGGGGCATGCCATGTCTGGGGGTGCTGGTCATTCACCCTGTGGAAACTTGGGGATTGTTGCACTCCTTTAAAAAGTGGGGTGCCCCAAATCCATTGCCTTTAAATTGGGGTCCCCGTCTCCTTCTCAGACCCCCTCAGCCCTGTCTGTGCCCCCTGCAGTGATAGTGCTGGCTGTAGTCGAAGGCATCTTGCTCCTCCTCCTCATCTTCCTCCGCAAACGTATCCTCATCGCCATTGCCCTCATCAAGGAGGCCAGCCGGTGAGTGTCTCACTTAGGAGAGGCCTGGGGGGTCCAATCTGCCCAGGGACACCCTAGCAGGCCTGGCCTCTGCACCTTAACAAGGGGTCGGGCACAGGGAAAGTGATGCGTTAACCTGTGGAACTGCCTGAAACAGGATTTGGATCAGGAGGGGAGAGAGAAAGGGTTAAAAGCAGGTGGGCCCCATGGGTTTGATCAAGTGAGGCTGGCTGAGCCCAGGGATCTGATCTGAGGGAGGGGAGAACGGGCCCAGCTCGCCTGGCAATCTACAGCAGATAAGATGCCAGGTAGATGGGCCCAATGATCTGCTAGCTGGTGGTGCGATGATACTGGTCTCTGCGGGAAGTGAGTGGCTGGGGGGCTAGAGGAGAGCCTGGGGGGGGGCAAAAAAGGAACTAACTGGGGCCCCTGTTTTGTCTCCCCTTCCAGGGCCATCGCCTACATGATGTCCACGCTCTTCTACCCACTCGTGACTTTTCTGCTATTGATCATCTGCGTGGCCTACTGGGCGATGACGGCCCTGTATCCTCTGCCCGTCCCCCTCAGCATCCCTGGGCCAGATGGGAGAAAGTGCCCCCTAGAGGGGACATGCCCTGTGCCCCATTCCCTGCCCCCCCTGGGCCGGCCAGTCCCTTTCCTGGGGCAGGATCAGAGCCAGCACCCCCTGTGTGCTATGTTGTGTCCCCTTGACAGCTCCCCCCAGGTACCTGGCCACGTCCGGGACGCCCACGTATCGCGTCACCAGCAGCAATTCCAGCGCCCCCGGCTGCTCCAGCATCTCGGGCAATGAGACCTGCAACCCCATGGTGAGTGGGCAGGGAGAGAACCCAGGCGTCCTGGCTGCAGCCCCCGCTCTAACCGCTGAACCCCCCTCCCCTCCCAGAGCCTGGGAGAGAACCCAGGAGTCCTGACTTGTTGAAATTGGGGGAGGGGGGGTTGCTTTTTCCCTCGGTGTGTCCCCCGGACTCCTGGGTTCTGTCTCCTTCATTCTCAGGCTCCTGGCCTTCATCCTCCCCTTCGTCTTCCTCTCTCACTGGTTCAGACTCTCCCCCTGTCCCCAGCTGCCTTTTGTCTCCTTCGTTTGCTCCTTTTCTCCTCTTCTCCTTCTGCCGACCGCATTCGCTCTCGGGTTTTCTGGCCGTCTGTTTCCACGTTCACCATTTTCACGTCTGCTCGTGCGCTGGCCGTTGTCGTCCGTGCTCTTGGCCGCTCATTTGTCTGCCAGGTTCCCGTTCTCTCCCTCCTTCTGTCCACCATTCCCCATGCTCAGTTCCCACACCCCTCTCTGGGCCCCTGGGTCATTCCCACGTCCCTCTCTGGTTCCCACACTGGCCCCACCTCACCCCCTCCCTCTGCTCCCCAGACGTTCAACGCCTCACAGTACCAGCCGTGCGAGGTCGTGGGCTGCACCTTCTACGCGTACAACACGGAGGGGCTGTTCCAGCGCAACCTCTTCAACCTGCAGGTGTACAACGTCGTGGGGCTGCTGTGGGTGGCCAACTTTGCGCTGGCTCTGGGACAGTGCGTCCTGGCTGGTGCCTTCGCCTCCTTCTACTGGGCGCGGGAAAAGCCTCGCGACATCCCTGCCTGCGCCCTGATCAGCTCCTTCCTGCGCACACTGCGGTGAGCCGGACGCTTGGGTCCCCTGCCCTTCCCACTCGGCCTCCCTTACCCCACCCGTCGGGTCTGATCTGTCCTGAGCCGGACACCTGATCCTCCCCTGGGATCCTGAGCCAGGCTCTGCCGAAAGGGGGCATTGTACAAATGAGGATCTGGACGCCTGGGTTCCCTCCCGATCCTCGGCTGATTTCAGGGGCCCCATCCTGGGCTCCTGGGTCTGGGTCCTCCAGGGGAGGAAGCGCATGCAAATTCCAGGTTGGGTTATACAAATAACTATGCATATTCATGAGCTATACTAATTGAACATTTAGGATGCTGCTTGCATCTTCTCCATGGGAGGGGTCTAGTGGGGGGCTGGGAGCCAGGACTCCTGGGTTTTCTCACTGGCTGGGGGGCAGAAGGGAATCTAGTGGTTGTGGGGGACTGGAACCAGGACTCCTGGGTTCTCTCCCCGGTTTTGTCTGCCTCACTAACTGGGGTCCCCACACACACTGGGGCACTCTCCACCCTGCAGGTACCACGTGGGGTCGCTGGCATTCGGGGCTCTTATTCTGACCATTGTGCAGCTGATCCGCATCATCCTGGAATACCTGGACCACAAACTCAAAGGTGGGGAGTGAGGGAGGGGCTGCCCCCCAACTGGCCCCCCAAATTTCCAGCTTCCCTCCTTAACTTTTTGCCCTTCACCCCAGATCACCCACAAGCCCCCAAATCCCCATCTCCCTCAGGTGCCGTTTGGGGTCTGCCAAAAGGGTTGAGTCCTGCCCCTCCAAATCTCAGCCCCCCCCAGGCTCCAGGGTTCCACATGTTCCAGCACCCCCAAAACTGAGCAGCCACCAATGGTGCCTCCAAATCATGAGCTGTCTTGTAGGAGCCCCAGATTCTGGGTCTGGACCCAAGAGCTGTCACCTTGGTGTGGACAGTTGCCTCCCACCCCCTGGTTGAGCTGTACCCCAACACCCGACCTCCCGCCCCTTCACTTCCCTCCTCCACCCCAAAATCACCTATTGCCCCACTTCTGACACTCACCCCTATTTTGCTCCGTGGTAGCTCACAGCAGGGCCAGTCCCAAAGGGTTCCACCCTCACTTTCCTGGCCCCAAAATATTTTGGGGTTCAGAGACCCCAATATTGCATTGCAACTTTCCAATTGTCCTTGTACCCAAGATCTCCCTGTACCCTGAGGCTTCAGGGATTGGGGGACCCCAAAGACATTTGGGTTCAGAAACATACCCAGATATCTCACTGTTCCCCCAGGCCTCAGATACTTGGGTCTTCCAAGAGGACCCTGTTTGTGCACCCCACGGTTACATTGTTCCCCAAGATACTCAGGGGTTCCAGACTATGCTCTGATAGTGTCCTGTGTGACAGCCCCCCCCCCCCAACGTTGTGGGATCCTGTGCCCATGATAGGTTAGGACTCAGCTATGCCCTGAATGCCCTTAGACACCCAAACCCAAGACCTATTGGGGTTCAGTAACCCCCCTGGAGAGGGTGTGGGGGAAGGTTATTCCACCAAGGAGGACTCTGGGAGGGAGGTTGGAGGAGTTTGGAGTGCACATGGGGGGTCTGATTGGCTCTTCTCCCCCAACCCAGGTGCCCAGAACCCCTTCACTCGATGCCTGCTCTGTTGTCTCAAATGTTGCTTCTGGTGCCTGGAGAAATTCATCAAATTCCTCAACAGGAATGCTTACATCATGGTGGGCCGTGGGGAGGATGTAGGGGGGCCACAATGCTGGTGGGGTTGGGTCCTGTAGAGGGATGTGGGGTGGGGAGCTCATTACAAGGACGTTGGGCAGTTGCTGTGGGGTGCGCCCATTCCTGGACGGTCCTAGGCAAGGTGCGGTGGGGGGAGGACCCAGTGGAAGGTGAGTGTTGCTGGGGTCTCGCTGAGAGGTGGGGTTGATCCTTGGGGTGGAGGGGTCCTGGGGGAAGTGTTGGGGGTCCCATGCTATGGAAGAAAGGTGAGGGTTGCTTATCCTGGTAGGTGGATTTGGGGGGTGTCCCATGAAGGGTGGGGTGACTGGGGTGTCTAAGGGAGGGGCAAGTGGGGGAGGAGTTTGGAGGAGTCCTGGTGGGGGAGAGGTGTTGGGAGCAGCAGTGGAATGTCTGTCCCCCTGTTATTGGGGTGTCCCCCCCAGATTGCCATCTATGGGAAGAATTTTTGCACTTCTGCTAAGAATGCCTTCAAGCTCCTCATGCGCAACATCATCAGGTAACCGGACACCTGGGTTCTCTCCCTGGCGCTGGGGGGTTCTGGTGCGTTAGATTGGGGTGGGGGGAGCTGGGGGCCTGGATGCCTGCATGCCTGGGTTCTCTCTCCAGTGCTGGGAGGGGGAGGATCCGGTGTGTTAGATTGGGGGGCTGGGGGCCTGGATTCCAAGGTTCTCTCCCCAGAGCTGGGAGGAGGGACCGGGGGCTATGACGCCTGGGTTCTTTGCTCAGCCCCAGGTGGAGGGGCTGGGGCCAGAGGCCCGGACTCTAGGGTTCTCTCTGTGGTGCTGGGGGGGTCTGGTGTGTTAGATGGGGGGACAGAGGCCCGGACTCCAGGGTTCTCTCTGTGGTGCTGGGGGGGTCCGGTGTGTTAGATGGGGGGGCAGAGGCCCGGACTCCAGGGTTCTCTCTGTGGTGCTGGGGGGGTCTGGTGTGTTAGATGGGGGGGCAGAGGCCCAGACTCCAGGGTTCTCTCCTCTCCCGCAGGGTGGTGGTGCTGGACAAAGTCACCGACTTGCTGCTGCTCTTCGGGAAGCTGCTGGTGGTCGGGGGCGTCGGGGTACTCGCCTTCTTCTTCTTCTCAGGCCGGATCCCCATCAATGACGCCCGGTTCCGCTCACCCTCCCTCAATTACTATTGGCTGCCCATCCTGGTGCGTGGCCCCCTCGCCTGTGGAGGGTGAACAGGGGGCAGAGGGAGGAAGGGTTTGGGGACTGGTCTCTAGGATGAGAGTCTGGGCTGTGAGCAGTATCCAGGATATGGGGATTGGGCGTCCTGCCCTGGGTGGGGTTCTGAGGTTTTGGGGTGAATGAAGGCCCCCCCTTGGGGGTGGACCTGGGGCATGGGGGGGTCCTGCTCTGGGCTCAGGCTTCCCCCATCTAACTCCCTTCTTGCTTTCCCACCGGCAGACAGTGGTGGTGGGCGCCTACCTCATTGCCCAGGGCTTCTTCAGCGTGTACAGCATGTGCGTGGACACCCTCTTCCTCTGCTTCCGTGAGTGCCCCCAATGCCCCACCCACCTCTGCCTCTCCCCCCAGCTGGGGGTCTGGGCGGGCTGACCCACAGCTGTGCTGTCTCCCCACAGTGGAGGACCTGGAGCGGAACGATGGCTCGGTGGAGAAGCCGTACTACATGCCCACCTCCCTCATGCGCCTCCTCAACAAGAAGAACCAGAAGGCAGAGAAGAAATAGCCTTGTCCCCCATCCGTGGGGCCTGGCACCCCATGGCCCCTCGGCCATCTTGTATTGCTGCTATCTTCTCTGTCCTGGCCATGGCCAACCTTTGCTTGGTAGGCGCCACTTCCTGTCAGCCATAGTGCAACCTGGTGCTATACCACAGCCTGTCTTCCGCTCATTGATGTCACTTCCTGTCGGCCATATTGCAGCCTAGGTCTACTCCCTGGTCAACCTTCCACTCCTTGGAGTCGCTTCCTGTTGGCCATATTGCAGTGGGGATGTACACCATG
>ML685853.1:11906-22364 GCA_007922175.1 Pelusios castaneus | reverse complement strand
TGACATCATTTCCTGTCGGCCATATTGTACTGTGGGCCCGCTATTTAACTGACTACACCCAAGTGCCTTCATGTTAGCCCCACTTCCTGCTGGCCATTTCCCTCTGTGGGCCTGTGCTTCGCTCAGGTCGCCGCCTCTCCGTCCATCCCAGTGCCAATTCCCACTGGCCATTTTACTTCTCCACCCATCCCATCATCCTCTGGCCCCACGCCTGCTTCCTGTCTACGACTATGTTGCTTCCTGTCAGTCAGCAGCAGCTACCGCCCCCCCCCTTTATCCTGCCAATGGCTGCCTTGCTTTGGGGTGCACACCCACTTCTTTTCTATGTGTGTCACTTCCAGTCAATGGCCAATCCAGGCCGTGCCACATCCTGCTGGAATTAGCATAATCAATAGCCAGTGCCCAGTCCTGGATCGCTCCTCCCCTTCATAGCAGCATACCCCATAATCCTCCCCCAGCCCATCATTCCCCTCCCCAGCGGCTCAGCCAATGACGTGCTGCATGTAGCAACTTGCGGGTCCTCTGCACAAGGATGACGGGCATTTGTGTAGTGAAGTAAATGATTTTATTAAAGATGATTTATTGATTAACAGAGCATGTTCATTAATCGGCACATAGTCATCAGGGCAAACCCTGCCCCCTTCCTGGCAGCCAGCGCAGAGTGCCCCCACCTGGAAACAAAGCCCAAACGCGCCCTAAGGCCAACGTGTGGCAGAAAATCACCCAACCCTTCACTGATTGGTTTTGTAAATATCTTCCTGTGCAGCTCAAGTAATTTTTAAGCAAAGTGCCCCCCACGGGTGGCCCTGGCATAGTCGGGAGCCCCCCCTCCAGTGCTTGTCCCGTTCCCCACAGCACCGCCATCAGTTCCAGCCCAGTGGCTCCTCCCATGAGGGGGTTGGCTCATGGGGGCAGATCGGGCCCCAGAATCCTCCAGACCCCGAAACCTGCAACAGAGACAAGAGCAGAGGGGAGCTGCAGCTGGTGGAGGAGAGTTTCTGCCCCCTTCTGCCATCCCCAGATACTGCCCCCCCAACCTCTGCTGCAGCCATCTCCCCCAGACCCCCTCCCGCCATCGGTTTCTCTGTTCCCTCCCCTGCCTGCCATGTGCCCCTACTCACCCTCCTCCTCTCACAGCATCTGCTTCATCCCCCTGGCCCCAGGCAGCAGCCAGTGCGTCTGCAGCACCCGGTCCTTCTCCTCCACCTCCTGGGCAGCATTCTGCAAGCGGGGAACCCAACGGTTTAGACCCTCTCTGCTGGGAGAGGCAGAGGCCGGCCACAGCTCATTGCAGGGCTGAGCCTGGCTGCTGCAGTTCCTATGGCAGCCAGAGGGTGGCGCCAAACTCCTCCTCCAGCAGGTGCCGGGAGCAGTGGTGGAAGTCGAGTCCTCCCCACCCCACCCACGGGTGCCGCCCCAGCCCGGCTTCTCTCCTCACCACCAGCGCCTCCTCCCGTTCCTCCAGCAGCCCCCGCAGGCGGGCCAGCTCCGCCTGGCACCGCACCAGGGCCACGGCCTGCTCAGCCAGAGCCCCTTCCTGCCGGGCCAGGTGTCCCCGCAGCATCCCCATCTCCTGCGCCCGCGCGGCCAATGCCTGGGTGCAGCCACGCAGCTGTTCCTGGGGGGCAGAGAGGAGAATTACCTGTTAGTCCCCCCAGCCTCTCCCACCCTGTATTCCCCGGCATCCTCCCTCACCTGCAGCTGCTGCTCTGCGGCCACCCGCGCTGCCAGAGCCCCCTGCAGCTGGGCGTCCATCTCCGCACCCAGGCGTGCCTGCTCAGCCAGGGCCTCGGCCAGGAGCCCCTCCTGTTCCTGCAGCCGCTGTACCGGCCCTGGACTCGGGGCCTCCAGGGCCTCAGCCAGCACCTGTGGGTGAGGAGAGAGATGTTTTGTTACCCCCTTGATCTACACAGCACCTTCCCAAGGGGAGACTGGGAGCTCAGGCAGGAAAATATTGTTGCAATGGATGTTGTAGCCCGCACCCCTGTTGGAAATGAAAGCTAGATAAACCTCCTGGAGGCGGGGAGCTGAGGACCATATTGTAACTGATGTGTTAGATGGCACCTGCCCCAGCAATCAAAAATATGGGAAGCATAGCCCTGCGTGGCTTCAGCTTGGAGACATTGTTGCAATGGATGTTCTAGCTCTCCCCTGCCTGGAAGGACCAAGCTCAGCACAGCAGCTAAACTGGGAAATAGTAACTGAGTCACGTATTGGCACAACTGATGTTATACAAAGCAACTTCCCCAAAGGGAGCAGCTGAAAGGGGAAGAACTAGAAAGTGGAAAATATTGAAACTAATGTTCCATACAGCACCTGCCATGGCAACTGCAGCCGTCGGGCTCTGATCGCAGAGCAGCCAGGTCTCAAAAATGCCGCTGCAGCTGATATATGCATCACTCCCCCCCCTAGGGAGTAACCATAAGGGCCAATGGAGCCATGATGAGCTAGCAACTGTGGGGACGCTGGTGCAACAGGTATCAGGGGCTGTTTCTATCCTACGGCTTAAGCTCCGGGTGCTGCAAAATTCTGCAATGATGTGCTGTGAAAAGCATTGTTGCAATTGATGTTCTAGCCCTCCCCTGCCCAGAAGGATCAAGCTCAACAGAACATCTCCGCTCTCTGGGAAATATCAGGTGAGGAAAAACTTTGTTGCATCTGGGGTTAAACACAGCACCTGTATGGGGCTTGGGGCCAGTTCAGTCTAGCACTAAGAATTGTTGCACCATGTGTTATCCCCGGCTCCTGCCCTGGGCCATGCCGGAGCAGGTCACTGACCATTGCAGTGGCTGTTCTGCATAGCCCTGGCTCTGGGGGCAAATGCAGGCTGGGAGCAAGGGGGGGGGGTACCCTACCTCCAAGTCCTTGGTGCTGCTGGCCAGCGCTGCCTGTAGGGCGGCGACCAATCCTTCCTTCTCCTGCAGGGCCAGCACCCTGCTCTGATCCTGCCAACGCCAGGCGTCCTGGGCCACGGCGCTGAGCGATGCCAGCTGCCCCCGCTCCAGCTCCTTCTGTTCCAGCGTCTCGCGCAGGGCCTGGATACACCCCCACCCCACAAATATGGTGTGGGGAGGTTTTCTTGGGGCAGATTCCTCATGGGGATCCCCTCCCTGAGTTGGGGGGCAGAGAGGAATGGGGGGTATGGACCATGGGGAAGGGGGCTCTGAGGGGTCCAGGGTCTATTGCACCAGGGGTCAGAGGGATAGGGATCGTGGAAGGCATATCCCCCGGGGGGAAGCCGCAGACCCCCCCAGGAGGAGGGGTGTGGGAAATCCTGGCTGACCCCCCCACCCCAAGTTTTCTTACGTGTACAGTCTGTTCCCCAGTGCGCAGTGCGGCGACCAACCGGCCCAGGTCCTGGTCTTTGTCCCGCAGCATCGCCTCCAGATGCATCATCTCCCGCTGCCCCTCTTCCAGCGCAGATGCATGATCGGTCACCATGCGCTGGGGGGACAGCGAGGGAGTGAATGCGGGAATGAAACAGGGACATGGAGGGAGGCAGAGAGCGAATGAGGGAGGTGGAGAACAAATGAACGAACAAGGGAACGAAATTAACAAGGGATGCAGAGAACAAATGAATGGGAGCGAAAGGGACCAGAGACATGGAAAAGGAATGAATGAGGGAACAAAACGGAGGCAGAGAACAAATGAGGGACACGATGAATGAAGGAATAAAACAAACAAGGAGAATGAACAAACCAGGGATGAACACATGTGGCAAACAAACGCAGGAGGTAACGGGCACAGGATGTGAAGAAAAATTCAATGAGGGAATGAAACGGACATGGAGAGTGAATGAGCGAGGGAACGAAACAGATGCAGAGAATGAATGAGAAAACGAAAGAGGAGCAGAAGCACGAGGGACTGAAACAGAATGCAGAGGGGAAGAAGGGAGTGCCCCTTGGACCTGGAGCCGGGATCGGAAAGAGAGGGAAGGAAATGGGATGAAGTAGAGGGAACAAAAGATGGAACAAGGGATGGAAACCACCAGACGAAGCAGGCACGTGTGGCCGGAGGATGAGGGAGCCGTGAAGGAGGGAACAACGCAAGGTGTGAAGTTGAGGCCTTGGAGGACGGAGGCAGGAAGGAATGAGGGACCCTGGTGAGGGCTGGCGAAAGAGGGGCACGAAACGGCACAGAGCCTGGACCAACCCAGCCACGAGAGGCCGGGACGGAAACGGCTGGGATGGAGGAACCCAAAGGAAAGCAGCGAGACGCGGGGATGGTGGGAAGGAGCGAGAGCCAGTGGACGGATGAAGGCAGGAATGGGACGGCTGCAGTGGAGATATCAAGGGACGAAGGACGGAACTGGGCTGGGACGGACGTGCGATTGAGTCGGACTGCGGGGGGCGGATGTGGGACCGAATGGGGCCCACGGCAAAGGAAGGAGGGAATGTGGTAGAGCTGACAGAGGAGTGCAGGGGGCGCCTACCTCCAGCACCTGGTTCTGCTCCTTCAGGCGGTGGCAGAGATGCAGGGCCAGGGTCTCCAGCGCAGCCGGCTCGGCTCCCGGCGGGGCCAGGGTTTCTAGGGCAGCCAGGCAGTCCTGGGGAGCAGAGGGGGAGTCGGTGGATGGAGCCTAGGCACTCTGCTCCCACCTCCTCCCCCCGCCCCCACTACTCCATTCCTACCTGGAGCACCACCTCCTTGCTGTGCAAACACCGAACCAGAGCCCTCAGGAGCCGCTCCTGGCTCTGGCCAGCACCTGGGCCCCCCCCCCCAGCTCCGCGGGGACCCCGACATCCTGTGGAGAAGAAACACAAGGCTGGGGGGTGCACTGCAGGACAGAGGCGGGCCAGCACAGGGTGGCACAAAGAGGCACTGCAGAGCCAGAGCCCCCCTAAATCCCGCACCTCACTGGGGCAGCCTCTGGTCTTCGCCCGCAGGTCCCGCAGCTCCGCCTCAGCGGCCGACAGGCTCCCCAGCAGCTCCTCCACAGCCCCCGTCAGCCGCCGACCTCCTGGACCCTGCAGGGAGATGGGACAGAAGAGGGCACCCCAATATTTCCCAGAGGGAGACTCCTTTGTGGGGGTGCTGGGAGCGAGGACGCTTGGGTTCTCACCCGAGTTCCAGCAGGAGAGAGGGGCTAGTGGTTAGAGTGGGGTGTGGGGGAGCCCGGACGCCTGGGTTCTATTCCTTATTTCCCCCTCTTACCTTCATTCCTAGTGGCACAAATTCATCCCTGAGATCCTCATCTTCCTCTTCCATCTCCGCAGCAGGGGCTGCCCTCCTGGCCAGCACCGGGATCCGGCTGCCACGGGGCACCCTGAGTGCCCGCCGACCAATGCCCCGGAGTGCCCACAGTGCCTCCCCCAGTGTGTCTGGCCCGTCCAGGGACAGGAGGGAGCAGGAACTGGCCGTGCCGAGGCTCCCAGAGCGGAGGGACAGCAGGGATCCACCATGGTGCCTGGGTCCGGCCCCCAGCACCAGCGGCATGCTCTGGGACTTGTCCCGGCAGAGGGGCAGAACCGGCGACCTGGCCCCAAGTCTCCGTGGTGTCCGGCACACCCACTCATAATCCGAATCCGCCACCCGCAGCCCGTGGCAGCTGGTGCACCAGCGATTCTGACAGGGAGACCCGGCAGGGTCCTCGGCCCAGCACTCTAACCCAGCCAGCGCCAGATCCTCCTGCAGGAGACGTCGGTAGGGCTCATCAGGCAGCTGGGCGCAGTGGGTCGGGCTGGCCTCGGGACTGCGCCAGGCGTGGATGTGGCGGAGGCAGCGGGCCAGACGTTCCTTCTCCTCCAGCAGGCGCCGGAGCCGTTCAATGGACAGCACCTGCACCCGGGCGATCACCGTGTCGAAGCGGAAGAGCCGGCCCAGGGCCTGGGCACATTTCCCACAGACAAACTCGCCCTGGCCGTCCCCACGGCGTGGAACCTCCTCGCCTAGTGCGTGGGCCAGGAGCACCTGCAGATTGGGGTGCTGTGGGGCCCGGTGGAAGAGCCACCGGCGCTGGCTGCCCTGAAGTTGGGAGCCACACAGCCGGCAGGCTTCACCAAGGTCCTCCATGGGTCTAGAACCTGATCTAGAACAGCCTGGGTCTGTTTTCTGGAGCTCGCCCAACCCTGCTGCTTGCTGGTCCTGATGCTCTAGAGCGACACAGGTTCTAGCTTCAGTCCCAGGTAAGGGCCACACTCTAGAACTCAGTGGCTCCGGTTAGCAGTTGAGCATCTGCATGAACCAGGTGTCCAGAACAGCATCTGCTGTACACCAGTGAGGTGTTCTGGAGCCTTCAATCTGTTCAGCCTCTCTGATTTTTCTGAGGCCCACGTCTAGCCCCTTCAGCTGGTGGCACTGGGTCTAGAACATGGGTCTAGATCAGCCAGTGCCCAGGACTTTTCATCAGCCACTTCTAGAGTCTCAGACCCAGATCAAGCTAAACATGGAATATAGGACCTGCCTGTTCAGTTGGGCTGATCTAAACCCCACATGTCCCTAGAATTGGGTGCTAGAAACACTGCAACCTAGAACCCAGCTCCATCTTCTGGAGGTCGGCTGCAGGCTGTAGAATTCAATGGGTCCCAGTCTCTTTGCTGCTTAGTAATGCGGGGTCTGGATCTCTCCACTCTGGTGGCCATGGGGTCCAGAGCTTTTCTATTCCTCTGACTTCGCACAACTTCCCTGGGGTCGGTGCTGGACTAGGGGGAGTCTAGCACATGGAGATTGGGGATATGATTGTTCTAGAGCCAGATGATTCATCCTGTTTCTCCAGCTCCACACTTGCAGCTGCTCCAGAGGTCTGTGAGGCCCTGAACCTGGGTCTGGATCCTGGCGGGGATGAGAACCAGATCCCAGGGCTGCTCCAGGCTGGAGCCTCCTGAGAGGAGTCGAACTGGCGGTTGGGAAAGAGCGGAGGGGAGCCAGGCTGGGAGACAAGTAAATAAAACAAGGTGAGTGGAACCAGAGTCAGACCTGACCCAGCCCTGGACTCCCCCCCGGCCCCCAGCTGACCCAGACCTGGGGTCCCCCCTGCCTCCAGCTCTGCTAGTGCCCTTCAGTCCTGACCCACAGTAGCAGTGGGTTCCAGGGAGGGCCCCCGGGGGGTTAAGGGAGCCCCAGTGAGGGGTGGGGCTGTGCTGGGGTGAGAGCGTGTTGGGCAGCCGGTGACCAAAGAGGTTGGTTGAGGAAGGGACGCTGGGCACTGGGGAAATCTGTGCAGGGAGGGGGCCTATGGGTCCCACTCAGTTCCCCTGGGGGTTCTTTCTGGTTCCAGCTCCTGGGGCGTTTGGGGCACGTGTCCCAGGCAGGGCCCTGGGCAGGTGTTGGCCTCAATCCAGCGACCACACACACCCAGTGCCACCCTGGTGGGCAGCCCGGATCTGGGAGGGAACCCAGGAGTCCGGCTCCCAGCCCGCCTCTGACCCACCAAACCCCTTTCCCTTACCGGAGCAGGGCAGGGGACAGCCTTCCCCCAGGCACCCAAAAGACCTCCTCTCCTGGCAGGGAACCCAGGAGTCCGGGACCAGGTTGAAGCAGGCAGCCGCAGCCTGGACTTTCCCCTCCCCAGCTCCAGTCTCAGCCCCCACTCTTCTCTCCCCCAGTGGGCCCCCCCAGGCCTCGTTACCTGTCCAGCCCAGCGTGTGACTGGAGCTGGCCCTGGCCCGGCTGCTCCAGCTCCCCCCTGCATCCGGGAGAGGCAGCACCTGCCAGTGACACCTGAGCCGGGGCGGGGACCCAGGAGTCCGGACCGTGCTCCCCCTCCCCCACTCACCTGCGTGTGTCTGGGGGGGGGGTTCGGCTGTCTCCGCCCTGCTACCCCCAGATTCCCCCACCCATCCACCTTGCCAGGCCCCCTTCATCCCGTTTCCTTCCCCCCCCACCTTGCTCCTGGGGGGGTATAACAGCACAGCCGCTGCCGCTTCAAGGCAAGGCCTGGCCCTTTAATCCCCCCCCCCCCATCACCCCGATGGAATGTGGCAGCCTGGCGGAGGAGGGGCTGGGAGCCAGGACTCCTGGGTTCTCCACCCCACAAAGAAACCCCCAGAGCCGAGTCAGGGACCAAAGAGGTTTATTGGTATAAATACACAGAAAACGGGCCCAGACTCGGGTGTGAGACAGGGACCCCCCACAATGGGGCATCTCCCCCAAAGGGCCACAGCAAGGGGTGTGGGGCAGGTGACGGGGCTCAGCCAGTCCCCCCTCCACCCCACCTCCTTAAATATGTAAACATCCGTGCTGGGGGTGTTGTGCTGGATAATGCCAATATTTTAATGCCAGGCAGCCCCCCCGTGTGAGAAGGGGGGGATGCAGGGAGTCTGGAAGATTGCTATTGTCCCCCCAAATTGTGTGTCCTGGGCATGCTGACTCTCTGGGCTCCAGCGCCCCTCAATCAGTCTGGCACCCCCACATCAGCCTGAATCCCACACAGGAGGCCACCATGAAGCAGAACCCCCAAAAGGCATCTAAACTGCCCAAGGGGACACCCTGCTGTTAGGCTATTGTCCAGTCTCCCCATTGTCTACAGCACCCCAAAATTCAGAGCACCCCTAAGCCAACGGGCCACCAAACAAAGGGCACACATTCCAAGTCAGGGGCTGTCAGCTCTGCACCCCAGAAATACCCTAGCACCCCAAACTTGTACCCACATGAGGGAGAATAAGGGACAGAGGAGTACCCACTGTCCCTGCACCCCAAACTTGCTGAGAAAACCTCACTCCAATACAGTCTGGTACCCCAACATTGTCTGAATTGGCCCCAGCTAATGCAGGTGAGGGGGAACCACCTAATGACCCCTAGCAGCCTCCCAAATTATCCCAGTGCCCCTGAATTAATTTCCAAGCCCTTAAATGTGTGTTACAGAACCAGCCCCCCCCCCCCCTTCCCAAAGTGTGTCCTAGAAACACAGCCAGGGAATTCCAGGGACCTCCAAGTAAAACTCCCCCCCAACTGACCTGCCCTAAAATTAATCCCAACCCTCTAGAATCCATGTCCCCCCCCGTTACCCACTCCCAAATTCCTATGCTAACTGAACTGCAAAACTGTGATCCCCAAATATCAGGTACCCCCATAGCCCCTGTTTGGGGCTACACTCTCCCCCCAACACTGCACACTCCCCTCCCTTGAGCTAAGCTGGTCTGGGGGTACCTCAGGGGCACTGGAAACACCCCCAAATCCCTGAGTCCTACATGGCCTATGGCAGAGCCGCTTGATCCAAAAGGGTTAATACTAGAAAACACGGGGCTGGGCCGCCGCACCAGTAGCCCCTCAGACTAGGCAGCTGTTGAATGAAATATGGCCCCGTTTAAAACCCATACTCCCCCAGGGAAAGGATCCCAGCCCGCCCCAGATCCTAGCCCCCTAGGATCGCAGCTACACCCCCACCCCAGATCCCAGCCCCACAGGACCCTCCCCAGGGACCCCTCTGCTCCAAACACCCAGCTGGTAACAAATGTGCCCGTGATTCCTGGGGTGTCAAATAACCAGGTGGGCGCCCCCCAGCCCCTTCCCGGGCTACGTGAGCCAGGGGGCCAGGCAGGCTGTGTAGACGGTGCGGTTGGAGTGCCAGGCTGTGTGCTGCACCCCGGGCACCAGACACCGGGAGATGGACCCGCGGGCGTCCAGCGTCTTCAGCCCGAAGCTGTCCTGGAGGTAAACCTGGAGGTGGTGAAATGGGGGGGGAAATAAAAGAGGGCAGGGCAGGTTGGGGGACAGAGGGGGTTTGGCACAGATAAGGACAAGGCAGAGGTGAGAGTATCAGAGTGTGATAGAGACAGAGACCCCCATGCCCCAGCCCTCCCGGCACTGCATCCCAGCCAGGTGGGAGAACCCAGGAGTCCTGGCTCTCAGCCCCCCACCCCACCCACGCAGCCCCCTAGATCCACTCACCGGCTGCTGCCACATGTCGGTCACCGTCTCGTTGACGTTATAGAAGGCGAAGAGGCTGGTTGGGCGGAGAAGCAGGGTCAGTGGGGGGCGCCCAGCTCATGGGGAGCTCCAGATGCAGTTGTGGGTCTGGCCCCCAATATCTGTAACCCCCAACCCTTGGCACCCACAACTTCAGCCTTCTCCCAGCCCTCCCAGCCCTGGCTGGTCCCCAAATGACCTCACCCATCCACAGCACCCAAACTTTATAGCATCCCTCATGAGCTGCCCCTCTCCCTGCACCCATCACCCCCTGCCCCTCCTGTCTGCACCCCAAAACATCCCATCTCCCAGGACACCCCACCACAAGCCCCTCAAATTCACAACCACCCAGCATCCATCCTCCTTTTCTACTGCCCCCCCAATGCCATCCACCTGGACTGCCAGGGCGTGATGACCCCATCGTCTGGTCCCCCGACCAGAACCAGCTTTTGGATCCGCAAGAGATTCCTCTTCCAGGCTGTGGGACAAATGGCAGAGGAGTTATGGGGGGCAAATGGACCTCAGCGCTGCACTCCCACCCTGTGACCAGCAACCAAGAGCAGGTGGGGGCTGCGGGTTGGAAGTGAGGGGCACCAGCAGAGTGGGGGGGCT
>ML685853.1:0-11896 GCA_007922175.1 Pelusios castaneus | reverse complement strand
AGTGGGGGGGCTGCGGGTTGGAAGTGAGGGGCACCAGCAGAGTGGGGAGGCTGCAGGTTGGAAGTGAGGGGCACCAGCAGAGTGGGGGGGCTGCGGGTTGGAAGTGAGGGGCACCAGCAGAGTGGGGGGCTGTGGGTCAGGAATGAGGGGCGCCCCCTTACCTGTGGCGTTGGGATTAACCCTTTCACCGTTGAGCAGGGCGAGGAAGTTGTTGTTGTGGAGATAAAGGTCCTGGTGATGTGGGTCTGGAAGGCAGAGAAGTGGGGGTCAGAGTCCATGGGGGGGCCACCCCCCGCCGTGCCTCCCCCCGTATCCGCCCAGAACTCACCGTTCCAGTAGTTGCAGATGGACACGTCCTGGCCCAGCTGGGTGTAGCAAAATCGGTACAAGTTGGACTTCATGTACTTGGGAAACAACCATTGCAGGTACTGGGTGTCTGGGAACGGGGGGAAGAGTCAGAGACGGGCCTCAGCATCCCTCACTCCCAACCCACATCCCTGGTGCCCACTCACCCCCATACTGCCCCATCTGGGGGGCGGACAGAGAGACGAAGGTGTCTACGTTGTGGTCCGGCATGGTGGAGATCAAGGCACGGCAGATGAGCCCCCCTAGGGGAGGAAACAATGGGGGGGTTGTAATGGGAGGCAGGGAGACCCCGAAGGAGGCTGCACGTCTCCCACCCACTGCGGGGGGGAGCCGAGTAACCTGGCCCAATAGCAGCTGGCTCACTGGCCACGCGGCTCCAAGCCAGCCTCAGTGGGCCCAGTGCAACTCCCACCCCGGGGGGGTACCCCCCAGCCAGCCCCCTCCCCCCACAGCGCGGGAAGGAGGGTGTGGGGCTCACGGTGTCCCCAGGGGGCAGGACACACCTTGCGAATAGCAGATGAGATGCACCCCGTCGGCCGCGTTCTGCATGATGGGGGAAATGGCCTGGCGGAAGCCGTCCACCTGCACCCAGAGCGGCTTCAGACTCTGGCTGTGATCAAACAGGTCCACGACCGTCACGTTGGTGCCAGGGTGTGTCTGTGCCGGGGAGAGATGGGTGAGAGCCCCAGGGCCCAGCCCTGCCCCCCAGATCCGCCAGTGCCCCTCACTCCCGGCCCAGAGCCCCCTTCCATTGCCCCTCACTCCCAGCCCAGAGCCCCCTGCCAGCCTAGCCAGGGCCCCTCGTCCCCAATACATCGACCCCCTGAGGGCTCAGGGCCACGAGAACTGCTGTCACTTGGTGTTTGTTATCACAGGCGTCTGGTGCACACTTCCACTCAGCTGAGTTCCAAGTGCCTGCGTTATGGGAAGGAAACTGAGGCAGAGAGTGAGGCGGGAGGTGCACAAGTCACACGGCATGTTGGGAATGGAACCCAGACATCCTGCCTCCCCCCCCACTCTAACCACTAGCCCCCCTTCCCTTTCCAGAGCCGGGGAGAGAACCCAGGAGTCCTGACTATCTGGTTTCACTGCTCCACTCCTAGCCTGCGGGGCTGTCACACCAAGGTTGGCTCTGGCTTGTTTTTCCACTCAGCTGGTTTAGTTCCAGGGCACTGAGTCAGCTGAGCTGGAGAAAAGCTGTCTCTGCCCCAGTTAATGCCAGCAAATCTGTCCATGCCCTGCCCAACCCAGCCCCAAGATCTAACCACTAGCCCCCATGCCCCTCCCTGGGCAGGGAGAAAACCCAGGAGTCCTGGCTCCCAGTCCCCCCCAACTCCCCTCCCAGAGCCGGGGCTGGGACCCAGGCATCCGCCCTGACCTCATTGATGAAGCCTAGCAGGTGGCTGAAGTCAGAGGGGCTGTCAAACAGGCCGTGAACCACGATGATGGGTTTGTAGGAGTCGCTGAGTGAGAGAAGGAGGAAGAGGAGAAGGAGGAAGCAGAGGGGGGCCAGTGTCCCCCAGCTCCTCCGGGGTTGCCCCATCATCCTGGAATCCCACCACTGTGGGTGGTCTGGAAAGGAGAGATGTGTTTTATGGTGCACCCCCACATTCACCCCCAGATCCCTCCCCTGCACCCTGAGATTCCTCCACTGCACCCTGCATTTTGCCAGCATAGGGAAGAGACCCCAGGGGTCCTTACTCCCAAGCCTGGCTTGATTCCTCAGTTCCCTCCCAGAGTCGGGGAGAAAACCCAGGCGTCCGAAACCCCCACCACAGTGCTCCCCTCTTTGTAATGGGGAGGGGGGAAATGCTGCTCCATTAAGGAAGCCCCCCTTCCTCAGTGTCCCGCACAATCTGTGGGGAACAAGTAATAGGTGGGTCACCCCCCAATGCAATTCTTTATTTCCAAGCACCCACACAGTCTCAGTGCACCCCTGATTTGCCCCACTTGCTCCCCCAGGGGCATGTGGCCACTGAGGTCTCCCTGTACCCCTAAAAGGCAATCGAGGAAATCTGAGCAGGACCCCAAAATCCCTCCCATCCGACGGGGTGGAATTTTACCTCCCCCACTCTTTCAAGAGGGAAATTTTCTTTCCCCCTTCCCCCCAGCGCCCCTCTCTTTAAGGGGGCTAGGACAGCAAGGGGGCAGGATACCTGGGTCCTCTCGCTTCCAGCCCCAAGGCACCCCAAAAACAAGTGCACCCCTCCCCCGCCAGCGCGCCGTCCTCCTCCCCCCAGCGCCCAGAGCCTGGGTCCCTGAGGGGGCGGATCTCACCTGACCCAGGGCCCCCCTCGATCCGGTCGGGCCCTTGTTTACTTCTCCTCCCGCGTGTGAACGCTCCCCTCCCCCCCCACACGTCATCAGTTCCGGAAATCGGCCCCGGCAACCGTGCAGGCTTCCCTAGCAACCGCTGTATGAACATTCTAAGGACCCCCTGTTCCTCGAGTGCCAAAGTCCCAAACCGCGCACCCCTCCTTTCCCTGGGGAGAGAACCCAGGCGTCCTGGGCTGGTTCCCAGCCCCCCCGACTCTAAGAACCCCTCCCCTCCCCCAGCCAGGGAGAGAACCCAGGAGTCCTGCTTCCAGCCCTCCCCAACTTTAACCCCTAGCCCCCACTTCTCTGCCAGAGCCCAGGAATCCCACTCCCCCCCGGCGCGGGGCTGGCACGAGTAAGCGGTTTGCAGGGTAAATATTGGCAGTTGTGGTAAGAAGTTGTCAAGAGGCGAATATCAAGGGCTGCGGCTGCTCCAGGGCCAGGAAAGAGACGGGAAAACACGGGGAGGGGGGGGAAGGAGGAGCAGGGAAATCAGCGGGGGGGGGGCAGTCACATGGCAACACCCTCGCACCCCAGGAATCACGGCTGCCAGTGAATGTCTGGACCCAGCAACAGCCACCGGTGGCTCAAAGCCCAGAGATTCACTGGTATCAGTAAAATGGGGGGTGGGTGAAGAGGGGGCAGCCGGGTTTCACTGACACCTGGCCCCACAGATCCCACCGTAATGTGCAATCGCATGCCCAGAGCCCAAGCATTATTTTTCCAGGCCAGTACAAACTTTTATCACAAGCCCCCCCGCATACACCACAATCCCTCATCCCATAGCAGGCCTCCAGGTTCCCATAGAGTCCCTTTCTTGCCCCGATGTGGGGGCCCTGCGCACATTCAGAAAGAGAGTGGGAAGACAGGAATATGTGGGTTCAGTGTAACGGGTTAGCAACGAGCAGCGTCCCACCAAAGATGTTCACGAGTGGTACATCAAATAACAAGGTGGCGAGATGTATTAACGCCACGTTACACAGCCTCCCGCGTCTCCAAGGAGAGGGGATTGGGGCGGTGACAGCGGAGGGGCTAATGCAGCTCCAACAACTGAGCAAATCGAGACACGTTAACACAAGCGCAGCAAAGATGGACTACAGCAAAAATCCAGCGAGGGAGACCAGTGCCCCGATGATCAACAGATGAAACAGGCACCTTTATGGCCAAGGATCGATCTAGGCCGAGGCACTTCATGCGGTGCGAAGCCGTTTGAACGACTCCTTCGGCACACGACTCCCATAACCGAAGCCGCGGTTATGGTGAACTGGCCGAGGCTTTGAAAGTTGCGATGGCAAAATCCAGCCGGACTGGAGAGCGTTAATTAGGCTGGATGCCCAAGGAGCGAGGGGGTCTCTGCAGCGCCAGCGACATAGTTCACTCCCTTGGCCACCTTGACGCCAGTTCCACCAATGGTTTAATTCAGCCACCAGTGCACCAATGAATGCGGTAATAAAATGCGGCTTTTAGCGCCTCGTATTAGTCTATTATTCGCCAATCAAAGCCCAGCAGAGAGAGCGACTTGAATTGATATTAAGGCAGTAACCCTCCAACGTGTCTTTGTTATTAGGAAGGGGCCAGTAATAACCTACTTGAACCCTGTAACCCAGGAAATCCGTTCAGGAAGATCCAGGCCGCGCGAATATGACAGACCGTCAGCAAAATACAAACCCACCAAGGAGATGGTTGCGGACAGAAAGACAGGGACAGACACAGCAGCTGGGCTGGCCTCACGCTGACCGCTCCTTTCTTGCAGGGAGCTTGAGTGGGTTCTGACCCCGCAGTCTGGCGAGCGTCCCAGTCTCCTTTTCATTCCCTTCAGCCAGGGACTGGAATCACAAAGGGGAAATGGGGCCGCAGCAGGCAACAGACTTCCTCAAACTCCATCTGCCATGTCAAATGCGTTTAATGCTCTGGGAGGGGAGCGGGGTCTAGTGGTTAGAGGGTGGGCAGCAGGGAGCCGGGACCCCTGGCTCTTTTCCCTGGTTCTGAGAGGGGAGCGGGCAGGGCCCAAGCATACATTTTTGGGGCCCAGTACAAATTTATAACACAGGCCTTTGGGAATGGGAGTTGCAGCCTGGGCCAGCCCCCAACCCAGGGCCTATGGGCCCTGGTAAAGTGTACTCTTCCCCCCCATTTGGGGGTCTTAGAAGCAGGGTCTAGAGTGGTTAGAGGAGGGGCAGTTGGGAGCCAGGGCTCCTGGGTTCCCTGCCCAGCTGTGGGAGGAGAGTCGGGGGGTTAAAGGAGGGGACTGGGAGCTAGGATGCCTGGGTTCCATCCCCGGCTCTGTCCCCCCACACTAAGAACATGAAACGGACGAGTGGGTGCACTGGATGAACAGGTTCCGGCCCTGCCCTCCCAGATGTGCCACGGGACAAAGCGGACAGACAGACACTCAGGCTTTTAGCAGAGGTGGGGAGAGGAAGGGTCACGCCTGGCTCTCCGTCCCTGCTCAGGACATCTTCGGTCTCTGCAGGCTGTCAGAACAAAAGTTGGGTTCTTCTCCCCTCGGAACAGAAACGCCCCAGTTCCCAGCGTGATTACAGCAGCTCTGGCCGAGATCAGGGCCCCGTCGTGTGTGGGGTGGGGAACCCAGCGAGATGCCACCCCGAGCTCACGGGCTCAGAGCCTCACTGGCCAAAGGAAGGGTCGTTAGCACCATGTGGGGAAACTGAGGCACAGAACGATTGTGTGCCCGGACCATAATCACAAAGAGATTCTCCAGTCAAGCAGGAGGAGGAACCCAGGCATCCCAGCTCCATCCCCCCAATCGCCCCCCCGCAACCAGGGAGAGAACCCAGGAGTTTTAGCCCCAGCTCTCTCCTGCTCTAACCACTGGCCCGCACTTCCCACCCAGAGCTAGGGAGAGAACCCAGGCGTCCTAGCTCCCAGCCCCTCCGCAAGGTATGGAGAGAACCCAGGTGTCCTGGTCCCCGCCCTCTGCTGGTCAGCGCCGGTCCTGCAAGCTGCCCCCGGCCGTTGCCTGCTTCGCTTCCTGCCAGGGCTGGGCCCGGGACACTCAGAGCGAGGCGTTTGCACCCGGGTCAGGGCCCCGCCTCCCGCGCGCGCCGCTGGCACGATTGCACCCCTCCCCCCCAGCAGTGGGGGATGGGGCGCTGGCGGTGTCTCTTGCAGCGCTGGAGCTGCGGGCGGGGCCCGGGGCTCCGCGCCCCGGTGAGTGGCGCGCGGGGGGCCGCACACGGCAGGTTCCCGGGAAGGAACGTTGCAAACAGCTGCTCGCTCGGCTGCAAAGTGCAGGGGGCGGGGTGCGCGCGGGGTTTTGTTGCTTTGCGGAGGGGACAAAGAGCAGGGCCTCCGCTGCCAGTGCAATCCGTGCCCCTGCCCCCTGGCAAGCGGCCACGCAGGGAACCTGCTTGTGCAACTTTGCAAGGCCGTGCAGGGCGGCTCCTTCTGGTGTTTGCACCGCGGCGGGGTGGGAGGGAAGCGGCCGCAGTTGCAGAGCGCGATTGTTGCAGCCAGGCGGAAGTTGCCTTTACTAGCTGCCAGCTGTGAATCTGCTGGGCTTGCACGAAGCCGAGCGAACACCTGAGCAGTTTTGGAAGCACACAGTGGGACACTGGGCGTTATTTTTGCAGCAGGAGAAACGTGCAACCACGCCTGGGGTGGGTGCCGTTTGCATTGGCAACTTGCACCCAGGCAGCTGGGTTAGGCAGGGGTTCCCTGTTGCTGCTGTGGCAGATCTGGGGGGTTTGTTAAGGGCTGCTGCTTGGGTCAGGGTGTCGCGTCTGGCTTTGCCCGCATGCACCCAAGACAGCTTTTGCAGCAGCTGCATGCCTGCAGCTTGCATTTGCAACTTTGGATGCTTGGAACCAAGGGTGCACGTTGCAAAGCGTTTCTCCTTTTGCAGCGGCGCAGCTCAGGTGCAGGGTTGCAGTTTAGCGGGAGGTTGCACGTGCAACTTTGCAGGCAGTCAGCGCAGAGGACGGTTGCACACCCAGCGTTGGAAGCAAAACACGAATGTTGTGGTTGGTGCATTTAAATGCTTGCAGCTGCAGCTTGCAGGCCGGTGGCTCCTGGGGCGTTTGTGGGGGGCCGAGGCTGTCCCATGCAAGGCTCCTCGTGCATTTGTGATTGTGCATGTGCAATCCCAACTGTGTGGAAAGGGGCTGGGGGCAGCCACCATCATTTTTCATTTGCACCACTGCATCCCAGGCTGCAGGTCACACATGGGTGCTGTGGGTGCATTGGGGCCTTCGTTGGCTTGACCCTTTCCTGTCCTCCAGCAGCCCCTCTCAAGATGCCTGACCTCCTCCTTCCCGCTGCCCCGGCAGCCCGTGCCCCCCCTGGCACAGACGCTGGAACGGTACCTGCGGTCGCTGGAGGTGCTGGTGACGCCCGAGGAGCTGGAGGAAACCCGGCAGCTGGTGGAGGAGTTTGGGGCGCCTGGCGGCGAGGGGGAACGGCTGCAGGCGCAGCTGGAGCGTAGAGCAGCCCGCATGGAGAACTGGGTACAGCCAGGGGAGGACCCAGGTGTCTGGGGGCTGCAGAGGAGGGGAATAAGGTGTCCTATGGTGAGGGGGGAGGAGTGGGGAACCCAGGAGTCCTGTAAGGGTACCTGGAGGGGGGAAACAGGCGATGGAGGGACTCACGTGGAAGAGGATGGGAGGATCCGGCCAGGGACAGTGCTCCCTGCTGGTGACTAATGGCTCACACCCTTCAGTGCAATGAAGTGGTGCCAGGTCTCAGCCACAAAGCAGCTGCAGAGGGAGCTCAGGTCAAGAGCCACATAACCACCCCCCAGTTCTAACCAGGTCTGTTTCCAACCCTGCCCCCATAGATCTCAGATTGGTGGGTGCAGAGTGCATATCTGGAAAGCCGGTTACCCCTCGCTGTCCACTCCAGCCCGGCCGTCGTCCTTCCCAAACAGGACTATAGCGACTGGAGGGGGCAGCTCAGGTGGGTATCAGGGTGGAGGGGGCCAGGGCTGCGCTCCAGGGGGCTGTCGGTTGGGATTGTGGGGTAGAAGGGCTATGGGTTGGGGGTAAGGGGCACCGGCAGAGCTGGAGGACAGGGCTGGGCTGCAGGTTGGGGGTGAGCGATGGGGGGCTGCCAGACAGCAATGAGGGGTGGGAGGCTGTGGGTCGGGAGTGTGGAGCGCTGGCAGAGCTGAGATATCCTCCCACCCTCCAGGTTCGCAGCGAAGCTCATCGCAGGGGTGCTGGATTTCAAGGCTAAGATTGATCAGTAAGTGCCCGATGTGCTCCTCCTCTTTGGAGGGGTCTGTAGTGTGGGGGGCTGGCAGGGTTTGGGGGTGAAGGCTGGGAGACAGGTATTGGGGTGAGGGAGGGGCTGTATTGGGGCCCTGATGGGGGACCAGGGAGGGGAGGGCGCTATACTAGGGGTTGAAGGTCTGCGGGGGGTGAAAAGGGGAGGGCAGGGAGCTTTTCCCAGGGTTGGATGGAAGAAGGGCTGTCCTGGGATTGGGGGGGCTCTGCACCATCTCTCATTTGCCCCCCCAGGCAAGCCGTCCTGGTGGAGTACCGGCGGGGGCATGTCCAGTGCATGGCACAGTACAGACGCCTCTTTGCCTCCTGCCGCCTGCCCGGCCCCAAGCATGACGGCCTCCTGCTGCCCCCACCCGGGCGCCGGCCCCCCACCTTCATCACCGTCGTGCGCAATTTCCAGGTACCCGGGACTGCCTGGACCAGGCACAGCTGAGCCAGGATCAGGGTGGGGACAGGGGCAGGCGCTGGGGATCCTGACTTGTGAGACGCAGGGGATCGGTGTGGGATGGGGGGCCTGGAGTGGGGGGTGTGGCTGATTCTGGGGTGTCCAGGACTCCTGAGGGGGGGAGGTTGGAGAGGGGTGTGTGGGTTGAGGATCTGTGTCCCCTGGGGGACAGGGATGTTTGCGACGCGTGGGAGGTCTGGGATGGACTTGTAGTGGGGGGCTTGGGAGTCTCTAGGGGACAGTGGAATCTGAGATGGGCAGGTTGTCCGGGGAGGGAGCGTTTGGGGTCCACGGGGGTTTCTGAGATGCGCCCGGGACATCCCCCAGTTTTTCCAGCTGGAGGTGTACAACAGCGACGGGACGCCGCTCACCGTGGACCAGCTGCACCAGCAGCTGCAGCGCATCCGGGGGCTGTCGTGGAAGACGGACAAGGAGCCACTGGGGGTCCTGACCAGCGACCACCGGCACACCTGGGGCCAGGCCTACAGCACCCTCATGAGAGGTATGGGGCCAGGCCTATAGCACCCTCATAAAGAGTGCAGGGGTCCTCGAAGTTGGAACCAGGCCAGCAGCATTCTCATGCGGTCTCCTGCAGACATAATACGGAAGGGGGAAAGGAGGCGGGATTTCTTGCTTTGGGAGGGGCTTAAGGGCTATCCGAAAACAGGGAGATTTTGGGTTCAAATCCTACCTGGTGCAAGAGGATGGTGCTGACCTTGGGAGTGGGGTCGTACCATCTGCTGACCCTGCCCCCTTACGCCCCGCCCTCCCCAGACCGGCTGAACCGGGAGTCAGCTCGGTGTATCCAGCGCAGCCTCTTCACCGTCTGCCTGGACGCCCCAGTGCTAAAGGTGTCGGACGAGCGCTACCCCAGCCGAGTCGCCGCTCAGATGCTGCACGGGGGCGGCAGCTACTCCAACAGCGGCAACCGCTGGTTTGACAAGAGCCTGCAGGTGAGGCGGGGTGGGACTTCCTGCTTTGGGAGCAAGGGGGTGGGACTTCCTGCTTTTGAGGAGGCGGAAAAAAATGTGGGAAGGGAGGCTGAATTTCCTAGTTTGGACTGCAGGGGCAGGACTGTGTGTACAGGAAGGCAGGACTGCCTATTTTATGGAAGAAGGGGTTGGGTGGGACTTCCTGTTTTGGGATTAGTGGTAGAAGAGGCAGCACTTCCTGTCTTGCATATCTGATCCATTGTGTGATTGTGCTGTGTCTCTCCTTCCCTGCCCCAGTTCATCGTGGGGGAGGATGGCGTTTGTGGGGTGCTGTACGAACAGGCTGTGGCTGACGGGTCCCCCATTGCCACCATTATCGACCACGTCCTTGATTACTGGTAACTCCTGAACCAGGACATTTAAATCTGTGATCCCCTTGCACACTCAGATCAACCCCTGGGGAAACAGGATTTGGGGGTCATATCTCCCTACAAGCAGCCCCCCAATATTCCCCTGAATTAGGGACCCCCTTAAAATGGGAAATAGGGTGAGATTTGGGTGATCTACCCTCCCCACAGGAGACTATCCTTAATTGTGCTACGTAGGAGCTCCCCAGTATGTTCACCCTTCCCTACTGGGTGGTATTCCTTGTACCCCAAGTGACACTGTGTGGGGGAGGGTAACTAGAGGTCCATTTTCAAGGGGCAGCAACTCCTGATCCCCCATTTCTACCCTATATGGGGCCCCCAAGATGGGAAACATGGTGGAGTTGGGATCAGAGGTTCTCCCTCATATCTCCACTGAGGAGGAGAGGGGTGGGACTTCCTGTTTTGTGAATGGGGAGGGGAGGAGCTGGTGGGGGGAAGGGGTGGGACTTCCTGTTTTGTGAATGGGGAAGGGAGGAGGCTGGCAGGGGGCATTGTATAGGGGCTGAAAAGGGCAGTAGCCTGATTGTGGGGCACGGCAACCGATCCAGCCCGGTGAGCTGGGGAGGCCACACCCCCGTCTGACCCCTGGCTCTCCGGCATCTCTGGCAGTAAGGACCCCGACACACCACGCGCACCAATGACTCCACTGCCCCTGCCCTACAAGTTGTACTTCTACATCACCCCTGAGATCCAGCACGACATTGAGCGAGCCAAACAGAACCTGGACATGTGAGGACTGGGTGGGAAAGGTTGGGGAGCAGGGAGGGGAACGGGGGGAGGGGACTGCATAGGAGCTGTGGGCCATGGGAGGGAGTAAGATGTGGGGAGAGGATGCGGGCAGTGGGGTGGATTGAAGATGGTGGGGGTCTTAGCCCCCTTCTAACCTCTCTTTTCCCCCAGCCTGATCACGGACCTGGACATCAGCTGTTTCACTTTCCGGGGCTTTGGGCAAGGGCTCCCCAAACGCTTGGGACTGGGCCCCGACTCCCTGCTCCAGGTGGCCCTCCAGCTGGCCTACTACAGGTAGAGCTGAGCCCCACGGTGCTGGGCTGGGCTTCCTGGGGGCATGGATGGGAGGTGCGGGGAGGGGGCAGGCTGGGGGTGGGACGTCGGGGAGGTCCATTTGGGGCTGACCCCTCTCTCCCCACAGGACACACGGCTCACTCTGTGCCACCAGCGAGGTGGCATCGCTGCGCCGCTTCCATCTGGGCAGGACGGATGCTGTGCGCCCTGCAGCCCCCCCCGTGCTGCGGCTGGCCCGTGCCATGGACGCACCTGATGGTCAGGTATCCAGCCCCACACGGCCCCCTCCGTGACTCCCCCCATGCTGTGACTGGCTCATGGCATGGCTGCACCCCACGGCCCAGCATCCATCCCCACTGTACCCCACAGCTGGTACCCAACCCCCACACTGCATCCCATGGCTCCCTGTGCTGTGGCTGGCCTGGGCCATGGACGCACCCCACAGCCACCCCTTTGCTGTTCCTGGTGGCCAGCCCCACGCCATGGATGAGCCCCACGGCCAGGTGCCCCCACTGCCAATTGTTCCCCACACTCCAGGCTCTTACCCCCCCTTCCCTGGCTCCCCTCAGGATGAAGAGACGCTGTCCCTGCTGCAGGCGGCCGTGGAGTCCCAGAGTGCCAGGACTGAACAGGTGAGCCCCCCCCCCACTGCAGGACTGGGACCCAGGCAGGCAGCTGGGCCAGGGGCGGGAGTGATCCAGGCGTCTGGCTGTGACTCCCCACAACAACAGCCCTGTGCCTCTTTTAAAGACTAACACATTTATTTATCGCCTGAGCTTTCATGGGAGAAATTCCCACTTCCTCAGCTTTCTCCCAGGAAAGCTCATGCAATAAATAAATGTTAGTCTTTGAAAGTGCCCCAGGCCTCCTTGTTTAGCTGAACGAGATTGACACGGCCCCCCTGGAACTCCCCCCCCCACAGGTGCTGGCGGGACAGGGCTTCGACCGGCACCTGCTCGGACTGAAGCTGGCGGCAATCGGGGATGGGCAGCGGCTGCCAGAGATCTTCATGGACACGGCCTTTGCCATTGCTACGCACTGCCGGCTGCTTACCGGCCAGGTATGTCCCCTGCGGCCCCCCAGTTACCCCCCCTCTGCCCCACAACATCCCTCATCTGACCCACACAGCTCCCTCTACACCAC
>ML685852.1:11252310-11366550 GCA_007922175.1 Pelusios castaneus | reverse complement strand
AGTACTTCTAGTGTTTCAATAGTACCCTGTATCAGAACCAACAAAGTCCATTATGAGGGCCCATTACTGTTCTGGCTTGTCCGTTCCAGAGACTGTTTCCCCCCATTTCCACAATGATGGATGATTTTGGTTGATTCTCCAGCTACCTCAAAAGATCTAGTAGGAGGAAAATCTTCATTTCATATATATAGTGTTTATATCATAATAGTGACAGGGCACACACAAAGGTACCTGCTTCCAGTAAGTGTTTTATTACTTGTAAGCCTAGCTAGGAGAGGTGTGGCCTGCCTAAAGGAACAGAAATTGAAAAAGCAGTACAATTCAATTAACTGTTTAGTCTCTAAATTCTACACTTTTGTCTGTGGTATAGCCCTGTAGGCTGAAATTAACATTGCTCTGCATGATTTCAAGATAATATAGGTGCCGTTTTATAGGCTTCACTTCTTTTACTCTTCCTCAGTAGTTTCACTTTATTGACATAAGCGTTTCTCAGAGTTTCTTGGTTCAGCATGCTGACCAGAAACGACTCAGGGAGGCTCAGTGTCCCTTCTGGCAATGACAAGTGCCTACGTGAAATTGAAATGCCAGAATTACTGTTCTATAAACCAGTATCAACTGCCAGAGTACACTTGGTGTTAAAACGAGGTGTGTGGAAGTGGTGAGACTTCAACTGTAATTCTTCAGGGCAGGCACTGTCTTTTCTGCTGCGTTGTGAACAATGCTGAGTACACAGTTCATGCTGAACCAGTAATAATAATGGAACAGTTCCAGTCTGAAGGCATGGGTCTGGCACTAGAAGAATGGGCCACCATGTTGTGTTTCATTTCAGTTGTGTGGAGTTTTATTCAGTTCCCAATACCAAATCCCGTTTTGTGTGTGTTTTAGTGCACACTCTATGGCACAGGCGGTAATACTCTGACTGCTCATCAATGGACTCAGAAGATAAAGACGGAGAGGAAGAGAGTCTGCAGACAGCTTTCAAAAAGCTAAGAGTAGATGCCTCAGGGTAAGTGAGCTTGTGGTACAACATCGTAGTTCGTCAAGTTTTGATAAATTAAAAAAAGGCTTTGTACTTCCATTCTTTGATGCCTTACAAGCGTTACCTAAGTCTCCACCCGGGAAGTAAGGGACATAAAAGAGTCATTTCAACGACCACAGCAAAGCACTTGTCTCGGGTGGAAACACGGCTAGTCAAGGGAGTTGTGGGATAGATGGCTCACTTGACTTCTGACTGTTTGCATTCACTGCACTTGTCTGAGCAGTTGAGAGAGTGAGGCACGTAAGGCATTTCTGGTAATGCAATTGTATGCTTCCAGTTCTGACAGGGCCTAGAGCAGTGCTTTTCAAACTTCTTTTCTTGGGACCCAGTTGGAAAAAATCATTTATGCCCGTGACCCAACAATGACATGTTTGAGCAATGCATTTCAGTCTTTTGGCAGCAGCAGCAGGAGGTGCTGCGACCCAGTGCTGGGTCCCACCCCTAAGTTTGAAAACCACTGTCCTGTTGTCCTGTATAGGAGTTGCCTTGCTTTCCATTTTTGTCTGAGAGGGATTCACTTCTAATGCCACATCTTCCTTCCGTCCGTCCCACTGCCTCCTTGGTCTGCTGCTATAACCATCCTGTCCTCCTGTTTCTAGTGAACCCAAAAGTGTCTGTTTAGCAATGAGCCTGTGACAATAGAAAGCGGAACATTAACGTATCCTTCTGAGAGAAGCAGGGCGCAATATCAATATACGGATACTGAGACAAACATTGTGGCACCATCTCAATGTGTTTTCCTTCTCACTCAGATGTACCGCATCTCTCTCCGTGAGTGAGGGAACAAGTCTGAGGGCACCAATAAGAACAGCTGCAGATGGAGCCAAACCTCAACCTGTCTGCTCCAAAGAGACTTGGCATGGGTAAAACACAGTGTTAACTGAACTGTACATTTATTTCTTGTTAATTAGAGATGATGAAAACAGTAATATGTCAGACGGATTGCTGTTTAATGAAGCAGCTGAGCCATGCTATTTTTTTGCTTTTTTGTTTATAGAAACCATCTTAATATTTTTAAGGCTTTTAACAATCCTTGAAGCAAATGTTTGATTGTCTTCCTGCAAGAGATACCAGTGTCCATATCTGTCATAGTTACTGCACCATTGGCCCCTCGTGATAGCTTTGAGAACACCCTCCTTCAGCTCTCAGGCCTCTAGCTGCTACCTGACTGGGTGGAATGTGTGACACTTCCATTCTCAGACCAGGCTCTGAGTATCAGTTCTCTGTTACTAACTGATTACCTCACCATCAAAATTGCTGGGCGCTGTGCATGGTGGCTGAGGTGGGGGGTGGGTTCCCAAGCACACCGCTGAAAGCTTCTCTGGGTGGCTTCTTTCCGTGGCATGCCTTGGGACCCCTGCCACTGAAGGAAGCCACTCAGAGTGGCATGCAGCTGAATTTTCAGGCGATGTCTGCTTTTATTTCCAGCAGAGGCAGCTGCTGGCACGGGCTGAGGGTCGGGAAGAAGGAGATGACACAGGAGTTGGCAAAGGTTGCCGACTCCTGTGCTACTCCGATAAGAGTATATGCACACATGCACTCTCTCTCTCTAACTACGTTACATATAAATATTCTTAGATTCTTACATAGTGCTCCTACAGTATTGATAACATTCCATATCAGCTCCTCTTCCGTCATCAGCTCAATTACTGATACTCAAGATGAGGATGATGCATCAGTGACAGTTGTCATCTGAGTCCTCTCCTCTCCTTTCTTGCACCCAGACTCTTAGGTGTCCTGGATGGTCATTTTGTAGTTTAATACGAGTGAAATTAAAACCCACATCATTTCTTTCTCCTGAGTCTGTTGCTGATTCCCTCAAAGCCTCCTCAGCTTGTTTCAGTTACAGAAAACTTCCTACAGCTACACTCCCACTTTCTTCTCTGGCTTCCAGCGTAAGCTAGCGTGGAGAGAAAGTCAGTTCTCTCTCCCCATCTGTCATGGGGTAAGCCCACCCCATTGTCCCGTGGCAGGGAGATTCAGGGGTGGCGTGAGGGAAAAACAGGCATCTGCATGGTCTTGATTCGACCTCTGGGGTCCTCAGAGGTTGACTTAAACCCGCACAGCTCAACTGTGATTGGAACAACTTGGATTGGAGCAACTTGGCCTAGCGGGCAGAGTCCGTAGCAGGCCCTGGGGTTCAGAACAACGTGGCCTAGCAACCAGGGTCAGTAGCAGAGGCATCTGTTACAGGGCGTGCAGTCCCCTGTGTAGGGAGATCAGGCCCTCCCACTCCACTGAGCTCAAGCCCAGGGCCCTAGTGGTGTTGGCAAGGGGTGTCTAGCACCCGATCAGCGGGGATCCATCTGCAACACATTGACCCTCATTCCGCACCTCCCCCTGTTACACCATTCAGGCCCCCTGGGCGACTTCGTCCTTGATTGTTGAAGGAATTGCCTTGCAGGTCTCCGGGGTGATTCCCTGGATGTCTGGGCTGGCAAAGAAGGGTGATTGTCCATCAGTCAGGTCTGTCGGGTTCCAGGCTCCCAGCATCTGCAGCTGACACAGCTCCAGGCCCAGAGCCTTCAACACAGGTCCTTCCTCCTCGCTGGTCAGCCCCAAATGAGCTGGGCTGCTCCTTTTTATACTGGGGCAGCAGTTAGAGCATGCCCATCAGGGTCTAAGGGGCGGGAGTTTCACTGCCCATGGAATAGGCTGAACTCTTTCAGTGTGGGGTTAGCCCACCCCATCACACCATCCCTCTTTATTTAAAGGCACAAGAGAATTTAATCACGGACGCTGACATTTGTAGCTATTGTGAATGTGCGTTCAGAATATCTTTTGTCAGATTTCGTCTGTGACTGATTGAACAGTTACACTAGAAAGTTGTGTGCTACTGTAAGCTGTCTAATGTAGCCACTCTAAGCCGACAAGAGAGAGCTCTCTTCACCACTTAACTACTCCAACCTCGCAAGTGCTGTCCACACTGACAGCATAACTAATGTGATTTATTCACACCCCTGAGCAACATATGTTATTCTGACAGAAGCTGTAGTGTAGATATAGCCTTAACCAACTAAGGGTGTTCAGTTACCCATGGAATGCTGGGATTTTCTATAGACTCATAGACTTTAAGGTCAGAAGGGACCCGTACGATCATCTAGTCTGTCCTGCAAAATTCAGGCCTCAAAACCTCACCCACCCACTCCAGCTATAGGCCACCAACCTATGACTGAGTTATTTACCTCCTTAAATCATGATTCAAGGACTTTAAGGTACAGAGAATTCACCGGTAGGTGAACCATGCCCTGTGCTGCAGAGGAAGACGAAAACCCCCCAGAGCCCAGGCCAATCAGCCCTGGGGGAAAATTCCTTCCCAACCCCAGATATGGTGATCAGTTAAACCCTGAGCATGTGGGCAAGTCTCAACAGCCAGTTACCCAAGAAACAATTCTCTGTAATAACTCAGAACCCCCCCATGTACTCTCCCCTCTTAGGCCACTTGTAAATCCACCACACGTAGCCAAATATCAGTCAATTTCCAAAACAGGCTAATCATACTATCCCCTCCATAAATGTATCAAGCTCAGATTTGAAAGCAGTTATGGTTTTTGCCCCCAAAACTCCCCTTGGAAGGCTATTCCAGAACTTTACTCCTCTAAAGGTTAGAAACCTGCATATAATTTCAAGCCTAAATTTCTTGGTGGACAGTTTATAACCATTTGTTCTGGTGTCCACATTGGTGCTGTACTCAAATAATTATAGAGATAATTATTATACAGGTCTGACACTTGACACTGTCTTCCTGTAAGTGAGCATTAGGCTCTGGAACAGAATTCTGAATAACTTAATTGTTCATCTTTTGTTCACTGACAGGTGTGTGAGGAAGCCCTCCCGAGGGTCAACAAGAACCCAGCGTCGTAGGCGTTCCAAATCTCCTGTCCTGCATCCTCCAAAGTTTACCTACTGCAGTATGAAAGCATCTTCTGCCCGCAGCCAATTGAAACACAAAAGCCAGCAAGACACTTCAAAGAATAATGTCGGTTCAGACATTTGTGTTACAGAAGAACCATGTACAGGAAACAGGTACAATTCCTGCTTTGAAGCCAGCGATTCCAGAAGAGCTAGAAATGAACCTTTGGAAACTTCTACAACTTCACAGCCTTTGGAAAATTCAAGAGAGAATTGTGCTGCTGTTTCTTCGTCCTTTGAAACCAACCTGGATTCTAACCATCCTTCAGATTTCCAGGCATTATCCATGCTCACCAATAGCAAACAGTGCCCCTGTGTGGACAAGGAATGCCAGTGCAAGCCGTGGCAAGCCATGGAAGTGTACTCTTTCTCCGGCTTGCGGAGTGTCTTGTCGGAATGTGAAAAGGCCATGCTAGAAGTCCATTCCCAGTCTCTGCAGAACAAATCACCTTCTGCTATGGCTTCATCAGGTTCTCCCCGATCTTGTTCTGAGCAAGCTCGAGCCTTTGTGGACGATGTGACAATTGAAGATCTTTCAGGATACATGGAATATTACTTATATATTCCCAAGAAAATGTCCCACATGGCAGAAATGATGTACACTTGACTAAAAGGAATCCATGGAGAATCATGGGCTGGAAAGTCGGTGGTAATGAGTGGGTGAAGTGCTCCCTCAGGGCCATAAATGGGAATTTGGCTATTCTCGTTGCTGTGTATTTGATCAAATGTTTCTTTGTACCATACAGTGTAGTTTTTTAATAAAGTGAAAAACAGATGCTAGCCTTTGAACTAACTGTTTTAAAAGAATGCACTAAAATTTCTACAAACCTCAAAGAATGCATTGTAGATCAAATAAACTCCCTTTGGTCTGTGCTGTGGACATTTGAGCTGCCTGTCCTGCTTTCACTATATGTCTTAGAAGAATAGGCTTTTGTGTTTGACGAAGAGGATTTGTGGGGTTTGGGAATCTGTTCTCTTTTTAATTGCAGCATACGTAACACAAACCAGGTCCTAGTAACGAGCAGAAACAGTACGTAGCTAAGACTCTGCCTTAAACCAACCTGCTTGTGGAGGAAGGATGAGTAAGTATTCTGGATGTTGGGCATGGTGTCTTTCATTCCTGCACCTGAGTATTGCCTTGTTGATTCCACTTGAAGCAAACATCGAAGGCTTCTTCCTCACCACTCTCTTTAGAAGTACAGAATGCAATGGAGCACGGTTCTGCATCCTACATTCTAATAAATAATAGCTCTTTCACAGCACTCTATTTTATACCTGGGGAAACTGAGGTAGAGAAAAGCAGTGACTTGCTCAAGGTCATAAGATAGGCCCGTAGCAGAGCTGACAATAATTCATATCTGAAACCCCGTCCAGTGCCTTATCTAGTAGGTCACACTGCATTTGTAGTCGAAAATCATCTCTGGTGCACACCCCTTACTGAGTTTTCCTCACTGGTTGTTTCTGGGCTAGTATTCCTACGAGCAGTGCGCCTGGACGGGGACAGAGAGACTGTATACACACCATACAAACGACGGTGTAGGGCAATGACACAAGCTAATGAAAATGTTCTGTCAGAACATTGGTTGCGGAAGGTGACTTTTTGACTAACCTGAAAATGTTGTGAAAATGCACTCTTCAGTTTTCATTTATCAGCAACTTTGGGGAGGAGGGAGTTTAAACGGCCCCCTCCCCCCCCCACCAATTCCTTTTTTTTCCACAGGGCAAATCATTTCCCAAGCCAGCTCTGCACTCAAAATCAGCTGTAGAGCCATAGTAGAAGAGCAACAGCCTGCTTGTGCTTTTCCAAACACTATTGCAATCTCTGCTTGTAAACCTCAAGGTTAGTGGACAACAGTTTGGGGAATTACTGCCGTTTCTTTACAAATCACTTGTTAGCAGATGTCTGTGTCTGTTTTGTGCTGTGGAACCTCAGAGAGAATTCCCAGATAAAATGTATACATCTGGAGTTACAACTGAGTACAGATCAGTAATTTATGGTTAAATACATTACAAGGGTCTTGTAATTATCCACAAAACAAGTATCATGTGGCCTGGAAGTTCAGAGCTAAACGTCTACTTTAAAAGAAATCCGAACATGCTGCAATCTGAAAACAGACAGTCAAGGCACCTAAAAACTAGAACTGCCCTGTAGTGACGGGGCAACAACCATATAACTTATTAATGCGTAATGGTGTTTGTAGTCCCAGATGAGATTACACTGATTTTTAGACACATCAATGTTGACGTTTTTACTCACGTCATGTCACTAGGAGGCACAGTTAAGGTTATTTGAGTGCTTTTCCTGTGCATTCCACACCTTAACACAGTCTGGATTTCTTTTGTTTAGCCTTAACTTGGAATTTCTTGGGTTTGTAACGCTTTTGAGAATTATAAAATCCCTGTAATGTTACCTTTAAATCCCAGCTCAGTGTTTTTATCTGAAAATTCCTTTGTATTGCTTTTTATTAATCAAAACTTTCATGCATGAATACTAAACAAGAAATGCAGAAGGAAATGAGAACATATATTTCTAATGGTGTGAAGATGTCGAATAGTGACCTTTATATTTTTTTTCTTTGAACGTTTAGAGCCAGGTTCAGCAGTAGACTCTGCTTCACTACATGCTGGAGCAGCCAGTGCACATGGCCATTTTCTCCCAGCTCCTGGCCTTCACATTCCCCAAGTTTCCTTTATGTGCCCTGCATTTCCCCGCCCATCTCCATACGACTGTTCTCTCTCTCACATCTGCCTGTGGACCGTGGCGCTCTATTTCCCCTTTCTTCCTGTGACTTTCTCCTACACCCATACACACCTCCCCTGTACTCTCCCCACTCTTTCCCTTCTTTCCTGTTCAATAAATCGGTTGCAGGCAGTAGTTTTTTTTAAAACAGGGATTTAGGATTAATGATGTTTTACCCAATCTTCAAAAAGAAAATTTCTTCTTATCAGGGACCAACAATGATGTTCTTCTACAGCAAATTCTGTGAAGTGCTCTCTTTCAAAATGGTTGCCATTTCCTATTGTTAGAGCCCTGCAAATCCACAGATGCAATGCAGCTATCCGCAGACCATTTCTTGCAGATCGGATTCGGATCCACATATTATTTATCTGTGCAGGGCTAGAGCCCTGCAAATACGCAGATATCCACAGATATCCGCATTATATCCACATCCGCGGATACAATGCAGATATCCACAGACCATTTCTTGCCAATACAGATTGGATACAGATCCACATATTTGTATCCGCGCAGGGCTCTACCTGTTGTTCTCAAAGGGCTTCCACTGGCAAAGATACCCTCTTATAAAATGGCGACTACTATTGAGAGGTTCCCAAGAGGTTAACAAATCCATACTATAGAGCATCCATGTAACATGTTTTCTCCTCTAGCTTATGCTAGTATTCCACTTGAAATTGGTATTAGTTGTTTGACCCACAACAAAAACAGCCAATCAACCCCCTACCAACTCTCCATGTACCATTTGAATATGGAATATGGGTCTACAAAATGGGTGGAAATAGCACAGAAGCTAACTTTCCAAGGAGTTATTCCATGTGTCCAGTGTTAGATGGAAATAGTTTGAAGACAGACATTATTTCAGAACATTTTGGCACCTTCAGTTCTAATTGGAAACACCTTTCGGCTGGCGCGTCAGCTCTTCCAAAGCTGCCTGAAATACAAGTTCCAAAGGGGTAGCCGTGTTAGTCTATTGCAGAGAAACAAACAAGGAGTCCTGTAGCACTTTTAAAGACTAACATTTATTTATTGCATGAGCTTTCGTGGGAGAAAATCCCACTTCACCAGACGCTTTGAAGAAATCCAAGGAGGACGATGGTTCCCATCTTGGCTGTTTCAAGCTTGCTCATCTCCAGTCGAGCCAGAATACTGCTGCTAAGATTATCTTTGTTGCTTGTCTCGCTGATCACATCAATCCCTTCACTGAGTCCCTCTGTTGGTTCCCTCTTCACTTAGCTAGTTAACTCATAGTGATATCAGCCTCTGCCTTCGATCTGCCAGATCCTCTGACTTCCTTGCCCACCAGTCAACTTCTTCAGTAGACGCCTTCAAGCTTTCTTCCATGCCGCCGGGGAAAACTGGATAGAATTCCTAAGCCCCACCTCGCTGTAGTGTCCACCAAACTCTGTTGGTTGATTGTGGCTAGGCAAGTGAGGCATTAGGACTTCCTCTCTACCCCATCCTTCAGTTTTCTTCTCCTTTACTGTTAGTCAGTGGTTTTCAAACCATGGGTTGGGACCCAATACTGCATCGCAGACCCTCAGGTACTGGGTCGCGGCGCCCCCTGCTGCCAGCGCCAAAAGACAGGAATGCATTGCTCAAAGATGCAATTGTGGAGTCACGGACATAAATGATGTTTTTCAACTGGGTGTCAAGAAAAAAGAGTTTGCAAAGCCCTGCTCTTAGTGATGCCTCCATTCCTGCTGTTCCACAGCTAACAGCCGCTCCAAAACAAGCAGCTCATAAAGCGGAGCCAATGCTTCCCCCTGTTCATTTGCATCATGGTACGTTCCCAGTTGCTCCTCTGTGTGCGTTTGGTTGTTCCGTTGTAAGCCCACTGAGGCAGGGCTTGCTATGGCTATACAGTACCTGGCACAACTGGCCCCTCAATCTGGGTTCAGCCTCTGGGCCCGACCGTAACAAAAATGGTTACAGGGTGTCCCAGCACTTCCTGCCCAGCTCAACTAGAATGTGGAGAGCTGCGAGACAAAGACATCAAAGAAGTTCACTCTTTCCAGCCAGAGAAATAGCTCTGTTTGGAATGTGGGACGGAAGGGCAACCTGGTTCAGTGAATTATTTTTCTCCTTAAGGGCAGTGGGATGAGTCCCACTGTCTTAGACAGCTTCTGACAGGGGTGATCTAGATATAGTTAATCCCGCCCTGACATGGACTAGACAATCGTTTGAGGTTTGTGTTTATGATTCTGTTAGATACGTGTTGGCACTCCTAGGTGCAGGCCTGCTGGAAAAGAGAAAGCAGCTGATTCCCACCATTTAAAAAGAAACAAAAACAGGGCCATGTGTCTGTGTTTCTGAAGTCCTGGATTCACCCTGCGAGCTACCTTTAAATCACAGTCCCTGGAGTTTAACCCTTAGCATGCCTGCAGTTTGGTGCTTTCCATTTCTCTAGTCGGCACTTTTCAGACACTAACGAATTAACTTCACAACCTCTGGTGGTATAGATGAGTATCACCCCCATTTTACAGATGGGCAAACTGATGAGGCGAGAGAGGGGAAGACACTCTTTCAAGGCCACTCAGTGCTTCACTTGGTTTATTAGGCCTGACCTGTCTGAGTGGCAGCCAAGTACACACTTCCAAATCCGGGAATAGCTGAAGGATCTAGAGCAAAACAGAGGCTGTCATTTATATTCTTGACCACACAATATATAGTATATGATCAAATTGTCCACTAGATGGTGCTTGTTGGACAATGATCTGTCCCATTCTGAGCTGCTCCCCTTCTCTTGTTCTAAGCCCAACGCAGTGGCACCATTTGATTGTGTCCATTGTCAGTGAGAGATTTTAATATAAAGGGGTCCAGGAAGATGCTATGAACACCTCCTATTTGTGTGCCTGGAGGATAGAAAATGCTAAATCCGAGCTAGGGAAGTTGGCACTGCATTTCTTTTCACTGCAGACTGTGCCTTTAAATTAAGTGGCTGATCAGGGGTGCTCCGAGTTTGTGACCACATCGGTAACTTGCCAGCCACGTAAAAACAGCATCAGGTGTGCACTTACAGCCAGAATACGGAGTGAACAGCTCCAGTGCTGGGGGTTGTATCACTTTTGGCAAATGCGTAGAAATTGCCTGCTGTTTAATTCCCCTGGCGGAAATGCTGTAGCTGAACAGCTTTTCCTGTTAAGTCATCACAGGCTGCGCTGAGGCCTCCAGCTATCCTTTGCAAGTCCTGACGAAGGAGTGCCTCTCTTCCAGGATTGTTTCATGAAAAAGAGGAGGGTGAAGTAGCAAGGGCAGCAAGAGACCTTACTAATGCCCAGTTGTTCCCTCTGCCTTGATTTCCCCGATTTGTGGGACACAATGCACTGGGAAATGAGGACACAACTGGAAGAGGCTGATTAATTTTTAACTCTTTTACCCTCCCTCCAACACCAAAAAATGGTTTTTAAAGGAAGTTCGGCTCATTTCAAAAGCTAATTGTGAAGGCCAGACCTGCCTTGCACATCATCCTGTTGTAGACAGTCTCTGTGGGGAATGAATAAGCTGGGAAACTCCTGTTAAAGTTTCTTAAATAGGGGCACACGCCACCAAATTTCTCAGTCACCTTCCAGCCATCCCTCAGTCCTCATCCCAGAGAGAGCTAGTTCTACAGTTGTGGAATTAGGGACAAAGTCAGAAGCTCAGAAGACTGACTATGGGAAAGACTCATGGGGACAGGTCTCTGAAAATGACCTTGTAAAATGTGCAAGTCTGTCCTTTAGTGCGCTCCCAAGTCCAGCCCTTGCACACCCAGCCAGCAGCTAGACACGATTTGTTACCTGGTTTGTGAAACATGCAGGTTTTTGTGTGCACAGACATGCGCCAGCACATTTTGCACATGCATCTTGTGTGGGCACAGATTTAGTTTCCCTCATTTACTGAATTTGTCCTCTCAGCCAATGCAGGATTTCTTTTATTCTCCCAGGCTTCAATCCGCTTAATCTGAAGTGGTGCTTCAGACTTTTCTTTGGAGACTGTTCCAGTGCTAAAGATGACAGCTCACACTGACAGGGAGCTTTGCCAGATATGAAGCCAAATGGTGAGGTGTACATGTCCTGATTTTCAGACCCGTGTGCTCCTTGTTGTGTGGCAAAATATATGTATGATTGTGTACAACCAATTTGCACTCCCACATACTGTCAACGTATTCAGCCAAAAGAGTCACACCTACAGAAGGCCCTTAGATGTCTAGCCAGTCATTTGCATGAGCGTTGACACTGACTGTGCACAATTACAATATGAAATGTATTGTCCCAATTCTGATTAAATTTCAGCAATCTAGTCAGTAAATAAAACCACTGTAGCCCACGCTGGCTAGTAGCGTCTTTTTGCTCTGTGCTGGTACAACACCTAACACAACGGGGTCCTGGTCCGTGATTTGGGCTGCTAAGTGTTACCGAAATGCAACAAAATCATAATAATTATTTCATAATTGGAACATGCAAAAGTATGAAAACATCCGACAAATCCTTGCTTCTTTGTTCCATACAGGGCTGCAGGTAGGAAAGCGCCCGCTGGACAATTTCTAGGCAGGTGTATTTATGAATCAGTTTATTCTATGTACAGTTGATGCTACAATTCCTGGCATCAATTGTAAAAACGTTCCTAATGAGATACGGGTTTTGGAAATGTAGCTGGACCCCTGAGTTGGTGCGCAGGTAGCAGAGATGGTTTCTGAGTGAAACAATGCCTGCCCGGTATAGTGACTTTCAGCCCTGCCAGGAGTGTAAATGGGTTGTGATTTAACACACACCACCCTCTTCTTTGATCAATTCAGACCCAGTTCTGATTCGGCTGCCCTGCATTTAGCCCCAATACGGAGTGTAATGAAATTCAGTCTCCTCGCTCCAGTAATGAGCCCATGTGATGCTCGGGTGGTGCTGCTGCTGCTCTTCTCTCCTTCCTCTGTTCTTCCCATCTCAGGCTGTCATGGCGACTCCCAACAATGCTACTCCCACCAACTGCAGCTGGTGGCCCATTTCAGCTCTCGAGAATGCTGCAGGGAAATCTGCGGAGGTTGAGGACACCCAGGATCCGGCAGACCCTGTTCTCAGATCCAAGGATAGGCTGGTTTTGTATCACTGGACCCAATCTTTCAGCTCACAAAAGGTAAATGTTCTGCTGGGAAGAATCACCTCTGATAGCCAGGGCAGAGACCTGCCTTGGAAGAATGGCTTGGGTGGATGCTTTGTAGGATGCGCAGATCGGCTATTCCTCAGGGGCTGAAAGGGGAGCAGCTGGCAACCAGACTGTCTAAATAATGGTGTGTTTTGCGCCTGCATTTCTACATTTTGACAGAATCTGTGTGGGGTGGGAAGAGTGGGTGGAGGAGTCACTGTAATTCTGCCTTTGATTTGGGGTCAGATTTGGGGCAGGGAAATGTTCCTGATTCTGTTTAATCTAAAACTGGAATCTCATGGGAAGCTAAGAGGGAGAAGTGTAAACAAAGGCAATTGCATTGAAATCCTAGGAGGACAATCCTTATGTTGGGGGAGGGGAGGGTAGCCATACATACCATGGTCACCATGAGTTCTTATATCTCCTGGTATAGCATTCCAGCCAGGGCTCAGCCCCGTGCCAAACATGTTATTGAAATCCCATTTCCTCAACTCTCTGAGTCTGTCCAGAGCTGCCACGAATGGATTTTGGTAACAAATAAGAATCAGTCATAATCTCTACTCAATAATGGATGTTTTAGTCTGCAGCTCAGGACAGCTGCTGATGGTCAACAAACCTGAGCTAATTTTCCTGCTCCCAGACAACCCTAGTGGTTCTTCTTACCCTCATAATATGTGTGAGGTGAATTATTCAGAGCAGAGAAGGTGGACAGAAAGTTTTCAAGATGCGGGGGCCTTTGGTTTCTCATGAGAGTAGAATGGTCCTCAGCACGTTCTGGGAGGAGGCTGTGTGGGGAGGGGGAACTTGTGTGTGTCCACAGAGAAATCAGTACAGCAGGTGTCTATCAATGTCCCAGCCTTTCTTCCCATTCTTCCTCTTGTGATGGGGGATGAAGGTGCTTATTCTGCATTTGCACAGCTGGGTTTTAGGTGGAACAATCTGACACCTGTCTTTCCTTCCCTCCCTGCATTGCAAAGTCCCTTTTCAGGGGGAGAGGGTTGTTATTCAGACCCTTATCTATTGCTTTTCTCATTTGTTTCCCAGCGCTGGGAGGGAAACAGTTAACCAGCTACTCACACAGGATTTTTTACAACCAATCCAGAGCTAGCCTTTCCTCTGCCAGAACTGATGGGACTCCATGGCACATTTAAGGGCACAGTGACCAATTTCATATTATTTGTTCCCAGCTTGATTTCTTTGAAAGTCACTTGCAAAAAATAACACCCTGAAACGTGATCACCGGAACCAGGCGCTAACTAGCAATACAACCTGCTAAGTATTATCCACATGGTACTGGATGTGTAAGTTAAATGAACACAGCAGGCTGGAGAAAGCAGATTCATACCTGAAATGCCCTTCAAGCCCTCTTTCTCATAGGAAATCTCCTTTATAATGGAGGGTTTTTTTAAAAGTCCTCTTTGAGTAAAGCTGTTTCCAATCCCCCATCTCCCTGACTAGTTACACAGAACCATCATCTTCCTGCCAGGGTTGTTATTGACTATTAGGGTGAGATTCCAGGGGCAAACCCTGAGAGGTGGGAGGCTCATAGACTCATAAACTTTAAGGTCAGAAGGGACCCGTATGATCATCTAGTCTGACCTCCTGCACAATGCAGGCCTCAAAATCTCACCCACCCACTCAGCAATAGACCACCAACCTATGACTGAGTTATTTACCTCCTTAAATCATGATTTAAGGACTTTAAGATACAAAGAATTCACCGGTAGGTGAGCCATGCCCTGTGCTACAGAGGAAGGCATCTGCTGACTCCCTGATTTGGCCCTCACTATTGCAAAACAGGTAGACTTTTAATTTGAAAAAGGTTTCTTCTTCCAGTCAGGGTGCCTGGCACAATAAAAATGTCCGAGTTGCTGAGCTTAGAGAAGCCTGTGATCAAAGTGCCCTTAGGTGCTAGCAAAATGCCAGGTGCAGCCGGACCACCTGATCTAGCCCCCATGCAAAGCAATTACCGAGGTTCCTTCTTCTAGGTTTGGGTCCAGCCTTGCCATTCAGCACCATGGCCAGAGCATAAAATGGTCTCCTGCAGCCTGCCAGAAACAAGCTGGGGGCGATGGGAAGGGGAGTAGGGTAACCAAATTAATTCCAGTCTAACCCATCTGACTTAGTTACAACCGGACCTTGGACCTTCCACTGATTGATGCTCCTGCTCTGACCTCAGGGGTGAGTTTCTGTTCTGTTGAATTTGGCGGCAATACTCCCATTTACTTCAGTGGAGCCAGGATTTCGCCTTGGGTCTGTGGGATGCAAATGTATTGTCAGTGACTCTTACAGAGAGGTGCGCACCTGGAAGTCAGACCACTGATTTTGTTTTTAGAGGCTAGTCTAGCTAGACGAGGTAGCTGGATCTGGTGGCAGAATCTCTTTGAAGTTATTACAGGAGGCTCTCAGAGGCTGACATGGGACCACTTTGCTTACTGAGCACTTCACAGTTTGGTTATTAGTTCAAATCCAGCACAGGGCAGCTGTTACCTTCTGGCAGCTCTTTGGTGCCTCTGGTGTGAAATGAGTTGGTGGGACGTAGTCTAGTTCCTAGAAGATCAGTTTTCTATGTCATCAAAATTGCATAACGATTTGTATGAACGCTCTCCTTGGCAACCTCTGCTGAGAACTCATGGCTGAAACAAATTCTTCTCTTAGCCCTAGATGCAGTTTCTATAGGAAAGGGTCACGTTACACTGCTGGAGGACGCTGTGCGTGGGAAGGCTGCCCTGCTGCAGTTCGTGCTGTATATGTTCTGTGAAGAGAGGGTTTCAGTCGCCAGGGCTGTCAAGCTTACTGCTTCCATCAGAACCAAACTGCACTAGAGTGGTGTTTCTCAACAGGTGTTCCGTGGTCCTCAGACACGGTGCAGGTGTTCCGTGGCCCACCCCTTTGGGGGGACTGAGTGGGGAGGAGAAAGGAGCAATTGAACGCTCCAGCCGCAGCAAAGCTTTTACACTTGTGGCAGTGGACGTCAATGCTTTGCTACAACTGGGGCATTTTAAATCTCCCTCCACCGTTGCCAGCTTTTTCAGGAACGTTTTCATCAGGTGTTCCACGGGACGTAATCAGCCCATGTATGTGATCCCCGGCCCATTAACGGGTGAGAAACACTACACGAGAGGGGATTTTTCAGAAAGAGACTTGTCCCAGCACCCCTGTGCTTATTCTTAAAAAGAATCCTCTTCCACTCCAGGATCTGAAATGGAGCTCAAGGTGCGGGTGGTTCTCTCTTAGCTTGGGTGGAAGCCTCGTCCGCATATAGGAAGGAAGTGTGGTCTAGTGGTAAAGGACAATTCCGGGAGTAGAACCGTCAGATTGCATTTCTGGATTTGACACTTACTCACTGTGTGACCATGTGCAAGTCGCTTCCCCACTCCATGCCTCGATTCTCCATCTGAAAAACGAGGGTAATCGCCCCTACCTAGCTATCTCCCAGTGGGGCTGTGACATTTCACTCCTCAACATTTAGAAAACGCTCAGAGGTCTTGGTCTGGGGCGTGCTACAAACACACAAAGTGCCCGTTGAGCACGGTCAGGTAAGGAGGGGGGTCTGAAAACAAAGGGCACAGGCTTTTACTTGTTTTATGTCGGAAAGAAAAATGAAATTGTTGAGCCTGTAAATAATTAATTGCTAGCCTGGCCGACACTTTGTTGGAAGTCTGTAATTAAAAAAACACTTGTTTATTAGTTTTATTTTTAGCAAATCATAGGTGTAAGAAAACAATTGCTTGTTTGTTTTTAATTCGGCAATTGTGTATTAGGCAGCTGTTAGGCATCACGTTAGTTGCATTTTTACTAGTGTGCCCTGTTTAAGTCATAAAGGTGAACGTTTCCAAAGCCTGCATGTCTAAAATTAGACTCCTCAATTCATGTTTTGGATTCCAAACAAAGTGGGTTGATTTTTAGATGTGCAGAGCACCCATAACTCTTCTAGAAGTCAATGGGAGTTGTGAACATTCAGCACCTTTGAAAATCAGGATCTTAAATATGGCTTTGAGGTCTAATTTTCAACAGGTGGGTTTGAAAATGTTGGCCAATGGATTTTATAAAAGTTATGCTTTTCACTTCTCCAATGTTTTTTATTTGAAGATCTGGAAGCACTTTGCAAAATGTTACAAGTTCAACTGCAAATTTTCCTGCCCTATGTGGTTGGTATCATTGCTCCAATTTTACAGATGGGGAAACTGGGGCACAGAGATTTAGTTATTTACCCAAGTACGCATGGAAAGTCTGTAGCAGAGTCAGGAACAGAACTCACATCTCGCAGTCCCGTATCACATCCCGCCTGTCACCCCTGAAGTTATTTTTATTTAGACTGAGTAAGAAACAGGCATCCTGGTATTAATGCCGTGCATCAGGGTAATTTGTTGCGTGCCTAGCAAAATATAACCGGTTCAATTACGTTCCAGGTGCCTACGGAGTTCTGAAAATGAAGTCTCAGTGCAACTCTGTAGGTGAAGGTGCAAAGGAAACAGGTCTAGGTGTCTCTAAACGAGCTGGCTGGGCTGTGTGATGGGCCAAGCTTTTGTGGGTGGAGCTCCAGGCTCCCTGACTACTCTAAGGATGAGGTCCTGGTACACTCCACTACCTGCGTCCCCTTCAGCAGCTGTGTACCATGTGCTGCTCACTGCTTTGAGAGTCAATTTTGTAGCAGCCCAACCCCTCTGGCAGGTTAGACCATGCACTCATCCTGCCAGGGTCCTAGACTGGAAAATTGACACAGCACTTACTGATCTAAATCCCTGGCTCCCCCAGTTGGAAGAAGAAGTCAAACCCAGTACCCGAAAGCCATGCAAAGAACAGGATGGGGTGGAAGGGGTGCACCTGTGCACACAGAACAGTTTAGGACAGGGAGTGCAAAGAGGCTTCAAGCCACCTATGTGTCTCCATGATTTTCCTGAGTCAGATGTGTTCTGGGAAGGGCCCCAACCCGATCCACCTGGCAGTGGCTTCAGTGTGTGTGTGTATGATGCAGTATTAGGGGATCACTCACATACAGTTGGTGCTGGCTGCTTCTCTTTTTCCAGGCCTGACCTCCTCCACTGGTGAAAAGTAGGGATTTGGCAGAGGGCCATTAACCTGTCTCAGTGTTGACAGAGGATGACCCTAAGCCGCACTGATCACCATCCTAAGTCTTTGTATTCAGGCAGAGGGATGCATTGGCTTAGGACTCAGAAGAGCTGTTCCCTGGTCTGTTGGGTTTCTTTCTGCCTCAGCTTTCACATCAGTAAAATGGGGAGAATGATGCTGATTTTCCTTTCAAAGGTGACATGAAATCACTGGATGAAAAGTGCTAGGAAATATTATTTACTATCATCCTGGGGCTAGAGCTGCTCAGCCAATGAAGCTGGGAACTTAGGTCATGCAGCAAGGGTTTGGGAGTGTCCCTAACTGAGATCCAGAGTAAAAGCAACAGAAGTCCTGTGGCACCTTAAAGACTAACAAATGTCTTTGGGCATAAGCTTTCGTGGGCTCCAACCCACGTCATCAGATGTGATGGAGCCTAGGAAAGCTGATGCCCAAAGAAATTTGCTAGTCTTTAAGGTGCCACAGGACTCCTGCTGTTTTTGCTGTACACAGACTAACACGGCTACCCCTCTGGAAATTGAGATCCAGAGTGTGGCCAATCCAGTCAGGCAGATAGAAATAATGTGGTCCTGATAGGTGCTGACCATGACCCTGAAACAGGCATTTGAACTGTACAAAGTATGGTAGTTTTTTCCTCTCTGGCAGCTTTAGGAAGATTTCCAGAGGTGACTAACTGTATCTTAAAGAGAAACACTTAGGGAGCAGAGAACGATGCACAGATTGGACAAAGTGTCTGAGTCGTGTCCCCCACAAGTGAAACTGCTGGGCGGTGTGGGTGGTGCAGAAATGCCTAGTATGTCGCTGTCTCAGCAGATCCGCGTTGGGAGGAAGTGAGGACTAGATTGGCAGATTATAACACCATTCTCACTGGGCGACCAATAATCAGATGATAAAACCCTAAATCCAACACACTGAAGCTTAAGGTTTTAAAAGCATTCACTGTCCTTTATCACCCAGGATGGAGTAGAGCTCTGTTTTCAGAGGTGCTCTTCAATGCAGAACAGCAGCCCCTTTCCCAAAGAGGTTACAATCTAAGTATAAAACCAGATGACAGAGGAATACAGACCAGTGGGGGAAGACAAGAAAACAATGGGAATGAGGCAATATTGTCCCGCATGCTAGGCAGTGGTCCCTGCACACCACAGCCTCACCATTGCCAAGTGTTTTGTGGGTCCCCCAGTGAAGGTGAATTGCAAAGAGGTTTTGAAGGTGGATAATGAGTTGATCTTGTGGGTGTTTCTGGGGAGCTTCTCCCAGGTGTGAGGGTACGTTTGGGAGAAAGCGTGAACATGCTTGTTTGAAAATTGAGCAAGTGATATCCCTGTGAAGTATTTTGGATGATATGCTCTGCATGAAGGTGTTCTACAGGATAAAGGTCCCTCATCTCCTGTAGCCTGTATCTTCTGTATTTCCCTCCTCCTAGCCCTTGTTGCTAGAGATGTGGTGAATTATAGAAGGGTCTGGCTCCTTGAATGCTCCTGCTACATGGCTAGAGCAGGCAACAGGGGGCCAAGACTATAAAATTCTGTTCCCATCTCTGCCACTCACTTCTGTGACCTTGGTATGGTTTTGAGTTAAAGTTACTCTGAGCTGTCCTTCTAATTATTTACCTCCCCCCAATTTTTATGCCATCTGTAAACCACATCCGTGATGATTTTATGTTTCCTTCCAGGTGACTGACAAAAATGTTAAACCGAGTAGGGCCAAAAAGTGACCCGTGCGGGACCCCAATGGAAACACACCCACTTGATGACAATTCCTTGTTTACAGTTATATTTTGACCCCTCTCAGTTAGCCAGTTTTCAATCCATTTATTATATGGCATGTTAATTTTATTTTCTAGCTTTTTAATTAAAATGTGGGGTGTGTGTGCGGATGTTTCTCTGTGAGTGTGGCAATTAGTCTGTGTGTGGCTATGTAACAGGACCTGTCTCTGTGCGTGTGCACATCTCTGTGTGCTCCTCCATGAGGATGGTTGATGCTGTGCATGGTAACATGAAGCATCCAGCTGAAGTTTAGCCACACACAGCTTACCTTCCTTGGACCGAAAAGTTTGGACTAATCAGACCTCTTAGCGATTAGGCAAGTCAAGCCGCAGTAAAGCAATCATGGGTGGTCCTAGAAATTATGATAACTAATAATAGCTTTCTGTGGCTCGCTAAAACTGGGTAACAAAATATCTCCTCTGCTTTCTACCTCCTATTTGGCTGCTGGGAGAGATGCTAGAGACCTTGGTGTACTGGGCTCAGGTGTTCTCTTGATGTCCTACTACATAGTGCATGCCAGGTGGCATGGGAACAACCCTGGATGCTCACTTTACTGAGTGCCTCTTGGTAAGAGGAGCTCCAGTCAGCATGGGGGCCAAAGAGCTACAGGTGGCTGAGTATCACTGTCCTCTAGACAGTGAATATGGGAGACCACATGGGCAGCAATGAGCCTTCTCTACCCTTGCTTCCTGTTCTAGGTCCGCTTGGTCATCGCGGAGAAGGGGCTGCCCTGCGAGGAGCGGGACGTCAGCATGCCCCTGACAGAGCACAAAGAGCCCTGGTTCATGCGTCTCAACCTTGGGGAGGAGGTGCCTGTGATTATCCATGGAGACAACATCATAAGCGACTACAACCAGATCATTGACTACATGGAGAAGAACTTCACAGGAGGTAATGAGGGGTGGGCCAAAATTCATCATCGGGATGGAGTTTTGGAATATTGGGGTTTGGCTCATGGAAACTGTGGATGAAAAGTGTCTGCTCTTCATGGAAAATTTCACCTTTTCTTTGTCAGTCAAACATTCCAGAACCAAAATGTTTTCAGCCAAAGCTGGAAACCTGCAGCTGAAAACCAAAAATTTCAATTTGGAAATCTCACCACAGTGCCTCATGGAAGTTGTAGTTCATGTCCTTCATGTTCCCTTTCTCCTTTATGAACCCAGCTCCCCAGCAGGACTACATCGCCAGTGATGGACCACAGCCATGGGAAACTCCCATAATACATTGTAGCAACTCAGCAAGAGAACAGACCATGGTGCATCATGGGAGATGATAATACCCAGTGAGCTCCCCCTTTCATATGTGACTTCACATTGTCTCCAATCGGGTTGCAAACATGTAAATGAGGGCAGAAGATGGCTCAGCATCTGATACCATTCTGTTACCAGCAAAAGGCACTGACCTAGCATGGGACAGCTCATAGACTAGAGGGATCCCAGGCTGCCCCAGGCAAAGGCTGGGAGCAGAGAGATGGAGTGTTTCCTTTAATTCCGGTGGCTTTTCAAAATGAGGCACACTTACTCTGCACACACAGTGAACATCCCTTCACAGCTATGTAGTTTACAAGTGCAGTCAAAGGCACCTACTATCTTTCATACATTTGTAAATCTCCCACTTGGTGTATAAAGTGCCTAGCATAGAGGAGTCTCGGCCTTTGGGTGGTAGTGCAATTCAGGTGATCAGATAGTAAGTGAGAAAAATTGAGACAGGAGGCGTGGATAATATGTACCCCGATAAGGAAAAGCCTGGAGTAGCAGGACTGTCTCTATAAAATCAGAACAACTGGTCACCTAACTACAATCAGTGTAATAAAACAACCACCATGTGCACAATGAGCTGAAATGATTTGGAAATGGATTTCTCCCCATCCCACAAAAAAATTCTGACAAAAGCAAAAATGTTTCATTTCCATAGAAATGTCTCTGCCAAACGTTCTGGGTTTTTTGTTAAAAAAATGAAAACTCCAAAACTGAATTGGTCTCTCTTTTTGGAAACTGAAGATCAACACAGTTTTGATGAAGCCCCAAAAGTTTGCACATATGGTTTAGTAAATAAAAACTCAAAAATGTGTAATGAAATTTTTTTGCTAAAATGTCAATTTCAAATTGAAATTGAATTTCAAATTTCAAATTGAATTTGAAAATCTCAGCCCACATGACTGCTCCAAGGTCACAAAAAAGGACTGTGGCAGAGTGAGGAGTGGAGTCCAGCTGTCTTGAAGCCCAGCTCGGTGCCTTAACCTCTTTTCTCTAAGCCTGTTTATAATCATTCGGCTTCTGGTTCAGTATTTAGTGACTTTGCTGGTTTTGCGGTTCTTTCGCCCATTTTACTCCCCACAGGTAGCAGAAGCTATGAGGGGCAGTTTGTAGCATTCTTTTTGTTAGATCCTGTGCTGAAAATACAGAGGGGAGGACACTAGCATAAGGGAAACATAACTTTTCTGAGAATAACCAGGTCATTTTAATGGATTTTATAGATTGCTTCTAACGGCCAGGGAGTACATTTTCTGCAGTGGCTCAGTTAGCCACGCTCCCCTGTACTGACTGCAGTGCGGTGCTCACATCCCGAGTTTCAAAAAAGGGCCTGGATCTCAGTCTGGGGTAAAGAAATGAAACGTTTAAGGGGCCCTTTTGTAGACATTGCTTCATCTTGTGTCAGTGAAGGACTGATCTGACAGCCCTTCCAATGGGGAACAATGGGATTTACTCACTGGAGTGCGGCTGCAGGATCAAACCTGAACTGTGTTTTCACTGAAGACGTACAGTTTGCCAAACAATTCAGGTACAAACCACATCACACCTGCTGGTTTTACTTTGCAAATCTTAACTCTCCTGCTTCAGGGACTTTCAGTGGCTAAGTAAAGGCCTGAGTTTGCGCCTGCCTTTTCTATCCTAAAGCTGATTATGTCACCTGAATGGTTTTGTGTCACCCAGTGCAGGGTTTTATATGTGGAAGGGGATTTTTCTTGGAAACGCAGTGAAAATGTGGCCCCAAAAAGTCACTAAGGATTTAAAGAATTCCCAGTGGTGAACATCTGATTTCTTTTCTGTTGCGATTGGTGTAAATCTTCCACAGATCCCATGATTTCTATTTCCTTGCACCAAACAGAGAGTCAAACCAGGAGGTCCTAACTCAGGTTTTACTTGGCCTGTACTCTGGCAAACTCTAACTGACTTCTGTGGGTGTTTGCTGAGTGTGAGGGATAGCGCTAGAGCGGTGACACAAATCCCGGGGCTCAGACAAACAAGGAGTCCTGCAGCACTTTTAAAAACTAACAAATTTATCGCATGAGCTTTGGTGGGAGAAAATCCCACTTTGTCAGACGCTTTGAAGAAGCCTCACACTGAACAGAATGTCAGGCTTGAGAGGGAAATAATACCTGGCTGCTGGCATGCAGGGCTCTGCATCTCCAAGACCTGTTCAGAATCTAATTAAACCGCATCATCGCACTTTGAGGTGGGGAGGTATGTGCAGCAAGAGGAAGAGCTTGTCCCCAGAGACAAGTAAGCTGGCTATTCCCTAGGGGAATATAAATCTAGACTGTATAAAGTACTAGTAAATGTGCCATTGAGAACAATCCTGGCTGGCCCCCAGCGATGAACTGGATGGGACCCAGTGCGAAATCTCCATTGCTAGTTTCTGCAAGTCTATCAGAGTAAAGCCATTCCCACTGAATTTTTCAGACTGAGATTTTACAGCTTCTAAATATGACGTGTTTGAGCCGAAGTCCCTCATGGGGCTGCTTGTTTGCAGTTCACCTTCGCCTGCCCCTGCACCAAGCACAGCGGCCTGGATACCAGCCGCAAACTGGGTCTTTTCATTTGAGAACAACCACTGAGAGAATGAAATAACACTAATGCACAATCAATAACATGTGGCTCCCAGCTGGTGGCATATCAATTCACGCTGAGGCTCCCAGGGCTGGAACTCAATGCGTTCAGATAGCCTGATCTTACCATAAGGATATTCAGTGGTTGCACAGAAATGCAACAGCGCTGGCTGAATACCCATTCCCTTCACCTGGTACTAGAGGCATTCGTCCACTGGAATGGCACCTGTTCAGCCTGTTGCTGGCTGAACAAACTCCACATATTTGGACTGATTGCTGCTGATGTCAGTTATAAGTGCCCTCATAGGGTATTGCTGGTAACTAACACACCTAAGCTCTGCTATAAGGCGGACACAGAATGAAGCCTGGCAGTTATTTCTCCTTACTATAAAGAGCATTTCCAAGATCAACATTTTTACGGGGCGAGTGATTTGTCTTTCCAGCAAAAGACTGACATTGCAGGGACAGCCAGAAAGGGCTGGACATGATTCCGGAGCTTGTTAATATAACGAATAGAAGCCACTGCCCCTGCTAACCAGAGTCTGAGCATTTTTTCCCCTTCCCAACACCATGCCTTTGGGCGATTGCTTTATTTATTGAAAGTTATGTAATTTGAAATTACACTTGAAATTTCAAAGCAGCTGCTTAAGTCGACTTAAGGAAAATGTAGTGTGGACGCAGATTAAATTAAGTCATTTTAAGCAAGCTTAAGTCAACTTAATTTGTAAGTGTAGACGCACCCTCTATGACTCAGTTCGGGACTACTTCCTAGCTCACGGGAAAGTGAAGATAAAAGTTCACTGTCATGAGGTACTGTGTGGTGCTGTACTCAAACAGAAGGAAGCTTTAGACATTGTGAGCCTCTTTTCTAAGGAACCTAGGCACCAGAGGTGGTTGGCAAAGATGCATGTGCGACAGTGTGCATTTTATGTGCGTAATTACTGCACCTGCTTGAAGATGATCAGAAGTGTCTGTCCGCATGCGATTGCCATGTGCACTCATGGCAATTACATGAATATATTAGACGTGCCATTGTCAGCAATCCTAGTCTGCTGCGGCTTTGAACATTCAGGCTGTTAAACTCACACGTTTTAACAAGGAAAGAAGGAACTGAAATGGGATCAGTGAGGAGGAGAGAGCGCACATGGAAATGTGTGTGTCAGTGAGCGTGGGCTGAGGACACAGCCAGGGCTGACCTTGCAATAGGTACAATTTGAGCAGTGCCATGAAGACGTTAAGTGCAATATAAGTACTAAGTGTTGCTGTCATTTTCCAGTTATGGTTGGGGTGTTTGGCGGCGCCCCAGCTGGCGCACGGGGACTGGAATAAAGTATATGTGGTGGATCCTGTCTGCAGGGAGTTGCTCTGGCTGTGTGCGTTGACTGGCCAAGAGTCTGCAGTTGGAATAAGGAGCTTCATAACACAGTTCTGGGGGTCTCTAAACATCCTTGCACAGGGAATTTAGACAACGCCATCAACTCAGGGTAGAGAGGTTTGGTGCCACTTTGTTTTCCTGGGACTAGAGCTCAGCATGTTTAGAAACGCCGAGAATTCGCAACCTCCACTGAAGTCAATGGCATCTGCAGATACTCACTGTGGCTATGTCTACACTTGTAAATTTAGGTCAACTTTAGCTAAGTCGACTTAACTAAATTGACTTTAAGTCGATTTAGTTAAGTTGACTTAGCATGTCTACACCTAAATTTTAAGTTGACTTAGAGGGGAACTTACAAAGTCGACCTAGAGCGTCCACACTGGATGCCTAGGTCGACTTCTAGGGGCTAGGGGGACCTAGGGCAAGTCCACGGTGGCAGGGGAGGCACCCCTTGCCCAGTGCCAGGGGGCTCAGCCTTTGCTCCATTGTACCTTGGTACAATGGGGCAAAGGGGGACAGGGATCCTGGCAGGGCAGGGTGGGCAGGGCTCTGCCCTGCCCTGTGGGGGGGCATGCCAGGCTCCCCCTGTGCCCCCACCCCCCGGGCAAGGAGGGCAGTGGGGGAGTCCTGGAGTGGCCCTAAGTCGACTTAGGGTTACTCCAGGTCTACACTGGCTTAAGTCGACTTTAAAAAGTTGACTTAAGCCTAAAGTCGAATTAAAAGGAGGTTTAATAAAGTCAACTTAATTTTCATTAAGTTGACTTTATTTTCCTTAAGTCGACTTAGTTTACTCTGCGTCTACACTACACTTCCCTTAAGTCGACTTAATTTACAAGTGTAGACGCACCCTGTGAGACCCAGGCCCTGAATATTATGTTCAGTTGGTGGGTAAAGGGGGCATATGGTACATAAGCAACCTGTGCACAAGAGGGGACCAGCAAAACCCAACCCAGGAAGTCTCCGACCCCCAACGTTCCTGGAAGGTGTTTCAATTAATGACTTGTTCTCTGGCCCATCCCCAGTCGGAACTAGCACAAGCTAAACACAGACCTGTGGTGCAAAACAGGAAGTAAAGAGCCACTTGAAATGAATCTCCGGTCATCCCACTGACCAGAGGAGAATCAAGTCATACGGGAACAGGTCGATGTATCACAACTGTAACCAATGCCATCCTCGTTTCAGAAAATGTTATCCAGTTGATCCCTGAAGCCGGGAGCATCCTTCACACAAGAGTGGTGCAGTACAGAGATCTCCTGGACTCACTGCCCATGGACGTCTACACTCACGGCTGTATCCTCCATCCCGAGCTCACCACTGACTCCATGATTCCAAAGTACGCTACAGCTGAGATCCGCAGTAAGTTGCCTCTTCAGTGGGGTGGCCCTGTTGTCAGTGAACAGGGGGATGGCGCGCGATGTTTATTTTTTTCTGCCTTGGCCCTGTGCAAACTCCACGCCGACAGGCACTGTTGACATACTTTTCAAAAAGCAAGGGCATAGGAGATACAGAGTAAATCACCCAAAGCAACAGCGCTTCTTTCCCTTGGGTTAGTGCGCATCATTTGGTCGTGTGATTTTATTTTGCTTCTGCCAGGGCCTGCTCAAATAGAGGGGCTCAGCAGCACGCCCAGGAGACAAAGCAGAAACCTTCACTGAAGAACAGGAGACAGTCTAACAGCCTGCTGATCCAATACACTGGCATCTTTGGAAGCACATATCTGATGTCACTCAGCCTCCAGTACAGGGCACCCCATGGGGGGAATGGTGCACTTTACTAGGGCCCAGAGAGGCCTGGGGGTGGGGGGCGCAGGGGAGGGCTGCCCAGGTTGAGGGACTGTGGTATGCATGTGGGAGGAGGCCTGTGTTACAAGTTTGTACTGGGCCTGACAGAATTATGCTTGGTCCCTGCTCCTGTATGCCCTTTACTTCAGTTGCTTTCTCCAGGAGCTGTTCCCTCTGGTTCAAAGCCCTTCTGCACGAGTTCCCCATTTCCTCCACGTCTCTCACATTTTGCACTGTGCCACTTGCCAGGGTGGAAAATATATCTCCCAGAACAATGAACATCCTGCCATTTTGAAAATCCCAGTCTCCTTTTCCCATGGTGAATCCACCCTTAGCCATTCCACAGCTTGCAGCTGGAGCTGGTTGAAAATTTTCTGGCAGAAAGTTTTTCCAGTGGAAAATGCCGTTTAGTTGAAACTGCTACTCTCCATGGGAACGTGTCCACATTTTGTTTCGGGAATGTTGGAACATCCCATTTGGGCATTTTGGGAATGGAAAGCTTTGATTTTTCCTTCCATGAAATGGAAATTCTGGTTCCCACCCAGCTCTACTCACAATCAACGGCTGAGTGCCAAGGAGCATGCCCAACTCCATGGAAGACTGAGAAAACTGAGGGTGGTCAGCACCTGGCAGGGCAGGACCATTAGACCCTCTGGATATAGCATCACCCTTGTTTTCCTTTAGTCCCCTTCCCGAGGACTATAATCTTCTCCTTGCAGGACAAGACCCAGTGCTCGGCACACAGGATCCCGGATGGGGCTTATCACCCTCACCAAGAGGACTGTGTCTTTCCTGTAGGATATTTGTAGCCCCTGACCCAACAGGCAGATGGGCCTGCAGGACTGCTTTCCTGACCAGGCACTGAGCAATGTCAGCAACAAGCAGGGCTGCTGTCAAAGGCCTGTCATCATAATAGATGCAAACATAAAAACCATAAGGGCCAGGTCTAGCCCTGGCGCAAGCAGGCGCTAGTCCATTGGGCTTCAGTGGAGTTACACTATTTCAGGGCAGAACTGATCCTGACCCAGAGTGGCTAACATCCAAGCACTCCCGTCTCAGAGGCTCAGCCAGTGAGTAGCCTGTTTAAGACCTTTTTTTGCCTCGTAATTAACTTGAGATGATTATGGCTTGGCAGTTCTGATTTCAAACAACCACGGTAGTAGGTGGTCTGGAAAGGAGCCAGCGAAATCAGCGAGGGCAGAGGGTCGGAGTCCATCTAGTCATGGTTCAGAGGGATCCGCCTTCACCCGTCCAGGAGCAACATTATGGTTTTCACTTCCGGGGCCCTTTGCAGAAGTTTTATTCACACGTGCGGGTGGAGGGTGTGTTATGTCTGCTGTTAGCACATTGCATTCGGAAGCCATTGTCTCTGAGGGGACGCTGCTGGGTGAGATTGTTATACCGCATATTACAGTCCAGAGACCGGGTCAGGCAGCGCACGCTCTGCACATGCTTAGGGCCCAGGTCTGGTGATCGCCCAGCTTGTTCCACTCTAACATGTGCTGTCGGTTCCCCTCTGAACTACTTACAACCCCATGGGGCTGGGTGTGTTCTGGGGAGAACAGCTCTTTGGGGTCCTGGCCACAAAGGGGTTATCTGGTCCCTTTGGCATCTTGGAGGGGGATCCACACAGGACAGCATGGGTGCAGGGCTGTGAGTGGAAGAGCTGTGGGGATCCAGTGACATCCCCCCCTCATCCCCCAAGGCCCAGGTAGGTGGATGGAGACTCATCAGCCTATTCTAGCCTAGGGACAAAGCAGGAGCCGTGGTGGGCCAGGGGGCGGAGAGTATATTAGCTCTGTGGTTGGGGGATGGACCTAAGGGCTTTGGAGGACACTCAACATGTTCCATTTGGACATTAACCCTACTGCTCAAAACCAAACACAGCTTCTCTCTCCTCCCTCCATTGTCTCTCATTTTCTCCGTCTCTTTCATGCCTGCTTTCTCCCTGCTGCTCTACTCTTTTCCATGTGCTCTCTCTCCTGCTCTTCTTCCTCTCCTTCCCCCCTTGCCTCCACTGGGCTATTTCATTATTATTTCAATAATTTAAAGGTTATAAGGGGGAGACTGTGCAGGGATTCAATTACAAGCACTGGGTAAAGCGGCATAAGACTGTACTTGACCTTCAAGCATTCATGAAACATTGACGATACTTAATATACCGGTAACTCAGCTGCAAGTACTGCTCTTAAAACACAGGTCTCCTCTGGAAGTGCCTTTGTCAGAATGACAGCAGAGAGCCCCACCGTTATTGTCTCTCGAAGACGCTGGATCCAAATGGCTCAGAGACCACAGTTTACAAGTGCAAAGATTTTTTACACTTGACAAGCCCCTCCTAGGATCTGGATTTCAAGCTGTTTGCAGTCTACCGCATGTACACGTTTCTATGTTCACACATACACTACTGCTGCTTTCTGCTGGGTGAAACCATATCTGTTCAAGTGTATAGCAATTCTTTCTACTGGCTAGTGCCTCTTCTTCAATTTACTAAATAACACCTTGTATTTTGGGAGCATGATTATTTTATCTATTTATATTGTGGTAACACATAGGAGCCCCTGTCACAGACCAAGGCCCCATTATGCTAGGCGCTGGACAAACAGAAAAAAAAGACAGTCCTTGCCCCAAAGAGCTTAAAGTCTAAATAAACATAAGATTGTAGGTTCTTTTCCCTGGGCTGTGTGTCTATGAAGAGTTGATGATAATGGTGTTGTCAGGTCACAGCTCAGTGCATAGAAGATAGCAGAACGGTTCCAGCTGTGTGCCTAAAAAGTTCTCTAGAGTTGGCATTATACCAGTCCACCCTCAAAGAATTCTAATAGATCAGTGAGGTATGATTTTCCTTTATACAGGCTGCATTCGACTCTTCCCCAATATATTGTGTTTATATACATATCTGATAATGTTGCTTTTTACTATAGTTTCAACTGAACTGGAACCTTTAAAAAAAACCCAAACAATATTACATTAGATATCATTCGGTTATCTAGTACAGAGCCTGATTTAAGTGATAGGTTACATAACACAAACCGTAGTTCTGCAATTACATACTTGAGTTCCTTCAGAACTCTTGGATGAATACCCTCTGCTCCCAGTGACCTATTCATGTTCATTTGACCAATTTGTTCCAAAACCTCCTCTAGTGACATCGCAATCTGGGACAGTTCCTCAGCTTTGTCACCTGTAAAGGGCAGCTCAGGTGTGGGGATCTCCACCCCAGTTTCCAAGGCACAGAATTCATTGCTTCTCTCTAAAATCCTTGGCTTCCTTGAGTGCTCCTTTGGCACTTCAATCATCCAGTGGCCCCACTGACTGGTTGGCAGGCTTCCTGCTCCTGATGTACTCACAAAAATATTGGTTGTTAGTTTTTGCATCTTTACCTAGTTACTTTTCAAATTCTTTTGATAGCAGATATGACAGGATGGGCAGAGCTAAGTGCAGGTGATGTTCCAGAGTGAATCTGTAGGATGGCAACATCTGCTATCTTTGGCATTGTTTGTGCCAAGCAGGTGAAATGATTGAGTACAGGTCAGGTAAAGACAGCTGGTGATCACTCTCAATGTCACTGTTGCCTTAACAGGGTCATGGAAAGACAGCCTCATGGGCTATATTTCCACAGTGCTCCATGTCATCCGAAAGGATAGAGAGCTGTGATGTCTGCCAGGGGTGTGTGTCATGGCATCCCTCAAAGAAGGCAGAGTTAAGGTTCTGAGGACAGCACTTTCATGCACCTTAACTCTGTATTTCCTGGTTTTTCAGAGGTTTAACTTAAGGGGCACTGGAAGGGAACGAGACCCCGATGGTCACCCTTAACTCTCGTTAAAAGAAGTTTTGAGTGACGACCCCTCTTTCTCGGAATCATTTATGGCCCATATAGAAGACATGCATAAATCATGGAGCAAAAGAACTGAACTAAGCCAGCTATAGGGGAAATGTGGGGCATACTCCAGCCCTGTCTTCTCCTGTTCCTAGGACTCCTGATCTGCAGAGACGGAGTTAGAGAGAAGGAGGATGGGGGTTTTACTGATCATCTCAGTCCTGACCCACAGCATGTATGAATTTCCTGGCTCCTCGTACCCAGCTCTGCCCATGCTCCTCAATGCTGCCTGTAACTCACTCTGCTCGGTTCTTCTTGCACAGAGATTAACGACTTTACCAAATGACGTGATAATTAAAATCTGCCTCATGATCTGTACACAGCTAGTGAGGGGAAGGAGAAGCTGAAGGGCATATCTGTATCAGACCCACAAGTCTTTCCCCAACCCCAAGCAGCTATGCTACATGAACCTCACCCCTTTCAAGCCAATGAACTGTGGGCTGGCTGGGATCCCTCTGACTGCGCTGAGGAATGAAGGGAAAACCTAGATGCTGATTTATGGACCAGCCCTGCATCTTGCTGAGCCACAGACGTTCTGATAATTACCAGTGATTATTTAAGGGAGACACATGAAGGCGAGGGAGAAGAGTCATTACTCGGCTAGTTTATTCACTGATGAGCCTGCAGAGGTGTCTGTTTCTCACCTAGTAACCTATTCACTGCTTCATCTGCTACAAAGCAAAGGGTCCTGCATATGTGATTCTCAGAGGAAGGGTGAATGTGGACTGCGTACCTTACTGTATGTATTTGTTCTTAAGGGATTGTCATTATAGGCCATACCCTGCATTCCAGCCAGACACCCAAATCCCACTAGCTGCACGGGGAGTTTGGGATACCACTGGAATGCAGGTCCAGGCCATAGACATGTCCGGGGTCGTCACTATACATCCTGCTGATGGGGGTAGCGTGGATCTTCCTGGTGTAACAGAGCCAGCAATGCTTCTTGCCCACAATGTATAGTGTTCTCACCTCTCGTTTAATTCAGGCTGTGGCTTATTAGTTGCCAGTTATCATTATTATTAATGAACCAGACTCTGATCTCAGTTACACTTCTGTAAAATCCAGAATAATTGCACTGAAATTACAAACATAGTCAGAGTCAGGCTCAGCATGGCCCAGATTCAGAAACGCATCAATTTCAATAGGACGTAAGCATCTGCTGATGTGCTTTCTGGTATCATATATTTTTGCATACGTCATCACTTTTGACGCAGATGGGCTGCACCTCAAGGTGATTTACAGACGGTCTTACCTAGATGATGCTCTCAAACCCCTATCAATTACACTCGCCAAGGGTAAACCCATCAGAGCTGAGCAAAATGGCCAGTTTCAGCTCAGCAAATATTTGTAGTGAAAGTTAATGGGCCAGATCCTTAACTGGTGTAAATTGGTTTCAATAGAACTTCACCAATCTACACTGCCCAGGAATCTACCTTCATATTTTAACCAATATTTGCTCAACCCAGAGCCGGCTCAAGGATTTTTGGTGCTCTAGGTGAGCTATGACTTTGGCCGCCTTCCACTGCCCCCCACATTCAGTACAGAGAAAAAATAACGCATTCATATATATTTTTAGATAGAGAAAAACATTCAGTTTGGTCTAATTTAGTGCCCATTAAAGCCTGGTGCCCTAGGCAACCGCCTAGTTTGCGTATATGGATGGGCTGGCCTTGGCCCTGGCCCAATCTCAAGGACCACAGGCAGCTGAAGATTTTGGCTGCAAAAAATTCTGCTCCCTACCCAAGAGCAAAAGGATGACTCATTCCCAGCTGGGAAGGTTTTATTTTCACAGAGGAATGGGTTCAAAAGGAAGTTATTAGTAAGATACACTGGGCCGAATTCAGCCGTGATGTAAGAGGTTACACCTCTTGAAGTTAGATCTACAGTTACAGCTGCTCACACGGGGCCTGAGCAGGGCCACTATACAGACAGGTATGCAGTAAAAACCACTTTGCTTGGTGTAGTGACTGGGGTGACAATGACAGTTACGTAGCCAGAATGAGGCTTTTTTTCACAGTGCCAGGCCCACATCACCTCTGTTGGGCCAAGCCTTCGCTCTACAGCGCGAGAGGGTACAGCCCCCCTGACCTGCCCTTCTCTCTTCCACCAGGACATCTAGCTAATGCCAGCACGGAGCTGATGAAGCTGGACTATGAAGAGGAGCCCCAGCTGAGCGAGCCATACCTTTCCAAACAGAAGAAACTCATGGTAAGATGTCTGCAGCAGGGGACTTTATTTCAAGGAGGGAGCAGAAAGATGGACCCAAAAAACAGCCAAGGCACCCAGTGCTGGGACCCTGATACTACTGAGGGACTGGGAGAGGATTTGGGCTTATAAAGGCCACCTAAAGTACTGAATGTTTCCTCCCAAGTCACCCTGACATTGTGCCTGTACCATCCGGGGACCAGACTCCAGAGTGAGTTGAAACCACTAGTGGAGTCTTTCTTTCCCTGACCCTTCTCTGGGGCTGGACTCACTCTGGGGCATCCTGAATTTTACTGCAACCTGGTCTCCAGCTGGGGCTTGTATGGTCTCCAGGAGGCAGATCTCTTAGATGAATCCACAGGGCACCTGATCCAGCAGGATCTATGCTGAGCTGCTCTTACCTGGGGGTTTCTTCCCCGGCCAATGTGGCAAGAGCTCAGCTGAGCTAGTTTTACCTGGGAGCCAATAGGACCTGTGCTGCTGAGCTACTCTGCGTAGGGAGCCACCTTTGCTCGGAGTTGTTTTCTCTTAATCAAAGCTAGTTGGAACAGTGCTGAGCTAGGTGAACATAGAAGTCATCTCCTGGTTGTGTAGGTCTCAGAAAGGAGTCACTATTTATATGGATGAATAGCTTGGTGAACCGCTCCTGCAGCTGTTGAATGACTGGAATGAGGAAGGAGGTTAGCAGGTGCAGTGTGTGTTCTGTGGGGCACCCGGTCTAGTGCCAAGAGCGCTGGGGAGGAAGGAGTAGCTGGGCCAGGAGAGCATGGCCTCAGTGCCACCCAGTCAATGTAAACCTTTGGCTTTTATTTAGGCCAAGATCCTGGAACACGACAATGTGAGCTACTTGAAGAAAGTCCTCGGCGAGCTGGGAATGGTGCTAGACCAGATTGAGGCTGAGCTGGAGAAGAGGAAACTCGAGTATCAAGGTAGGCAGGTTTGTGAGGCTCTTCTGGGAGCTGGTCCAGTGCAGAGTAATGGCGTTGCAGGTCCATGGCATTCACAGGCTCTCATCCAAAGTTTACTGTGAGGCATTCCTTTCTCTTCACCATTGCCACCCATAACCATGACCACTCGGAAGGGATGCTTGCATAGAAAATAACCCTGGGCCTTAACCAACCCCTCTGCAGGAGCCCCATAATTTCCAGCACACATTTGCTTCACCCCCCACCATGAGGACATGCCCAGTTTCCATGCCATCTGAGACAGGCATTCCTCAGTGCATGCTTTTGGGGAAAGAGCCTGTTAAAAATGCCTAAAATCCCCTTTTTTGTTTTTAAACAATTCACACCACCTGTGAAACAACACCTGTGTGGTGCAGCACACAGGGGGTTAAAGCCTCCACCCTCCCCGGTCTCAGATGCCCAGGCTACAAGTTTGCACGGGTCCCTCTCTCCCTCTGGACATTCTCCTCTGCTGGCTGAGTGACAACATCTCATCACAAATCACCCAAGAACCCAGATGAAAGTTCAGAGACAGAGGAATAATTGCCCTGTGCTGCTATGATGAAATATCAGAGGTGTGGCTTGTCACTCACCATTCATATCAACTGCTCCACCCACCTCCCGTCAAACACGCCTACAAGAGAAGCGAGCTTGCGGTGGGAGCTTTTTTCACATGAGTGTGACCCCAGAAAACATCAGAGCCTGGGTGGGAGAGAGGAACTTCCAGTTGTGGCTGAGTCCTTTGCAAAGCACCGATAGTTAGCGTGTGTTGTCAAAACAAGCTTCTGAGGACTGAAAATCAGCGATGTAACTTCAGGAGGGTGTCTGAGGACACACGGAATGGTCCCACCTCTCACACAGCCGGAGGGGAACACGCAATTCTGCTGATGCATAGATGGAAATATACCACTGTGTGAGAAAGAGCTAACGAAATCAGTTCACGTGGGTTACACAGCAGGGCACCCACTGCAGTGAGAGATTATGCTGTGCAGGCAGTGCGGGATTAAAGACTGGTCTTTTCTGCATACACATGACATTTCTAAGAAGTGAACTTTTAAGTGTATTTTAGGCCTGCCCTGTGCAGATCCGGGGTATGGCTTTGTAAGTCATCTCCATTTGTTTAATTCAAGAAGCTTTTATTCACTCCCAGTGATTCGTTTGTGAAATTCCTTGGGAATGGGGAAGTCATACAAAGGTCCAAAGTGATAGCTTATTATAAGATCATTTTGTAGTGTAGACTTACTCAGACTAAGTTGACCTAAGTTACATTGGTGTACAGTCACCGCAGTAATTAAATCCTTTTTGGCATGTCCACACTCCTTGTCTTGGCGGAGCGCGTCTTCATCAGGAGCGCGTGCCCCGACAGCTTTCAGCGTGGGGTATTGTGTGACAGCTTCTGAAAGGCACCAGTAGCTGATCCAACTAAAACAATGTCAACACTGACATTGCCTTGACCTAGCTCCAGCTCTCACGGGGGTGGAGTTACTAAGTCGATGTAGTAGGCAAGTTACATCATCGGGAGCTACATTTCAGTGCAGACGCTTACAAATTTAGGTTGACTTAAGCTACCTTATGTCAGCCTTACTCTGTAGTGTAGACAAGGCCTCAGTGATTGTGGATGCAAACTGCAGAAATATATGGAGACAAGAGAAAAATATTCCTACTAACTGTGGTATGTAACCTATCACTTAAAAATCCTCTATACCAGATGACTGGAGGATAGCTAATATAATGCCGTTTTTTAAAAGGACTCTGAAGTGACCCCGGCAATTAGAGGCCTAAAACCCTAACTTCAGTTCCAGATGAATTGGTTGAGCTACAGAGAACAAAATTATCAAACACATACATAAACACAATATTTGGGGGAAGAGGCAACACAGCCTGTGTAAAGGGAATTCGTACTTCACTGAACCTAAAAGAGCTGTTACCACTCAAGAAAGAGATCTCATTGTGGACAGTTCTCTGAAAACATCCACTCATTATTCAGCAGCAGTCAAAAATGTTAGGAACCGTAGCGAAAGGCTTAGATAATACAACTGAAACTATCGTAATGGCTCTGTATAAAACCTCAGAGAAAAATGGAAGGTGCAGAAAAGGGCAATGAGGAGCATTAAGGATATGGACCGGCTTCCATAAAAGAAGAGATTAACGGTGGGACTGTTCATCTTTGAAAGGAGATGATTAAGGGGGAATATGCCAGATGTCTATAAAATCATGAAGGGCTAGAGAAGTGTTATTTAGCCCTTCTCATAACACAAGAACTAGGAGTCACCTGATGAAATTCATAGGCAGCAGGTTTAACACACACAAAAGAAAATAGTTCTTCATACAACACACAACCTGTGGAACTCATTGCCAGGGAATGTTATGAATGCCAAACTTATAAGTGGGTTCAAAAAATAATCAGATACATTCATGGAGGATGGGTCCATCAATGTCTCTTAACCAAAATGGTCAGGGCCACAACTCCATGTTTCTGGTGTTCCTAAATCTCCAGCTGCCAGAAGTCAGAATGTGGTGACAATAGATGAGATGAATCATTCACAATTACTTTGGTCTGTTCATTTCCTGTGAAGCATCTGGCACCGACCACTGTCAGAAGCCAGGATCTTAGATGAACCATTGGTTGACCCACAATGGCCAGTCTCATATTCTTAATTCATGTGCAATTGTACCACTAATCTGCACGCAAAATTCTGTAAATGCTCATTTATGAGCTGGATACTTGGGAGCATGACAGGCCATTTACAAATCCTGCTAATTATTTACATATGCGAATGCTGAACTTTTGCATGCAATCAAAGTAATTGATTGTACAAATTAGGCCTGCAGTTGCTCACAGGCATTTCTGATCACCTATCACTGACTGTCTAGAGATCCAGAGAAAACATGTTGGTGGGATGACATTTCCATTAAAAATAACAATAAATCTTTGCACTGCTATAATGATGTCCAATTAAAGACCCTAAAGTGCTTCACAAATACCAATTGACAAAGCCTCACACACCACCCCTTCCCCAGAGAGGTAGATCAGTGCCCTACTAGACAGGGACCCAGGGATAGATGAAGTGGCTTTCCAGGAGTCGCACAGCAAGTCAGTGTCATAGCTGAGGCTAGAACCCACGCCTCATGTTTGCACAGTCCATGTTCTCATCATTGGAAAACACACACCCCAATTCACATACACCCCAGGTCACACTGCAGTGCCTGGGCTTTTCTTCTGTTCCATTTTGGGACTCTCTCCCCTGCATTCTGGTATTTATGGCAGCCCAAATCTCCTGTGTTTGGGCTGCCAGAGGAAGCTGCATGCTGCCCATCATAAAACTTCAGCCTTCCTGAAAAGCAGGGTTGTTCCCAAGGATATGAATGCTTCAGGTTGTTCCTCTGTAAACACTTTATAATGAGCACACAGGAATCATCAGCCACAGGGCTTTGGCATTACGGTCCCCCAGCCCTGCTGAAACTCACGGGAATGTAAACGGGAAAGCCAGCGTGAGTTCGTGCAGTATTTTATGGGCCCTGCATTAATTCAAGCAAAAGCAAGAAAGGTTCAATTAATTCCCAATTACTCAGAGGCAAAGCCTGATGAAAAGAAAACTATCCATTACCAGACAACAGCAAACCAGCCCTACAGGACATCTGCTCCCCGCAGGGACCCTGGCATGTCAGCAGAGAAAGCTGCCTTCTGGGACTGAGCTGCTGTACAACAGAAAGGGAAATGAATTGCCAGAAATATGGGAAGCCCCTGGGGATTCCTGCTCTGAACAGAGTCATCCCAACGGCTAATTCTGCCGGCTGAGGGGGCTTGAAAATCTTGAGCTCCAGGCTTGAAAGACATCCTAGTTTGGCAATTGACTGATCTTTCCCTTGGATGGGGCATCTGATGGATGGGTTCTGAGTTATTACAGAGAATTCTTTACAGATTGTCTGGCTGGTGAGTCTTGCCCACATGCTCAGGGTTTAACTGATTGCCATATTTGGGGTTGGGAAGGAATTTTCCTCCAGAGCAGATTAGCAGACACTGGGTTGTGTTTGTTTGTTTGTTGGCTTCCTCTTGGGGCCCAGCTCACTTGCTGGTGGATTCTTTGTATCTGAAAGTTAAATCACGATTTGAGGACTTGAGTAACTCGGTCATGGGTTAGAGGTTTATTGCAGGACTGGGTGGGTGAGGTTCTGTGGCCTGCATTGGGCAGGAGGTCAGTGCTCACATTGGTCCTTTCTGACCTTAGAGTCTGAGTCCTATTTGGGTGCCCTCTGAGGGAAGATTGCTGAGGCACAAAGCCAAGGGCAGCTGCTAATGTCACTCTAAGGCGCTTTGTTTCCTTCCCCCTTAGCCAGGCATGCTCCTATCTCCCGACTCCCACTTCACAGCAGGGGGCACTCAAACTTTAGCCCATTAGTACCAACTATTTGACAACTGCCCCTAGCATGTGCTGCTGTGGAGATTTCAGGCAGCCAGCCAGCCTGGGATGATCTGTTCTAACAGAAAACAAGACAAAATAGACCAGGGTCATTTCAGCCCCAAGAGCAGCCTGGACTCAGCAAAGTGCAATGATGTCTGGAAGCCCCCTTCTCCCCCCGCCCAGAGCTGTGAGTTCAAGGCTGTGCCTCCAAGCTAGAATCTGAGCTGTGATGTCTGGACTGAATTCTGATCTGAGGTTCTTCCAAGTTCCTGCCCTGCTGTGGGTCCATTTCTACTTATCACCCACACTCTCCTCCTAGGCAGGAAGTGATCTGCATTAGTTGCTGAACCAGTTTATTAGTTAATTAGACACCTGTGCTGTCCCCGGCTCTCTGTGGCTGCCAAGCCAATAAAAGTCAAGCATCGCAATTAACATTAGCTGAACATCTGCAGCCCCCCCTTGTTTGCTGCTCCCTGCACAGGCTGTGTCATAAATGGGCTGTTTCTGCTCCACCTGCCTAATATTGATGATTGGGCTGAGCAGGGACTGCAACTTTCCAGCTCTTTGTAAAGGGCCTGGCCATTCCCACAGCTAGAAACGGCTCAATAGTGCAATAATGAGCAGCATTAATAAAAGCTTAGTAAGGTTTGATTCCACACAGGCTCCATTTTCAGACTACAGCAGAGGGGGCAGCATCTTGATCCCCAAATAGGGGATCATGCACCCGTAGAGGGGACTCAACACAGATCTCCCTTTCCAGTACTGAGCATAACACCCCCAAAGCAATTCTGACAGACAGAGCTGTTTGTGATGAGCAGATTCTTGCTCACTCTGTGCCACGGCCTTGCTTGAACCCAGAGCTCTCAGAATCCATCACCATTCCCCTGCAGGCCTGCAAATGTCACCTGTCCAGGGAGGGCTGGGTCTGCTCTGAGCATTTCCTTTTCTCCTCCCCCATAAAAGCATTGGGTTTCCCTTTCATGGCTGGAACAGGAAGAGGCTTTTTCCAGTGACCTCCTTCAGGCCCAGGAAGGGTAAAGAGGGCAGAGATCAGGTTTCTTCAGGAGTGAAACAGTGAGCTTTCCTTTGATCCGTTGGACTGGAGCTTTCTCCGTCTTTGGCACCTCTGCTCTCATTTGGTCGGAGGGTGGAATGGGGCTGAGAGCCTCCTTTACATTTTAACCACTGCCTAATGACAGGGCAGGAATAATTCAGGACACAGCTCCAGTCTGCAGTGCTTGTTGGGAGAAGGACACGCTGGGAGTGTCGTGGGTGGCTCGTGCCAAAGGAGGTTTGTTTTCTGACAGACAGCTGTTTGTGAATGAGCAGATTGTCTCTCACTCTGTGCCACGGCCTTGCTTGAACCCAGAGCTGTAGGAATCCATCACCACCCCCCTAAATAGGACCTGTCCGTGACTGGGTCTGCTCTGAGCATTTTCCTTTCTCCTCTAGCTCTCATCAACCCTCTGGTACCTCCTCAGATTAGGGGGGTGCTCTCAGAAAAGGACGTGGAGGGTTTGCAGCATTTCAGAGACAACTGAAGCAAGTTTTAAGGATTATTTACTTATTTAATTAACAAGAAACTGCTCCCAAGGTCAGCCTGGCACAGAGGCGGCTATATCCTAGCCTAGCTCAGTCTCCTGTCTCTGCCTTCCTAAAAACAACCATCCCTGCATCCCTGGGAGTCACTAAAGAGTGTGGCCTGCCATCTTACCCACAGGGGGCAGGGCAGCTTTTAACCTCATGCTAAAGCTGAACTTGTTATACCAGGCGGCTGCTCCCAAATTATGGGCTACGCTCCCTGGTCTGCCATGGCAGGTCTGTTCAAGAGCAGCGGCACGCTGCAAATCCTGGTTTGTTATCAAGGGCTGCTCTACGTGCTCTGCTCTTATCACAGAGTCTCTCCTGAGTGTTGAGACAGGAGCATTAAAAATTTTACTGAATTACTGACTTTAGAAAAATGTACAATGAGCATTTAACTTTCTGCTGGTTGCCTGGAAGAGAAACAATACCAGGCTTAGAGCATTATGAAGCCCTGCCTCATCCTCCCTACAGCTTTTCTGTGCCCCTGGTCTGGGAGTTTATGTAACCCCACTCCAAAGGGAATCAGCTGCTGTCAGTAATAAGGCTCACCTGCGACCACCTCTCCCCCTGCAGAGGTGTAGGACGTTTGGGGAAGTGTTTTAACCCCTCCTGGCCAGTGCCTATGCAGGCATCCATCCACCCCATCACAGACTCACTTCCAGAGCATTTCTCCTGCGATATTATTGTTTAGGGTAGCCTGTGGCTGGATACCTTTAACCCTTCGGTATCAGGTCTCATACTCAGTGTCAGCACTAAATATTGCCTCCCCTTGAAATCTGATTCCCACCACAGAGATGCTGAGAATCCTGGCATCTTGGAAGAGAATTTCCTTTAGAGATCATGAGTATGAAGAGGCAGGTGATGCCCTTTAGTGTCAGCAGAGAGAGCTGGAGAGGCTGGGTCAGCTGTCACGCTGAGTCTCACACTGTAGGGAATTGATTTGATTCCCAACTCTTTCTACCATCCCTACTACAGAAAACGGGGGACAGGACCGGCCATGGTGCTGGGGCCTCCTTCATTTCTGAACATTGCAGCGTGTCCAACCAGCAGCCAAGGACAAATGTGACTGCTCTCCCCGAGCGCTTCGGACAGCTGTTTATTCAGAGCTGGGGCAGGCACTTACTAGGTCTGATCCTCTGCCCTTTGAAGCCCAGGGGAGTTCTGACACTAACCTTGCTGTAGGTGGGATAAGAAACCATCATCTTTAATCAGCCCCCAGAGAAGATTCAGGAATAGTTCTACATTCAGCACGTTCTCCTGGCCCTGCTTTCTAAGACTCCCGAGGGCGCAATCCAACTCCCTATAAACTCATTAGAAAAGATCAGCCCCTGAATGAACTCTAACTCTACAGCAGCACTTAGAGCCTGATCAAAGAGTCCCCAATGCCTCCAATGGGCTTTGGACCAAGCCCCAATTCTTGAAACAGCAGCTCACTCTCATCTGGTCTGTTTTGTGGCTTAAATCTACAGGGCAGAAATGCGAACTCTGGCTGTGCGGATGCGTCTTTACCTTAGCCGATGTCCTGCTGGGAGCCACCTTGCACCGCCTCAAGTTTCTAGGACTTTCTAAGAAATACTGGGAAGATGGCAGCAGACCCAACCTTCAATCCTTCTTTGACAGGATACAAAAACGCTTTGCCTTCAGGAAAGTTTTGGGAGATATACACACCACCCTTCTCTCAGCTGTGGTACCCAATGCCTTCAGGCTTGTCAAACGGAAACCCCCCTCCTTCTTTGGAGCCTCTTTCCTTATGGGATCTCTGGGGGGAATGGGATATTTTGCTTATTGGTATTTAAAGAAAAAATACATCTAGAGCTGGCTGTTTGGTGATTAGTTTGGTGTCTCTGTGGTGTGTGAAATCATGATGAACCCTCAGTAACTGTAATGAAATTGAAGCAAGATATGAATAATTATATAGTTGCTGTAACATTCCATAGTCTAGAAGTAGAAACTTATACTGCAAGGAAATAAGACAACACAAATAAGTCAACTTGTAAATGGCTTTTTTTAGGTTTAAGTATTAAACTGGTGAGTGTCATCCACAGACACTTACGGGGCTTGCACACCTGTCGTGGAGTGAAGCTGCCTCCAGAGCAGGCAAATTCCAGTGGAAGAGAGACGGCCATTCCGGAAAGTTTCCAGAACACCAGGTTAAACGATGGCATTTGGATACTCTGTTTGGTACTTTTATGTTTTCTAAATGTTCATTGCCCGCATCACACATCTCACAGAGGCAAGAAGAGGGGACCTTCTTATAGGGATTGTTACACTCTTGTGATTTGGGGAGCTTTCCTGAAAGCAGAGAGGACACAGCCAGGTGGGGGCACAATATTCAGTCAAGATTATGGTAGAGTTGAATGATTTAATTATCCATTTTTCTATTATTTCCATTACATCCAATATTTTTAATGAGCTCCTCCTAGACTGTATCCACTTTCTACATCTCCTTTTTTTTTTTAATATTTAACTTGGGGCTTTTATTATTATTATTTTATAGTATTTTGACTTCCAAGCTGAATTCTGTCTTACACAGTTTTTCATTTTATTTTATTATTCTTAGCCTCATGGCTCTTGAATTTCTTTTCATGGATTTTCAATTGACTGAGCATTTCGGGGCTCTGAAAAATGTGAACCTTTTCAGAACTTTTATGCATTTGTCTGAAGATACTTTTGTTTTCTCTTCTGTTGGGGGGCTTTGCAGTCATTTTCTTCTTGTGTATTTTCTTAGGGACACTTTGCACAGAGCCACATGTATCACTTTCTTGTGCCTTTTGCATGGTGGACAGAATTATGGGCATCACTGCTGCTCACGCTTAGAAAAGTATGAGATCCTAAATAAACCATGTGGGAGGAGTAAATGCTTTACATTTCTAAACCTGTTTAACGTCACTTGACTCTTATTCCAAAGTGGAACGGTATTTGGAGGGACTTTCGGGTGGTTTGTGCTCTTTCTTTTTGCAGTGCGGATTGATATAAAGCCCAAATGGAAGCAATATACCCTCTTCTTCAAGCAAATCCTGAATGTTTGAGCACACAATCATCTGTGCACACACACAAGGTTCCTAATTCATGCACACATGTTTTTTAAGGTTTAGGCCCATAGATTGAGTCACAATCTAGCCCTAAGTGTTTTGACCTTCACTGTAAAAGGGCCTTAACCTGGCTTTTGAGTCTGTACTGCTGTTCTTACCTGGATGTATTTTCAGCATTTAAGGGTCTAACGACCTGATTTGTGGATACAATCAAGTTTTTAGACATCTAAGTGCCTTGACATTTTATTTATGCTGCAACACTAAAGCCACAAATAATGGAGGAAGTGGGGGGGGGACAGAAAAATCAGCAGCCACTTTCAAAACTAGGCCTTTTAGTATTCACCAGAGATCAATGCTTTCTGTGGCAATGAGGGGGCTGTGGATACATTGTACCCCTAAGGGAAATCAAGACTACCTTTCAGTTGGAGATTCCAAACAATTTGATCTCTACTCCCAGCATTTGTTCTGGTTTAAATGGCCCCCAGTGTTCAGCCTTTTACAAACACAAAGATTTTTAAACCTCTTTTTCTGTGGGTTTTCTTTGAAAGATTCAATTATGAAAAATGTGTGCCATATTATCTAGCAACTGATTTTGTCTTTCACACCTCACTAGTCTCCTTTTATGTCTACACTTACTAAAATTATTTTGAATTATTTAATTCAAACTAACTAATTTTAGTTAGTTCAAATTAACTGAATTCGAACTAGAAAAAATTAGTTCGAACTAAGCAAGTGCCATTCATGGCACTTGCTTAGTTCGAATTAGCGATTTACATTGATTTCAATGGGCCGGTTAGTTCGAACTATGCAATTAGTTCGAACTAACATGGCCACATTGGTTAATTCGAACTAGTTAGTTCGAATTAACCCTTAGTTCGAATAGCATATTTGAATTTATTAGTTTGAATTAAGGAAACCCTTAATTCGAACTAATGAAAGCTAGTGTAGCCATGGCTTTAGTTAGTTTGAATTAAGCTTCCTTAATTCCAACTAACTTGCCAGTGTAGACATAGCTCTTGACTTTTTCAATGCAGAGGGGAAAGTCCCCCTGAAAATGGTGCATTCAGAATGCAGCTGATCCTAAGATCAGGGGACTGAGAACATGACACAGAGCCTTTCTAGTCACCATAAAGAGCCAAGCCCAGTTCAGTAGTGGTCAAAGTACTGGCTATTTTGTGACTCATGGAATTACAGGCAGGGTCATAATCTGTTTCTGAACAGACGTGTCCACATGACACAATGCTGGTTGCCTCAGCAGCTATGTTACAGCACGAAGGGCCATTGAGCTGGAATTGTCCCTTCGGATTGCTCCTCTAAGGTCAGGATTGGTCCGGGTCCATTGGTGAGGCAGCATGGAAGAAGTTTGCACTAACACTGCATGTCTTGTACCTGTTGGGAAACTAAACAGAGGAAGGACTTTGCACTCCAGGATACCGAGTAAAAGAAAAAAAAAATCATAGCCAATTTTACTGCTTGTGAAAGTTCTTAATGGTAAGTCATGTTTTGAACCTGTGCCAAAAGAAACTCTACCACGTAGGCCAAGACCATCAAAATGAAACCAAGCCAAGCTGAGGTGCTCCAAAATCCTGATGCAGGGAACCTCAATAATTGACCAAATATATTAGGTCGTACGAAAGAGATTGACAAGTCATCAACATTACTATAGATTTTGACAATAATCAGAGGATAAGGAAACTGCTCTGAATAGCAGAAATTAAATATCCCAGTTCTGCATCTGCAGATATTCATAGGACAGTGGAGAAAAAAGTTCTGATCCAACTACTATTGGCATCAATGACAAAGTTTTTATTCCAAAGGGGTAGCCGTGTTAGTCTATTGTAGAAAGACAACAGAGTCCTGTGGCACTTTTAAAGACTAACAGATTTATTTATCGCATGAGCTTTCGTGGGAGAAAATCCCACTTCGTCAGACTTGCTAGGGCAGAATCAAGGTCTGTGGCCCCGATTCAGCAAACTGCACCTATCCAACAAAGCACTTAATCACGTGATTAACTCAAGGACATGCTTAACTCCCATGGACCTCAGTGGGGTATAAAACCTGCATAAGCACTTGTGTGAACAGGATTGGACCATAGCATGAATCAGAGTCAAACACCAAGACATTGGGAATCCAGATGAATGCATTTCCAGTACTCATTACAACTAATGTGAGGATTTTAGCTGGTTGAGGCCAAAAATGATGGATCTTTTGTTCAGTCTGAAATAAATGCTTTATAGACATTCATGACCTTCACATCCTTTGTTCGTGCTTTGGTTTAGCATGTCCAAGTGGCTTTCCTTTTTGCTATTATTACATTGTCATTTATCACACAGGGACATGTACAAGAGTTCCCCATCCTTCACTATGAAGAATTACTCATTAGGAACACAGTCTGTCAGGCTTTTTTAAATGACTTGTATATTGGAAATATTATGATCTTGTTTTAAGACAATAAAATAGATGGGTAATTGGTTCACCCATGATTTATTTTTGTAGATTTCTTTATCACTTACTGCACTTAGCCAGAGTATCAGGGAACTCAGTCTGTAGCAACCAGGAAAAATAGCAGTAAATGAAAGCCACAACCAAGAGTTTGTCTGTATCCTGTAGTCTAGCATTGCAGGTACACATAGCTTTGATTGCTCTCAGAGTTTAAAATAGATTGCTTTTCCTTCTGAGTCACCTTAACATTGAACAATTCTTGTTTCCTAGACAGCAGCTTCAGTCAACAAACTGGTCTCTGAACGATGTCTTAGTTCATTTTTGGCTGAGAATGAAATGCTGCTATATTTGTCACCATAGCAGACTCATGGTTTAGTGTATGAGGAAGGGAACTGGATTCTGTTCTGGCCGTGGGAGGCCTTTGGTGGGTTATTTTACTTTTCTGTCCCTCACTTTACCCCCTCTGTAGCCTGGGGAGAAGAATTCTCGCCTATGTCACGGGTATGTAGGGGGGGTTCTTGTACAAACATGTAATTTATCAAGTGGGAAGTGCCAAACAGTTTCAAGGAAAACTTACTCCTGTGTGACCATCGCAAAATGTTAAGGCTGCACTTTCAGCATCATTCCTGATACTATTAGGTGCAGGTGAAAGCCAAGCCACAGTCCAGCTGGGAGCGGGTAACCCAGGGGCAATGGAGCTCTGGCTGAAGCCGTCACCCACTTGACCTTCTTGTCTATTTCATGGCTCTCGCATGGAGCTGTGAAGTTGAGCAGCCGAGGTAAGTAACCCGCAGAGGCCATGTGGCCACCGCCTTGCCCTGTACGCTCTAGGCATTTCATAGAGGTGGAATTGTTATGTCAGAACAGCAGGGCCTTACGTCAATGCACACTGACATCACTAAGTTGACACAAATCTAATGCGGTAGAATAGACCAAGCCTCAGTTTCACCTTTCTAGGGTGAATCCAGTGCAGAGCTCAGTCAAGCCCCAGACAAGGAAGACAAGCTTCAAAGCTCTGTCCTTGTTCTGGTCTCTTTGGTTTGCCTCTTTAATGATGTAGCTAATTCGAGACACAGCCCACGTGGTAGGACACTAGAAACATGGCCTATTGGAGGGGTGTCCACCATGCAGCATCTGGCCCATGAACCTCTCCCATCCAGCCCATGGCTGCTCTCTGCAGGACCACACTCTCTCCCAGAGAGAGAGAGAGAGAGAGAGAGAGAAAAAAAAAAGTCCTCGCGCTGTATCATGGAGTGCAGTCTTGCATACCCAGAGCTCAGGTCTCGTGACATTGCAGAGCTCTGAGTATGCTTGATTGTGCTCTGCGATACTGAGAGACCACCCTCTCTCTCTGTTATGGAGTGTGGTATCATGGAGTGCAGAGTTGCATGCATAGCACTCCGCGATGCAGCGAGAACATGGACCCTAGTATTTCTATGTATGGCCCACTTGAAGCACATTAAAGTCAAAGCTGGCTCGCCCTAGCAAATCAGTTTGACACCCCTCTGGGATGCACAATGTAATGGGCAGTTTGGGAGGGGTGGTGTCCTCAGCCAGTGTTTCCCAATCACTGTATGTGCCATCAGGCCTGAGCAGATGTGCCATGGAATTTTTTGAAACACTACTAGAGTTCTGGATTGGTTCATGAATATTTATTAGTTCATTTGAAAACTGTATGTTGGTGTGCCTCAAAATACTTAAAAGTACCAAGGTGTACCATGCAGAAAAAAGGTCCTAAGCACACCTCCCACACCCATCGCTAGGTTTGATAAATGGACATATCAAACCAGATTCTAAACCCCAGCAGGCGAGGCCAGCGAGCTTAGTATCAAAACCCAGGCAGTTTCTGTTTTATTTACATCTTTCCTAAGAATTGGGCAAAAAGTCAGGTTTTAAATAAAGTCTGTTCTTGCCAATTATGATGTAAATATATAAAATGCATGTTATATGGAATGGTAAGATTAGTTCAATTAATCTCAAGTCTTTTAAAATGTCCCACCCTGTTATTCCTCTTGTGTTTCCATTCCCCAGCAAGCCCTGGGCTAAGTGAAAGCTCTGAGATCTAGAATGCCAAAAAATCCACTCCAAAGTTACATGTTTAACTGGAGTTATTATACAGAACCCATAAAATAAGCCACAACTTTAAATATACAGAGCAAGACATACGCAAAAGCTACATTTTAAAATGTATTTTGTTGACTTTACCTGTGTGTGTATAAAAGCAGGAAGATGAAGAGCAAAATTCCCCAAGTAACCCCAGTGACACACAATACTGAATGTAGGCAAGCGACTGGAGCTGTAGAGAATGAGTTTTAATTCAGAAAACCAAAAAAGGCTGTTACGAGTTATAATTTCATGATTACAATTGCTTCATATCACCATCTACTACAAGATTTGAACACTGTCCTCTAAAATCATTTTCCAGGTTGTAGTTTTAAAAACTTAGGCAAATTCCAAATGTACTTCCAACAAGCGCTGAAAGTTCAAAGAAAGGATCTTTCTACAATCCACATCAAATCCAGCTATTTAGAATGGGTTTTCTTCTCTGCTGCAAACTTACCCCTGATGTGGAAGGACTGGATTTTCAGTTCTAGTGGTAAACAAATTACCCCAAAAAATGTCAAGAGAAAAAATGATGCTAAATATGTGGGCAGGAGATTTCCTGCCTTTGAATTGATCAACAGCTATTAGATTAACACTGAGCATGAACAGGATGGGGTCATTTGCCTGTGGTACAAATAAAAGGCACAAAAGAAAAGTTCCACTGTCTGAACACAGCAAGTGAACTTTCCAAGCCAATGGTAAACACGTGGCCTTTGTGCTGAGACTAGGTACCTAGACCCCAGATTTCCAATTTTGCCATTGGTCACATTTTCACCCTAGGTGCACATGGTGCGCGTATATTGCTAAAACTGTTTGCTCAAATGGATAGTTATGTGAACACAATTACACCATCAGTCTGTGCAGCGGACAAATACTAGAATGCTTGTTCTGCTCAGACATTTTTGTCTCATATTTTTTAAAATCTGAGCCCTACTGACATGTCCAAATACCATGGGAATTGTCAGTGAGAAACTTAAGAGTCTGATCCTGAAATACTTGCTCACCAGAGTAGTCCTTACTCATGCAAATAGTCCCATTAATTACTCATGAGCACAAGTAGCAGGAGAGGGCCCTTAATTTATCTTTACAGGCTCCAGAAACTGAACCTCAACCACAGACTGCCTTGTAACCGATCAAATTCAGAGAGGACTTACATTTGCCTAAAATGCTAATGTTGAGTAAAGTTTCAAGCATTACCATATCCTATGCTATTCATTTTAATAAAATAATAGTAATAATAATAAATGTAGATACTATGATACACTGGTTAGGTGGATGGAAGTATTTGTAAATAGAGACTGCATAAAATTAGTGTTTTCCAGAAGGGAAGCTAATTTCAATTTAAGCTTGAAAAGCCTGTCAATTTAACTTCATAGTTCTTAACAATTCAGGAGCTCTATTCAGGCTTTATCTACATGGGAAAGGTTCATTGGTATAACCTAAGAGGGAATTTACACGGATACAGTAAAACTGATATGAACCCGTGTGGCCCCTCATTTCAGTATAAAAATCAGATCAGGAGTCAAACAGGTCCTTGGGGTGTCCCTGCCTCTGAGCTTTTAGCAGTTTAGTTGAAATCTACTGGGAGCAGCATTAAGCTAAACCAAAATAAGAGTGTCCACACACAGGTCTGTACTGGTTTAACTAGATTGGTTTAAAAACTGATTTAAGTTAAACTAATGCAACTTTCTCATGTAGACAAAGTGTCAGACAAGCACATGGTTTGAATAAAGGATATGTCTACACTTTGAACTGGAGATGTATCTGCGTTATCTGTGACTGAGCTAGCACACTAAAAATAGCAGTGTATCCGCAGCAGGATGATGAGCGAGCCACCTGAGTATGTACTGAAGAGTCTTGGATGGGATCATAGTCAGGGTGTCTGATATCTTCCACCACAGCGGCTACCCTTGTTTTTAGTGTGTTCATTCAAACACTGCTAGTGCAGGTATGTTTCTCTGAGCTGGAAATTCCATCTCTGGAGCCCAGTGTAGACATACTCAAAGAACAACCCAAAATACAAAGCTGATCTTTTCACCTGCCTACTGGAATCTCAGGAGATCTGCTTGACTGCCCTCATCCATCCAGGAATTCGATGGGAACAGAGGGAATTCAGCATTTCAAAGGATCAGGCACCAAATGAGAAATTAACCTGGCGATATGTGCAATCCTGACTCCTTCCCTGGCTCGAAAAGAAGTGTTAATATGTTAAAATGAACATATTAGGATCAGGCTACACATCACCTTGTCCTAAAGGCAACAAAACACTTTGAACTCAGAATCAAGTGCTGGAGAAAACCGGTCCATTACTGTGCTACTAGAAATAGCTACAGCTTAGCAGACATACAGATGGACCATCGCTTTTGGTTGTCTGCTGGACTTGCTGTCCTGCTATTAAATGGATTTTAATGTGTCTACTCCTGACATGAATAAGCCTTTTGTAAAACAAGATACATTTTTTTAAAACCAAAAATTATGATAAACGTTATGATAAACACGAAGGACAAAACAGAAACATCCCAATTTGTACATGTGCGTTGTATGTCACAATGAGGCTTTACTCGCTACCACAACGTAGTGTGCAATTCAAATAGCTTATTGATGCCAACAGAAGGCAAGAATAAATATTTCTTTAAGCAATATTGCTATAATACCCTTAGCAGAAACACTATATTAAATACAACCCCCAACGAACAGAATGACCCAAGACATAGTGGGTCCAGTCACTGCACTTCCTATGAGGCCAGAAGTTCATTTAGCCTCAGAAAGAAACAGATCAAACAGAGCTTTTTTTATTGCAAATACAACATTTGCAACTTGTAACATCTAAAAAAAAATCTTTTAAATCATTATTTTTTTGTACCAGCCAATTAGAGAATTGGGCGGCGTTATCTCATCATTATATTTTAACAAAACATACCATCTTGCTGTTTTTACAATTGGCAGGAAGAATTAGATTATTTTAAAACTATCTGAAGTAATAAAACTTATTTTTTTAGGAACTGCCTTTTCAAATATTGGCAGTAGGAGCCAATTCAAAGTTACAATCTAGTGGTAGAGTCTTCTCAAAAAACAAAGTCTCTCTTCACACTGCTGAATATACAGATGGCCAATTAGAATTTATGGGAAGTGAAAGTACTTAACAGTTTGAGACTGTGAGGTGCTTCTCTTTCACAAACCAGCAATATTCTGCATTAACAAGTGCACTTTGATTGCCAATTAAAAGTCTGTTGCAGTAGTTAGCACCATTACATTGCCCTAGGCACATCTGTAAAGATTACAACTAGAGTATTCAAAAAGTCAGATGTAAAACCTAGCACAAGGTTTGGACCATATGTAATATTTTATCTTATAAAATAGGAAAGTGGGGAAGAAAACGATGAATTTCAGATCAGTGAAAGGTATTGGCTTGACAGCCCCGAGGTCTCAGTCCTGGCTCCTCAGTTTCTCGATGGACCAGGGAGAGACAGCCTGGACAGCAGTCGGGCAAGTTTTCCTGACATCACCTTGCCAACACGCCTCAGGGTTGCCCAGGCAGGACCCCACGAAGGGAAAAGAGAATTCAATCTTCATGAGTGATCCAAGCCTCCGTGTCTCTGTTGAGACTGTCAGTTAGGTGGCCAATTATATTCAATTACAATAGGCAGTTTTATGATATCAACATTTGCTCACCAGGAACTGGCCCAGAGCTACCGGCCAGGCATCAGATTGCAAAGACTATTGAGTCTTCTTCCCCTCCCTTAAACATGCTCCTTATTATTGAAAAAAAATTGAGCTTTGGACACACTAATATTCCTGTATTTAAAACAAAATCTGAAATATAGAAACTCATCTACTACAATTAGGCTTCTTTGAACTCAAGCTAACGTTCTGGAGAGGAAGTCTAGGAGAAAAGGATTTCAAGTACCAAAACCTGTATGTTCCATACCAGGCTGACAGACCCACTAGGCTCCCAGACAATTTTTGGGAGAAGTCATGGAAATATACAGCAGTGCAAAAAAACATCCAGACCCAGATCAGGGTCAGGAAGCTCAAGGCGACGAAAAGGGCATTGACCACTGCATGTAATCTTGGTCTTCGGTCAGTGTTCAGGACCCGCAGTACAGCCATCTCCTCAACAATCATTAGGGCACAGTAAGTGAGGAGGAAGGAGTGCCCTGAGATGTCGAAGCCATGCCAGAATCCCCCACCCTGGTGGCACTGCTGCTTGCTGGGATGCTCCTGGAACAGCTCATCAAGTTTTGGCGATCTGTAGCAGTTGCCAGTGAAATCCTCAATCTGCAAGAAGAGTCTGGTGCAGACGTACCAGATCATGGTGCCCACCAGCAGGGTGCTGAGACGCCGAAGCACCTCCAGGACATTTCGGCTGAGACAGTAGTTGGTGATGGCAATGAAGGGCAGCAGGAGCCAGAATGTCCAGGCCCAGGCAAATTTCACAAAATAGCTGCCAGGGAGAAGCCAAAGAGAAACTTATAAATACATTAAACTTCAACTTAGCAAGGAAGGAGTAGGCTTCAGTGGTGTCCAAGGAAGAGGTTTCTAAATGTCACCATTCAGAGCTATTTCCCGTAGTTATTTACACAGTGTCCAACACCACAGAATCTTAACTAGAAACCGAAGAACAGCTGTTCTTAAGCTTTCAAATGATAAGACAAATAGACCATCCTGTGCACACGTCCTCCCTCTTTATGACGGTCTGAACCAGCTCCCCTGCTCTCCAATCCACCATGGAATTACATCCACACAACAACTATGATTGCTAACATGAAAAAGTAATGTCAGTAACGGGGTTGCACACTTGCTTACTTCTATAGATTCAGCTCATTTGCACACACCAGGGGCTCTTTGCATCCTTCCATTCTCCCCCACAAGCTCTTTGTGCACCATCCTCCAAACTCCTATTTGAGGGGGTCTCTGCAACTCTCCCCATGTTAGGGACTTTGTGTACCTCCCACCTCTCAAAGCCTCCCCCCACACCCGGGTTTGTGTGATCTCCATTCCCTTCCCACCCTCCCCCAGTGAGGAGCGCCGTTGACTTTGTATTACCCTCATGCCAGAGACTATGTGCTACCCCTCTCCCCAACTATTATTATTTCTCTTCTTCCTGCCTGGAGAAAAATCATTGTGGGTATCAGCACACTGAACCGCTGATGAACAGAGATGAGACAAGAGTATTGTTATGCCAGAAGGTGTTAAATGTTGCCATCAACCAGTTCTGTGATCTGCCAACAACTGCAGAGGCATTTGAAAATATGGATATGCTAAAGAGATGATAGAGCAACAGCTCAAAAGTTAATTGTATTATATCCAAACACACAAACGTCAAACTGAGTTTAAAAGCCTTGCGAGTTTGGCCAAATACTTTAGCTTGTTTTACGAGTTAAAGAAACTCTCAGCACCATCCAATGGAACTGCTCAGACCCTGTCTCCAAGTCCCCCTGCCAATTTCTGTGGCTTTACAGCTACCTTTTTCTATTAAAAAAAAAATAGATCTCCCCTCTTTCTGAGTTGAAGATCCAAACAGACAAAAATTATTTACAGGGGAGAAAGAGTGATGCTAGCTGCACAACAAATACTGCCAGATGTGCTGAGTACAAAGGAAAAGGAAGAAATATTTTCTCCCTCATCTGCCTTTCACAGGAACATCAGGGGGTCATAGTAACACTAGCGGGTGCAGCACGAACACGCTGACACACGACTGTTAGGTTCAAGGGGCCCCTTTAATGCTGCTGCTCACAGACAGAAAGTGTCAACTAGCCACCCAAGTCAGGTCACTCGCGCCCCTGCCCCTTCTGTGTCCTGCAGTAACCAGGCCCCGCAGGAGCATGTTCTGCACCTCCTAGCTCTTCAGCATCCTTCTGCAGCCCCACCTGCGAGGAGGCACCTGTGCATTGCGTGTTGCAACAGTTGTGCTCTGTCACAGCCAGCCCAGCTGTACACCACCCAGCCGGCTCCCTCACACCCGCAGATTGGTCCTCCTATGCTGCCCTCCCCCCACACTGCACAGACCCCCAACAGGCTCTGACCCACCGCAGCCCTCTCACATGGGGCAGGCCCCGCCCCCAAGCACAGGCCCCGCCCCCAAGCACAGGCCCCGCCCTCACATGTTGAGCAGGTTGCGCTTGCTGCTCATGTAGGTCTCGGGCAGCGGCGCCAGCGCCTTCAGGAGCGACCCGCCCAGCATGAGGCCCAGCAGGCCCCAGGGCAGCCACAGCCGGATCGGGCTCTGCACCAGGGCGGTGCGCAGCGCTCGCGCGCAGCGATCCAGACGCTCCATCTCGCCGCGGCTGACACAGCAGCCAGAGAGAGGCCGCTCCGTCCCTTTCAGAAGGAAAACCCACCCCCAAAAGCTGGCGGCCAATCAGAGACTCTGTCACAGCAGGCTGGGCTCCTGGAAGTCAGTCAATTAGCATGCTGGCCTTTGATTGGCTCAATCCCTGCATAGATCCCGCCTTTTCTTGTTCCCGGTTCGTGCGCTGCGCTGTCAGTCAAAGATTTCATTGACTACTTCCGGGGACTCAAGAGACTGACGGACGGTGCCTGCCTCACTACCACTGCCCGCGTTGGCCCTGCCCCCTTCTGCCTGTCCAGCTGCTGGAGCCTGCCTGAGGCGTTGCTATGGAAACAAGAACAGGGCAGCCGAGGAATTTGGGGGGGATCAGGCCGCATGCGCATTGAGTTGTTGACGTCATAGCTAGGCGACCACACGGGGGCAGAAAGGGGTCACCTCGCCCCCGAGCGGCGACTCCGCGTCCCTGAGTCTTTTCATTAGGAGGGGGAGGGGGCTTCTGTACCCGCCCACACAAGCTCGAACCGCGGGTGGGCTCCAGACAAGCCCAAACTCGCCTAGAATGAGCCAGCTACGGACCCCACAAGGGACCGCGCGCAGCCGCCTGCTTCTGGGCCGCCGTACTGCGTCACCGAGCGTGGGTGCATACGTCACGGCGCGCCAGGATCCAACGGGGCGGCAGCTTAGGAGAGGACAAGGGGGCTGGGCCGCCCGGCTACGGCGGGTGAAGGGCGGGGTCGTGAGCCCCTGAGGTCCCCTGGACGTGCGCCACGCTGCTTCCCCCACGCTCCTTGCCCCGCCCCCCGCCCCGCCCCTGCGTAGCTGGAACCCCCCCTCCCCCCCATGGGCCCGGGCTGTGGCGCGCAGAGACTGACACGTGCGTAGAGTAAACCCGGGTTGTAACCCGCGAAGCGAATTGCGATCTGCGCTAGTCTGGCGGGGCCCGGACCGAGGGCTCTTTGTCACCGGGCTGCTGAACTGCGCTAAGCCGCGACCCCGCCTGAGTGTCTCTGCCTCGGGGGCCTCAGGCTGCTGCCCACTCCGGACACGCTCTTCGGTGGTTTTCAAACTTCCTTCCTCAGGACCCAGTTGAAAGAAAATCTTTTATACCTGTGATCCAGCAATGATCTCTTTCAGCAAAACAAACAGAGTCCTGGGGCACTTTTAAAGACTAACAGATTTATTTATTGCATGAGCTTTTGTGGGAGAAAATCCCACTTCATCAAAGCGTCTGACGAAGTGGGATTTTCTCCCATGAAAGCTCATGCGATAAATAAATCTTAGTCTTTAAAAGTGTCTGGGTCTCCTTGTTTGTGTTGCTGGCCAAGACGAACACAGCCACCCCTTTGAATCTTTCAGCAATGCATTCCAGTCTTTCAGCGCTGGCAGCAGAATGTGCCATGTCCCAGTACTTGGGGGTCTACCCACTACTGGATCCCAACCCATAGTTTGAAGACCACTACACTAGATTATCTGCACTTCAACCACCAATATGGGTTGCCCAACCAGCTGGTCTGGCTGGAGACAGTTTGACTTTCTGTCACTGGCTAAGAATTTTAATTATTTTAAACAAAAATAGTATCATGAGGAGATTGAGGGACACCCATTTCAGAACATCCCATAGCCCAATGGCTAGGGCACAATTGAAAGTTGGGAGACTCCTCTTCAGTTCCTTTCTCCCTATCAAGTTGATGTAGAGAGATGCTTGTAGAAGGTTGTGATTTTAGAGACACTCAGGGCTGTCCTGTGGGGGGAGCAGGGCCCAGGGCCAAGTGGTCAAATCGGGGCCCCCACCCCCCATGCTAAAGGGAAGCGTGATGGGCTGACCAGCCCATTCCGCCCCCAGGAAGCCGGCCCCAGAGGCTGAGGGCACCTTTTGGGGGGGTGGGGAGAGCTGGCTCCGGTCCCGGCCCGGGAGGTCGAGGTTGCCTGCTGGGGGGGAGCCGGCAGTGTGGGGCAGGCTGGCCCAGAGGCCGGGTCCCACATGCTCCACCTCCCGGCCATGGGAGGAGGGGCTGCTGTGCACGCGGGCTCCGCACTGCCCTGCTGGAAGCGGGACAGTGCGGGGCCAACGTACCTGCGGGGCCCAGGGCAATCGCCCTGTTCGCCCCCCCCAGGGACGGCCCTGGAGACACTCCCTAGCATGGGTCAGTGTTGTGTGAATTGGGAGACGTGCTCTACAGGTGATTTAATGGCTACTCCCAGCTACACATCTGAGAATTGCTCCTGTCTGTGTTATTAAGTTCTATTCCTCACTCATTGAATGGCATGGTCTTTAATGAACCCTCAAGATCATTACAGTTGAGGAGAGAATTGAATCTGGGTGCTAACCCTTAGGTTAAAAGTTACAAGGGGAGTGGTTGTAGTATCACCCCATCACCTTTTCCTCTAGCCATCTTGTGTCATATTAGGCAGGTGCATAACTCATTCCCAAGGACCAGCTTACGTGCTGAAGGTGCCTGATGCCAGGAGCCGTGTTCCCAGCTTTGGATCACAAACAGAGAGGCACCTGCCTGTACTCTGTACATCGGTGCCTACCTCTGTGGGAGAGGCAGGTTGGCATCTTCTACTGTCTAACTTAGGCAGCTCCCCATCTAGTATGCTGGCTTTTATAGATCCCATTCTTAGGTGCCTGTCTTTCTCCATGCATTATATAGGTGACTTAGGAGAGGGTTGTGCTAGGTCACTAGATGCTGTACAAACCGAGCAAAGAGACTGTCCGCTTCAAAGATTTTATAGCCTAAATACATGCCTATGAATCTCAAGTTCTCGGGGTGTTTCTGGGCAGAGAAGGACTTGATAGGTCTCATTCAGGGCCCATCAATGCTGCTCTTCTTTGGGACTCAGAAAGTACCATAGAGCAAAATCACCAGGGCTAGTGGCTACCTAGAATCTCTCAGTGCTGCCAGAAACCAGTGGCTTGTGGTGCAGGAGACCTTGTTTGGGAACCTAAGCTAGGCCTATTACAATGGTTTGGAGTACATGGTTTGCTAGGGGGCTACCATGCAAAAAGCATCTTCTCCCTTCCTTTGTCCAAGACATTTATAACACTTAGTTACAGACCCCATACATAGGTTTGTCCTGCTGCTGAGAATTGTTTGGCAAAACCTCATTTGGTAAATGCTACAGCTGAGTAAATCTCTGGTCCATCACACTAAATTCAAGGTATTGCAGTGCTGAATACAATCATATTGTGTGGCTGTCAGGCTGGGCTCTGGGGAGAGCATATCCAGTGTCAGCTGACAACAATCTGTCAGGGGGGTTGAACATTTCTTCGGTCTCCTTGGAAACGGCCTTAGATAGGCAAAAGGTTAATTGGAAAAGAAAAAAAACCCCACACAACCATCTATGTGTTTGTCTCTGCCTGCCTGCCCATATAATATTAAAATGTTTGATTGTTTTACATGGGAGTACACAGCTTTTATGCGAAGGAAAGACTCATTAAAACAATTAGGGAGCGTCCACCACGGTCTGAGCATCAGAGAATTCAGGTACCCTGTGTGTAGGAATTTGCATCACATTTCTGTTGTCTTAGATTGATGAGGAGGCCAACACCAACCACATAAGGGCAAATGAAGGAGCCTATGGAGACAGAAAAAGATACATTTCAGCTGGTGAAGGGTATGGCTGCAAACTAGAGGTTTACAAAGAAAAAATTAAAAGTTAATTATGTCCAGCTTGACCATGTGATGACTAAGGGGGGCATGGTAAGAATCCACAAATACCTGAAGGTTATGTGTAAACCTCAAAGCTGTGGAAGGCTGTAAAAGAGGCAGCTGGTCCAGTTGATCTCTCGAATACTTTTTTCATCTCTAATTTATCTGATTTGATGACGGCCCAGAGCTGAAGCAGGCTGGGTCTGAGCAAATATGGGGAATTTCCAGATATTTCAACATCCACATGAATATGAACCTTTCTTGATATTCCGTCACTGGAATAACAACATGCATCACTGTCCAGATGTTTTGAAAAATTATCCACTACACATACAAATGCCAAGAAATGGAGCAATATGGTATTGCACATCTGGGAATTCCAGCTTTGAACCCAGCCTCATTTAGGGAAATGAATTGCTCCTTAGATGGCTACTGCCTAACTGGTAAGCAGACCTATGTGAGACTAGTAATGAACCAGACCACTAGGCACAAAACTCACCTGCTCTGAGGTTTTGTTACAGACTCAAAGCTTATCCCAGTTTTACTAAGCTTCATAAATCTGTCAGTGTACCTGGATCAGGTTTCAAGCAACATCTGGATCTAGTATTGAATGAATTTCTGGAATGTTTGTGATTTTGAGTGGAAATCAGATGGTTTTGACTGAGTTTTGGGGTTCACATTCAGAACTTAGAGAGTAGCAGTGGGTGAGCTGAACATAGGCCAGAACCCTTAAAAAGTTTTTATAACCTCCGTCATTGTGTGTCTCACCTCCAGAGTCTGGGTGTAGTGTTGCAGGGCTTTTTTCAGTCAGCTTCCCCCTCCCACCCCTCTGTAGTCATTAAACATACATAGCCTAGCCCTCCAGCCAGGTAACTGTCCAATCTGTTTCTCTTCCAGATTAACAGAAAAATCTTAGCTGGAAACCTCAAAATCTGAGAGCTTTTCTGCTCAGTCCTCAGCCTCCATCTGGGGGTCATAATATTTGGTGGCTTTATCCTTCCTTAGGCAAAGAGGGAAGGGAACGGAATCCAGTCCATGCTCTTCTTTGGGTTCCAGCCCAAGGACCTTGTTTATATAGCCAAGGTCTATTCCTTCAATTCCACCACTTTTATTTGGGCTGCTCCAATCTTTTGCCCAGCTAGTTAACATCTGTCCCTTGGTCTCTGGATTCTACTATCCCTATCTGGGATCTATGATTCCTCACCACTGCCCTTTGGCAGCTATCACTGGACCCTCTTGAGGTTTCTTGAAGCAGCTGTGAGAAGAGAAGTAACTCCTAGGTCTTTGACTTAGGTAAGCCATTCCTACCCTCTTCTGAGCAGGAGATCTCCATCAGCCCTTTCTCTGGAGTTAGGGTTTTCTTGTAGAAATCTTTTCCTTAGGTTAATCAGGCCCACCCTCCTTTTATCAAGGCTTCGTTCCTCAGTCTGTTTCCTGGAGCTGGGATTGTGACTTGAGTTCTGAGTTCCCTTTAGCTGAACACTTCCTAATTAGCTTTCCACTCTAGAGGGTTCAACAGGGCAGCCTTCTCCTGTCAGTGGCTACTTGCCATGAGGGAGTCTTTATGCTGTTCCCCTTACCCAACTCCATCACAGTTAGGTGGTTGGGGGGTACTGTGTCCAGATTCTTTCCTCAAGTACCATTAATTCCCTGGTCCCTTAGGTCTCCATCTATCTGCAAACCCTTCTGAAGCCTGTCCCCCTGGCAGAGGGTGGAGGGTTGCAACTACCCTAGATAGCAGACTACCCTATTACATTCCCCACAAAGAGAAACTGCTGAATTGCACAGCTCTGCCCGAGATATATTGACAGGTAGCAGAATTCAGTATACAGGAGTGCCTGGCAAGTATATTTCCTGTGGCTAGACCTAGATAGGAACTTCTTGAGAATCTCAGAGGCCAGATCTAACCAGCCTGTAGTGACGGACACCTCTGGCTGCATCTGAACACAGAGCTGAGCTCTTCTCCGAATACAAGGGTGAAAGGCAGTTCCAAGGCAGCCCCATTTCTTAGCCTTTTCCAGAGCTCTTCATTTTTTTGTAGTGAATTGAATTGGCAATTTATATTGGCAAAATGCCATGTCTTCTAGGGCTAGGGAAGTGCTGTCCAGCTGCACTCTGTCTGCAGAGACAAAGACTGAATACTAGAGCTGTGCAGAGTTTGAATAGGCAAAGTCTTTCATAAAATAACATGGTTATAACATCCTTATGGACTCTCCTCTCCATCGAGATCTCCAAAGGTTGAGACTTCCTTGTCTTGTTCACTTTTCCATGTATTGCTCTGCACTTGGGAATATCAGGAGCTGCTAAGACCTGTCCACACATCTTCTGATGATGATAGGGTCTCTGGCCAGTTTTGGGTCAGTAGTTCCTCTCCTGAGCAGATGACATGTATACTGCTTTTGTAGAGTTTTTATCTGCTCTCAGAGGGGACCACACAGTGGGATGCTCTACTGAAATGTAATGGGCTCCTTGATGAACATCAAAGAATAAAATGCATTGTACATCAAAATGCTCCTAACCTGTTAAAATGATATAGAAGACTCTTTCACTTCTCTAACAAGTCAGGGAGGTCCCTTTAGAATGTCAGGTAGATTACTAATCTACAATCTAGTCTATCTAAATCACAAAATCAGTTCAGTCTTTTTCAGCAAATTTTTGCATATGAATTCCAACTCTGCAGTTTCATGTTGAAGTCTGGTTTTAAAGTTTTTTTTTGCTGAAGCCCTCTGTAACTGTCATGTCTGAACTGAACTTGTGACTTACTCTTCTCTGCCTATATATATATATATATATATATATATATATATATATATATATATATTCACCTAAACAAACTGCAGTTTCCATTTCATGCATCTGATGAAGTGGGATTACACCTACAAAAGCTCAAGTGATAAATAAATTTGTTAGTCTTTAAAAGCAGCCCAGGACTCCATTTTTGTTTTACTGCGATAGACTATAAACTAAAAAAACCTGGGAAGCATTTTGCCACTGTGAAAATAAAATGCATTGTCTTGTAATGAGGAAAGTTAATGTGTTAAGGAGTGTGCTGTATGTGGGGTTAATTGTGTTAGTGTTCTACTGGATTTTCCATAAGCTTCAATATCTCTGCTATTGCTGCTATATGTGAATATAGTGCATATATGCTCTAAGTGATCATGGTCATACATGGTCAATGCCTCTTTGCCTTCCACGCCTCTCTGGCATTTGCTTCCTTGTCTCTGAACTAGAAGTCAGGATTTATCTAACTGCTTCAGATAAAATAAGATCGCTATCTTACAAACCTTCATTTGTTATTAGAACCAGTGTTAGTTCTTGTTTGATTTGAGTTTTGGGGAAAGGTACCAGTTGCTTCTGATTATCTGCAAACATGTTGGTCCATTCACAGTTTCCAGTCCATGTACCAGGCTTGCATGAATTAGATTTTTAATCACTAAAGGTCAGTAAATGTCAATTTCACCGTACAGACAGAAACTGATGAAAAAACATTTCCATCTACAATAATCAAAATTTTCAAAGGCAAAATAAGAAAAATGACACTTGAGAACTTTGATTTGACATTTACTTTGTACATTTTGATGTGTTATTGACAACTTCTATTTTAATGGTTACAAAGCTTTAACTTTTTTTAATCTCAACATCTACAGACATTAAATCATCATCTGATTCCCCCATAATTTCCTTCAAGAATGAAAATTTAAATGAAAAAAATGCTTAAAACCCATAATTTTATGCAACTGTGAAAATTTACATTGATAAATATTTAAAAGCTTAAAAATAAATATCAGTATTATCCATAATTTTCTTTTAAAAATAAATCAAGTTTTGCCAAATATCCATGCACTCTACCCTTGTTTAGCCCTCTGTTTTAGTCATCTATGAAATTTTCTGTTCTCTCCCCAGCTTGCTGAGCTTTCTAAGGACACCTGCAACCCAGATGGCTCTGCTTATCGCCATTAGTTGCCTGTTCCTGCTGGGGAGGTTCCCCTTGACTGCTTTTCTCTTCACCCCTCATCCCCCCACCAGGTTTTAAAAATTATAATCATTTGGACACCATGTGCTTTTAGTGGCTGAGTTGCTTGTATTGGGAATTCATTCTTGCAGGAGTTTGGCCAAGAGCCCTTCTTGCTCTTTGTTTTCCTTGGTTCACGCTGCTTACATCTCAGTGACTGATTCTATTTGATTCTGATTGTTAAGTGTGCTGCAATGTTTGCATAAAAGGTGCTACATAAGCATAATTTGCACAATATTTTCTTTGCTTAATGGGAGTTTATGTCTGAAGTTCAGGGGTATTGGACCTTCCCAGGGACACTGCCTTTGATTTCCAATGCCTCAAGCAATACAGCATGCTCTGCTCACTGTAAGCTTGGCAGTGTGTTCAGCTGGATAGTTTTGAGCTTCCTCAGGGCTTTGAACTTCTGTCAGGGGAAGGATGTGACAGTCTTTCCATGACACAGAACCATGTCTTTTGCCTGTCCCTCGTTAGTACAGATGCTTTTAGACTCTGATTTGCCTCTGTATCATGCAGACCAATGGAGCTCTCACTTCTGTGAATGGACGGTGTGTACAGCAGAAATACTGCATCAAGTAACTGAGGTGACAGAAAACGCTATTTCACGACCAATGCAGCTGTTCAAACAAGTGGGAATGAGTGTCCCCAGGTCCCTAAACCCCAAGAATTTTGGAACCAAGAGTGGAGCAGAAGCTTACCCCTTTTGTACCTGCTGAACTATCTCTGTTCTCATCATCAAATCCTCTCTAGGCCCCTGGCAGACTCTTCAAATGAATAAAAAAGACAATTCTGGACAAGGGGAATTTTCACCAGATTTGATGGTCCCTTTCCAAATTTTCACCAAATACTGTGTGATATAGGCTTACATATTCCAAGAGTAATAAAGAGCCCAATTCATTTTTCAGTGACAGCAGCTTTACTAAGGCAGCAAATGAATACCTAAGGCAACAAAGCATTTTGATGTCTTATTCTATAAAGCCAGGCGTCCGCGGTGTAGCCCAATGGGAGACGTCAATGTAAACAGGCGGATGGAACTGTGGTGAGGTCCCTGGACTGGGATTCAAATGATCTGGGTTCAGTTTGGGGCTCTGGGACAGACTTCTGTTACAACCTTGGGAAGTGTCGCAGTCTGGGTTGCTCTTTCCCTGCTGGTCACGCGCCAGGTTGCCAAGAGGAGGTGCAGACTGACTCCTGTATGTGCTGTAAGCTTCCCTGGGTCTCCACAGGCTGTAGCACCGCTTCTTTCCTTCGCCTCTCCTGAACCTTTCTTGGGTACCAACGCTATCACGCCCTCATCAAAATGGAGCCCTGCACCCCATCTGCCCTTAGGCACCCAGGCTATGTCTACACTTGGTAATTTGTCGACTTTAACTAAGTCGACTTTAGTGTGTCTACACTTAAAATTAAAGTCAACTTAAAGGGGAACTTAAAAAGTCATCCTAGAGCGTCCACACTGGACGCCTAGGTCAACTTCTAGGGGCTTAGGGGGACCTAGGGGAGGTCCACAGGGGCAGGGGGCACCCCTAGGTACAATGGGGCAAAGGGGGACAGGGACCCTGGCAGGGCATAGGGGCAGCATGGGCAGGGCTCTGCCCTGCCAGGTGGGGGGGCATGCCAGGTTCCCCCTGTGCCCCCCCTGGCAGGGAGGGCATTGGTGTAGCCCTGGGGTAGCCCTAAGTTGACTTAGGGCTACCCCACATCTACATTGGCTTAAGTCGACTCTAGGGAGTTGACTTAAGCCTTAGGTCTACTAGGAAGGTGGTTTTATAAAGTCGACTTGATTTTCATTAAGTCAACTTTATTTTCCTTAAGTCAACTTAAGCAGCTTGCTTAAGTCGACTTAAGGAAACTGTAGTGTAGACGCAGGGTAAATTAAGTCGACTTAAGCAAGCTTAAGTCGACTTAATTTACCAGTGTAGACGCAGCCCCAGAGACTGAAGGGACTTTGGGATTCTATGTCAGGATGAATCCACGGGCACAGGGAAAGCTCCCATTGTACTGCCTGACCTGTGCCTGTTCTGAGACTAAACAGATTTCTAGGGCTGGCAGCTGTCACCAGCATTACGCTCCGTAAAAAATAAATATAAAGCCAAATCCTACTGCTGGGACTAATCAGAGCAAGCATTAACCAGCTTTCCTAAAAAATTCTTTTCAGTTGTGTTTATTTGTACAATTAAAAGGGGGGCGGGGGAAGCTACTTTATATGGACACACCACAGATGTGTGACTTGACCTAATCTCTGTTGACACAATTCAGACCTTAGGAAAAATACACGAGCTATGTTTTCTGCTGAAAAAGGTCTTTCTTTGGCATGTTCCTTTAGTGCGGGGCCCCAAACAATTGGAAGGACATTTCTAACCCCTGTGTGGAGAGATCAATGGGACCCTGCCAAGGATAACGTAGGATTCCAGCACAATTGGCTGGCGCTTAGATGAGGAGAGTCAGTGGCTCTGTTCCCACCTTTGCAGAGTGGCATTTTTGCATGGCTGTGAGAGCTCGCTTCATCGGGGATCTCAAAGGTGCTGGGCCTTTGAACTCCACTTCAAAGCTGGGGGCGAGAGTGAAGTTTTTCTAAACTCAAAAGAACATGTAAATATTTGCAGGCACCGATGAACCCTCCTCGTCATTTCAATGATCAACTGTATAAGATGGCTGGACAGAGAGTTCACAAGCTTTGAAGCGTATCCTGCTAATTCACTGAACCCCTTCAGGAGCTGCAGGGCTGGGTGCACACAAAATGCTCTGACAGAGAGATTTGCCCCTGAACTGGAATTTGCCCCTCCTAAATTCTCCGTGTAAACTCATGAAGACAAATCAACTTTTTCCTCAGCATGGTGCAGCCTGGCAGCTTGAACACTAAGAAAACCCCTTTTCTGATCAGAAATACATTGTGAAAGTGAAGGGCAGAATTCTGATGTCCTTGCCACTAGTATAAATCCAGAGTCACTCCAGTGAATCAAGAGGGTTATTCCAGATTCACATTAGTTGTTCTACACATTGAGAGTAGAATATACCTTATAGCTGTTATTTCAGACATGACTGATTTGGAGTGTCCTAATCCTGGAGTGTTGGCTTGACCCATTATAATGTTTGAGCAGCTGTTAAATTTAGATCTTGGTTTAGTTTCTAATCCAGACCTACCCCCTGATGTTTAAAGGTCTTTGGACCAGCTGCCACTGAAAGAGCTGATTAATGCCAGCTGGGAGCTGTCTCGCTATGTGGGCACTTGTTCACTATCAAGATGGACTGAGACCCACCAGCTCGTTTCACCTACCAAATCACTATCAGATGATCATGAACGTCATTTTACCTGGGCTAAATTTAACCCAGTTCCTAGGGGTAAAAGATTTCCCCATCCAAGTCTGTCTTCCCATCAGCTGGTGTCTTTGACCTCAGGATTTCAAAGCTTTAAAAACTATATTAAATAGAAGGTTTAGTGTTTATTGGACCCTTCAGCCTAAGCCCATGCTCCCAGTGTGGACGTTTCACCAGTATAGCTACAGTGGTATCCTATGTCAGCTAATCATGCCCAGCGTGGACACAGCTTATGGTGGCAAAAATAGTTTTGCTTATACAGCTTACATCAACTCTTCTGAGGCCATGTCTACATTGGAACACTTTACTGCTATAGGAATACCAGAATACTATACCAGAAATATGCTCCTAGTGCAGGGGTGGACAAAATAGGCTCACAGGTAGGTGCCAGCAATTTTACTTTTCATCACCAGAGGGCACTCCTTCATTACATTTCTGCAGTGGAGCAAGGCAACAGGCTACTAAAACTGGTCACCATGGTGACCAGACATTTGTCAAGGCATGTCTTCGTGGGACATAGCTATAGTGGCAAAGCTGTGCTTTTGTACTGGTGTAATAACCCCCTTTCCTCCATTAGTGAAGGAAGTTATGCTGGCAAGAGAGCAGGTTTGCTTGTCGAAGGCCATGTCTACATTAGCACTAATGCTGGCGAAACTTTTGTCAGTCAAGATGTGAAGAAACACCCCTAAGCCACATACATTTTGCCGGCACAAGTGCTCGTGTGCACAGTGCTACGTCTGCGGGAGAGAGTCTTCCACGAACACAGCTCCCACTGCTCATTGAGCAGGTTTTGTTATGTCAATGGGAGCGCTCTCCCCCACCAGCTGTGCCACTAACCTGGTACGCGTAGACAAGGCTGTATCTACATCAATGGTTTCTGCTGGGATAGCCAGGCCAGTTGGGGATCACACCTTTCTGCACCACTGATGGACAGAGGTAGCCAGAAGAAGTCAGTAGTGTAGACATGCCCCCTCCTCCCCATCCATGTGAATTACCAAAATCAGATGCTATTCACCACGAATTGTACAGCTGTTCAAACTGGGATTGTTCCACTAGACTCCATGACTTGACCGCCCTTGGGCTTGAATATGCCCATAGGCTCTGCTAGATTCCTTGGGTTTGATCCTTCTTGAGCGGCAGGGAAAATAAAGTGTTGACCTCTCCCAAATGCCAACAATGTGTGGCAGCAAAAGGAAAGGTCACTCACAGTAAATTGTGCAGACCAGTGACCCTCCCTCTCCTTTCTTCTAAGAGGAATAAACCAGTAAGCAGAGCTGACATAAATTTATGGAGGGGATGGTATGATTACCCTATTTTGGAAATTGACTGATATTTGGCTACGGGTGGTGGATATACAAGTGGCCTAAGAGGGGAGAGTACGTGGGGTGGGTTCTGAGTTATTACAGAGAATTGTTTCTTGGGTAACTGGCTGTTGAGACTTGCCCATGTGCTCAGGGTTTAACTGATCGTCATATTTGGGGTCGGGAAGGAATTTTCCCCCAGGGCTGATTGACCTGGGCTCTGGGGGGTTTTCACCTTCCTCTGTAGCAGAGGGCACAGTTCACCTACAGGTGAATTTTCTGTATCTTAAAGTCCTTAAATCATGATTTAAGGAGGTAAATAACTCAGTCATAGGTTGGTGGCCTATTGCGGGAATGGGTGGGTGAGGTCTTGAGGCCTGCATTTTGCAGGAGGTCAGACTAGATGATCGTACAGGTCCCTTCTGACCTTAAAGTCTATGAGTCTATGAGACATTTATATCATCATCCCTGGGCATGTGTGTTCACGCCTCATGGAGATAAATGAAGGAGTTCATACTTCTCAGAGCTATTGTTCCAAGTTCTTTGCAAACTTATTTCTGCAACTGTTACCTCTGGTTTAAAATTTTTAAAGCTTTTCTTTATAGCCGTAACAAGTAAAGATCTGCTTTAAAACAATAAGAAGTTAACATGGAAAACAAGACAGCAGCTGACAAAAGGTGTGGATAGGCCGTACTAGCGCCCTGCGTTGGTGTGACCAGGTGACACGTCACCACTGCTCTGACACGGACCCCCAGGCAAAGCCAGCTTTCTTTTCCGTAAGCCTGGGGAGCCTTGTACAATCATACCAGCAAGACCAGACAGAAGCCTCAGGGCTGTAATTGAATCAAGCTGGGGAATGTGCACAGCAGCAGCGTGTTTGTGTTTGGTGGGGGTGTGTCTATACCCTGGACCCCTTTCAGGAGGAAAGCATCTGGTCAGCACAGTTACACTTGTATGTCCCTAGGACACATGCTGTCTGTCCATTGTACCATGCTGGGAAAAAGGAATGGGTGTCGCTTAAAAGATGTGGCACAGGGTGAGTGACTCTTGCTTGGGTGGGAAAAATTGGAAGCATGCCATCTGCGAGATTTTGATTGGGAGCTTTCCCTCAGTACTCTGAAGTTTATGATAACTGCATTGTATACTTGAGGGCGGTAGAAGTGTACACATCAGTAAACAATATATGATATGCTAAAGGCCATGGTGTTTCCCTAAAATGTCCTCAAAATAAAGCATTGTCCCTTATTTTCCATGTGGTTTCCCCTTATTTCCATCCAACAAAGGCCGTCACCCTAGTCACGTTGTTTAATGCACTAATGGAAGGTGGTCGTGTTCCACTGTAGTGTGAGAACAAAGAGCCATACTTTAAACAGCAATTAAAGGATTCGTTAACCAGGATGTACCCCTGTTTATTAAGCTCCCTGCTCCAACACATCTGGGGCCTCTTCAGAGACAGCAGAAGACCAGGAACTCTATACCTTCCTTCTTTATAATAATAGATTAAAACAAACTATAAACCCATGAATATATACACACAACAGTGCAAATTAAACCACAAATCCGTTAAAACTCTGTGCACTACTATGTCCCTGTAACCAAGGTCACTCACCCCTAGGCATCCCTTTGTGGCCAAACATGAAGCCACAGCTCTGTCGGTGGGCTAACACCCCTACTGATGGTCTCTCCAGCCCGGTGGTGGTGTTTCTGCCTGGGAACACAGCCTTCCAGCCAGGTAACCATCTTTAGTTCACCTCTTCCAGGGTCCTAATTGTCCAAAACAAATGTCTCTAACAGAAGTTAAATCCTTCTGTCTCTCGCTGGCTATGTCTACACTTGCATGTTAGTTCGAATTAAGGAAGCTTAATTTGAACTAACTTAAGCCTGGGACACACTAGGCTTTCATTAGTTCGAATTCAGGGCTTCCTTAATTCAAACTAATAAATTTGATTATACCTTTCGAACTAACCCTTAATTCGAACTAGTTAGTTCGAATTAAGTCAATGTGGCCATGCTAGTTCGAACTAACTGGTTAGTTTGGCACATTGAGCTTAATGCAACTGACTAATTCGAACTAAGCAAGTGCCATGCATGGCACTTGCTTAGTTCGAACTAAAATTCCAGTGGGGCCATGCTAGTTCGAATTAAGTCAATTTGAATTAACTAATTCGAACTAATTTTGGTAAGTGTGTACATAGCCAAAGATACTTCCTCAGCCACTCTTCAGCTCAGTCTACAGCTGCCAGCTACGCTCAATAACTCTGGGCCAGAACCCAGTCCCACCCTCAACTCTGGGTTCTGCTCCAGGAACTTGTACTGGACAGCTAAGTCTGCTCCTTTACCTGTCCTGCAGTCTTCCTTTGTCCACTTCCTACCCAGCCTCTGAAGTTCTACTCTGATTGAGTTGCCCAGACTTTTCCCTGCTTAGTCAGGGTTTCTCCCAGGCCTCCTTGCCTGAAGAGTTTTCTTTACTTCTCTAAATTTCTCCCACCGGCTCTTTCCCCCGCTGGGCTTTACTGCCACTTAAGCCTGGCTTGCCCTCCTTTAAAGCAGCCATCTTCTCTTCTTTATGGGCTTCAGATTTTACTTATTCTGGAATCAGGTTGGCTTAGCTCCAGTGTCTCCAGCCCACGGAGCAATCCGTCCTTTTCAGTTACATTTAATTAATCCTGAGCAGCGTTCTGAAGATCAAGTCTTCTTATTTTTGTTGAGTCTGTGTAGGGAGTTCCCTATGGAAGGGGCTCAGGGCTCACTTCCTGACCAAGTACCAATAGCCCCCAGATCCTCTTTTCATTGTACTGGGAAATATTGAAGATGATCTTCATTCCTCTAGAGAAATCTTTCTGGAATCTCCCCTAGGTAAGATCTGGGAGTTTCTGTCAAGGTCTGAACACTTCCAAATGTCTGGGAGCTTCTAAAATAAACATTTTCCCTTCATCTCAGTTCAGACCATGCTTTTGTTCTGTGCAGAACACCAAAATGTTGTTGCCAAATTTTTATTTCAGCATCCTGTTTTTGAAATTCTTTCAGGTCAGATCTCTTTAAGCTGTATTGGTCCCCCAGGTAAAGGTGTCCTTAGTCACCTTCCCAAAAGAGATGCTGGAGATGGTATTCATGCAATATTCCAGGAGTGTTTTATATATGTTGACTGATTTTTGCAAGGGTTTTTTTCAGGTCTGTGCTGCCCTCTCCACCGCCCTGTTGCTCTGGGGGCAATGTTGACTAATGGTATAATGTTCAAAATCAAATTCCTGCACAAATGCTAGGAATGGCTCAGAGTTCAATTCAGGCCTGTCATCAGACATGAGGACTATATCTTGCAAATATTGGCTTTAGTTTCTGGATGACCTGTGCCGATGAATCTGTGTAAATATAACCAAGTCAACGTCTCTGGAGAAGTAATTAGCTATAATAATATGTGTGCGCCTTTTCCAAAAAAACAAATCTGTGGCTATCCACTGCCAAGGTTTGTCAAATAGTTTTAGACAGAATAACGATTCTGGAGATGATCTTTGAAAAAAATTGTTACATATTTTGCAGTCTTCTACTAAGGTCTAAATTTGTCTGCTCAGACTGGGCACTGTACAGAGAGCTGCGCTGGTGCCCTGCACTCATTTATATCTTGGTTTCCCACACAGATTTTAGAGACCATATCTTTCTGAAGGACCATAGGGATAACAATCTGCTATCCTTTCAGAAGCAGGCCACCAACCATATGAAAAGTCATTTTGGTCCTTCCAATACGGTAGTAGTTTGATTGAAAGTTGATTCCAGGGACCCCAACCTCTTTGGCAGAGCTAAGTCAGCAGGGGTGAATTACCACACGGGCTTACGGGGCCCATGCCTAGGGGGCCCTCCGCTCTGCTGATGCTGGGGCCGTGGGGCCGCCCTGGGTTAGAGGCTGGGCTCCGCACTCCCGTCCTGCCCCTGGGCCGGCTGGTCCACCCCTGGAGGCCAGGTGGCCAGGGCCCTAAGCTGCGGGGCCTGCAGCCCCAGGCAGGAAGGGTGGGGCCCCCAAGGGGGAGCTCACTGGTGGGGGAGGCCCAGGGGCTGCAAGGCCCCAATCTACCTCTGTAGTCAGTTTTTGGCAAATCTCATACTTTAGTTGTTCATCTCTAATTGGCTGAAGTCAGCTAGACAGTGCTTGGATTGCTGGTGGAACAAGGCTGGTGTAGACTTTGACATCTTTCTCTCAAGACTTTTCTTCTTCCATTGGTGGCTGCTCCCTTGGGGCTCTAGGTAATGTGTCGGTTGCTTTGAGAGCTTTTCCTTCTATGTGTTCAATGTTGAAAGAAAATTGCGTCAGCCACAGTCAAAATAATTGAATGTGGAAGGTCACACAGTCGTTTTGAACTCAATAATGCCACTAAGGCTTTGTGACCTGTTTCTATGCTAAAATTCAAGCCAAACAAACATGCACTGTAATATTCACAGACCCACCATGATGCTACAGATTGTTTTTCCATTTGAGCATAGTACTGCTCACGTTCTGTGAGGGCAGGTCTCTGGTCTCATCCTTGCTTTTGTGTGAGCTCTGCTCCCAAACCATATAAAGTTACCATCCGTTGCTACGGGGGAATTTACAATCTGAGAGTAGACAAACATTTCAAATGTCTGCCAGTCAGGAACATGCAGTGTTAGAGAGGAGGTTGGAAGTGGAAGTGAGGGATTTGATAGAGATGGAAGTAATTTGGGGAAAATAGTGTGTTCCAGCTAGGATGCTAATAATAACAGATGGCTCTCTGGGAGGCCTATTGATGTGTTTATCAGTTTGAGAGAAGGGAGACTTTTTGTAGCAGATAATTTCTTAAATTATTTTTTCCCTTTTCTCCTGATCACAGATTATCTATGAGCAGAATTTATTTTTTACTGATTTGTTTGCTATTCAAAATAATCCAGCAGACACGTCATATGAATACAACTCTGAGTCCACGGGCTGTTTGCATCTGCTAGGTGCTCTTGTCTGGTGTGGCTGATCACAAGATCTGGCTTTATTAACATTAGAGTTCAGATCAAAACACAAAATCCCAGAATGAAGTTTACAAAGTTCAAATTCATTCCCTGCTTTAAGTGCTGCCAGGTCAGTCTCAGCTTCCTAGTTGAACCAACCACTCTGTACAGGACCCTTCCTGTTTTCTGCAACCCATTCCCAGTCTTACAGCCTGCGGACACCCGTGGGTGTTCTCTGTGAGAGCTTCTCTCTTTACTGTCGTCCCCCCACCCCCATGTCTCTCCCTTATCAGAGGCTTGTTTGAGTCACATGATCCATTTTCCTCACCTGGGGAGGTGAGTTAAATTTGTCAGAACTGCATTGGAGCCATCTTCATCCCATGACAACCACCCAAGTCACATGCCGTTGTTGCTCTTCCCTCATTAGATGACTGAAACTTTTACAAATAGGATGAGGAAAATCAAAGAGACTCCAAGATGGCAACATGAACAAGCCTGGCCAGAACCTTCATGTGAATTACCCACAAGGCTTATGCTTTCTGTGAATGTGCTTGAAGAACAAAAATGTCACGCTCATGAAAATAATTTTTAAGGGTGACAGACATTGTCTAAACAACTTTGGGGTTTGAAGATGCTTCTTGCAGTATTTGTCAGATCCACCTCCTAGCAGATTTAGGAGAGCAACTCAATTATTGTTTATTATTATATCCTTAGTTCCTTTCCCTGTATCTCACATGGTTGACCTGGCCTCAGACTGTTACACAGTAACCCATAAAGCAGGAAGGTGGTATTTGGACAAAGTGGAGTATGTCCACACCCTGAACGTAAATACTTTGTTTTCGTGTAAGTGATGCTGAAAGCTGAGGAGAACAGATGATCGCTTGGCAATGCTGGCATGGGGCAGGGATGATACGCTGCATACACTATAATCACTGTACAGGGAAGGATTCTGTTTGATCCACATTTCAAGGGTAATACAGTAACTGTAAATCAATGGAGAGCACACTCAGATCAAGGAAACAATGCTCCTCTGAACAGTAAAAATGTGGCATATCGTGCCCTCCCATTTCCTCTCCTTTTCCACACACTGCTCAAGGGACAAGCTGGTTGAGCAGTGATTCAAGCTACATTAAAGGAATAATGGTTGAACTTCAGAAGGTTAGAAGTTTGGCTTTGGGTTACAAAAAGTCTGCCTGTTTGTCTTCATTCTTTTGGGTCCAAGAAAATGGGTTGGAAATCCCATGAGAAAAGGATCTCTTAGGAGATTCTCACTGTTTCTTGTTTGATTGGGTTAGAATTACCATACGCTAACCTGACCCTTCCTCTTTTGCTCGTGATCAGAGACAAGAAGCACAAAGGCTATGTCTACACTGGCAAGTTAGTTCAAATTAAGGAGGCTTAATTCGAACTAACTAAAGCCATGGCTACACTAGGCTTTAGTTAGTTCGAATTAACGGCTTCCTTAATTCAAACTAATAAGTTCGAATATGCTATTCGAACTAAGGGGTTAATTCGAACTAACTAGTTCGAATTAACCAATGTGGCCATGTTAATTCGAACTAATTTCTTAGTTCAAATTAACCGGCCATTGAAATGAATGGGGATCGCTAATTGAATGGCACTTGCTTAGTTCGAACTAACTAATTCAAACTAATTTTAGCAAGTGTAGACTTAGCCAAAGATGTGTAAACATGGATGGTAATTTAAAAGGGACTGAACGTGTTTATGGTTCATTTCCATTTCATTGCTAGAAACAGGCAAAGGTTGCAGAGTTCCTATTCATTCCCAAATGGTTTGTCCAGCCCTACCTAGCATTAAGGACAATGGAAAATATATTTTTTTGTCTGGGCCTCTTGCCATTACCCGTTTCAGGGTGAGTCTTGTGTTTCTCCCACGCTTAGCCTGGGGCCTCATCACTCTACCCTGTCTGTAGCAAATGCTTAATGCCCTGCAGATCTCCCTCAGGAACTGACGGCAGCCTTGTTAAGTGAAAGCAAAAGTATTTTTTAATCAGCAGTAGGAACAAACCACAAGGAGAAAAACAAAAAGATTTTCAAACAACAAACAGCTCCGCACATCTGTCTTACCTAAAGTGCTACCAGCCCATCATGGTGATCTTGGGACGCCCAACTTCTCCAGGCCCACACAGCCGGTGCCGGCGTTGGGGCTGCCAGCGCTCCTCAGAGTTTTTTTAAATTTCTGGCAAGGTCTTTGTCAGTCAATCGTGGAAGGTTTTGTTTTCCTCCTGGTTGAAGCCGCCCATAAGCCCCACAGGGGACTGAACTAGAACTGCCAGAGCTAATAGTCTTTGAGTTCTTCCTTAGTAGCTCTTAAATGTCAGCTGATGGAGGACGTGGCTCAGGAGCTCACCTTTCCTGCCTGACATATCCTAGACAGACCCCTAGTGAGATGTACTGAAAACAAATGATACATACAGAAAACACCATTCCAATAAGCAGGCCAGCATTCAGTATAAATAATCAATTATTATAGAGCAGGCAGGAAGAAAGAGAAACCTCCCTTTTATCCCCATGGCAAGTTTCTTACAAACTGAACAAAGAAACAAAGAATCGTTTCTGCTGCAAAGCCATTTTGCAGCTAGAGAAAGCGAAACTTTCAGGGGAGGTCAAAAGGCAGATTCCTCGGACTGGGACCCCTTTTCATTGGCTGATGCCTGGCCACATACGCAGCCAGGTGCAGGGACTCCATAGACAAGAGGGGAGCCTGTGTAGGTGTGGCGGGAAACCGAAAGAGAAACAAGGAGGACAAGAACTTGCTGTGAAGTGGTGAAAATCTGTCTGTGAACTGGTGCCAGCTGCTCCATTTCTATCATGATTTTGGCCTTGGAAAGAAAGTGAACAAATTAAATACACTGTAACTATAGTGAAGGTGAGGCACACCCCTTCAAACAACCAAATTAAATGTTAGTGCTGCCAGGAATTTGATGTCCTGATTTCACTTCCCTGGGTGTAGGTTTTTCAGTCTGTGATGGCCTTTGATCAGGGGCTTTCATAACTGTAGCTAATCCTCAGTGGTTCCAAACCACAGATTTCAGCTCTTTCCTGACAAATCACAGCTCCCATGTAGCGTTCTCAGTGTCAGAAGCCTAGCGAATAATGATCTCATCTCTCATGTGTCCTCAGATACAAACTGAGGATATACACATTTCAAGTAAGTGTGGACCACACATTTTTGCACACTGCAGAACTCTGGTGTTCATTATTGTGTTAATAACCAATAGTGTACTGGTGATAGCATGATAAGCTAGAGAGATTTGCACAAGAGCGGGTAGGCATCATCACGTGGAAGACATTTGTTCTGTTAAAAACCTAAACACAACAAATACCTGAAAGGTCAGACATCATGCTAACCTGTTCCTTGCTGCCATTGCCTTCCCTCTGCGCAGAATGGTCTCCCAGTGGGACTGGAAACAATACATTTAGCTATCAGAAGTGAAGCCCCAGCAGAAAATTGCTGGTAGTTGTAGTGTGTGACAATGGCAGGCAACTGGGGAATGCAATAGGGATTTTAGGTATTTTGCCTTTGTGCTAGAGATTTTGGTGCATAAATTGCAGCAATGGATGTGGCAATAAGAAAATCTTATTCCCCGTGCGAAAGGATTAATTGATTTTATTCTGCAAAAGTCGGAATTTTAAGAGCTTCGAGGATGAGCATGCTAAAAATTCATAGGCAATGATGGATTGGCAAGGTCTATTTCTGAGGCCTTGTACACACGATCACTTTATCACACATTAAAAATCATTACCGCGCGATACCAACAACAGCGTACATACGTGCAATAGGGCTGTTGTGCGTTAACTGCCTTGTTGTAGCGTAATAGAAAAACCACCTCGACGAGGGAGGTAACAGTTAACGCAGAACGGCTGTTGCGCCTTTCCGCTCGTGTGTACGCTTACCACGCAATGATTGGCCTCCGGAAGTGTCCCAGCATTCCAAAGTCGTCCTCTCTGGTCTTCCCCCCACCTGCTCTGTGGCCATGACGAAACTGTCCCCGCCCTGATCTGATTCCCGGGATTTTCGAATTTCTTGTCTGTTTCACTTCCTGTTCTCTTCCTCGTGGAGTGGAGTGCAGCTGCTATCTTCACTAGCAATGCCGGCCCGTCATGGAAGACGCACACCCCCTGGACCTGATCAGCATCTGGGGAGAGTCCGCTGTGCAGGCGCAGCTACGCGGCAGCAGGTGAAATTATGATATATTTGGCATAATTTCTCGGGCCATGTCAGAGAGAGGTTATGATAGAGACACTGTGCAGTGCAGAACAAAGGTGAAGGAGCTAAGAATAAGCTATCACCGAGCGAAGGAGGCAAACCACCATTCGGGATCAGCGCCTGCTACATGCAGGTACTATAAGGAGATAGAAGCCATCCTCAGTGGGGACCCCACAACCACTGCAAAGAGTCCTGTGGACACATCGGGCCCCCCACCCCCCATCCAGTGAATGCCAGACCCGAGCAGGATGAGGACGTGGTTGAGGAGGAGATGGAGGATGACCCGGAGGAAAGCGCAACAGCGTGTAGCCAGGAGCTCTTCTGCACCCCCGCTGAGACCTCCACCCAAGACATGAATTGCAGCGTGTCCTCTGAGGCGGCAGAGGGGGGTTCCGGTAAGTTTCTCTTTCGTGCAGCTATGGCTCCTGCTAAATATCATTGTCCAGGGCGGGGGTGCTTGCTGTCTCAGTCCCCGCTGTGCACACTCTTTACTCTGCATTCATTAGAAGTGCATCAACACAAGCAGTGATTGTCAAATAATCATCTGTATTTAGGTCAGTAAAGGTTTCCTCGATGTACCTCCAGAGCCTACTACTCAGGTTAGATGGGAGAGCGTTTGTGTCAACGCTCCCAAAGACGGATACTCTGCCTCGCCAGCTGCAAAGCACAGCCCTGGGAACCATGGCAGCACACAGTGCAGCAGCATATGGTCCTGGCTTGCAACTGGTGGCATGTAGGATATGTATTCTAGCTGGCAGGGGCACTCTGAGGAGAGAGATACCGGGTTCCATCAGTGTGCCCTGTGCAGAATGTTAGCCCCCAGTAAGCTTTCTATTAGAACGTACCTTGTCCGCCTCAGCGCAGCATAGGATGTTGACTGCCCTGTACCTTCCAGTGGAATGTGCTACTGGAAGGTTACATTGGTTATCTAGGCTATGTGTTAACAACAGCTTTACTATTATTTTTTTTATTAGATTCGACCTTGAAAAGGCCGGTGTCTACTCCAGCTGACCGCATGAGAAACATTCGGCGGCATGCTCGAAGAAACAGGGAGGATATGTTTCAGGACCTGATGAAAGCAACACAGGAATCTGCGAGGGAGAATAGAGCCTGGAAAGAGGAATCCCAACAGAGGAGGCAGAAACACAGGGACGAACTGATAAGCGTGATGAAGGAGCAAACAGAAGTGCTCAAGAGCATTGCTTTGCAGACCCAGGTGATTAATGTACGGGCTCCACTCCAGACAGTTCAGCCATGTCTGCCTCCTATACCCCGTAGTCCTTCAAAGAATTTCTTTGGATGTTGGAGTGTACCAGGGGGGACGGGTAACCTTCAGTCTCCCCCAGAGCTACTTTTTAGAGACCTGCAGTGACACCCACCTGTAAACCCCCCCTCCCACCTATTAGGTTTGAATAAAAACAGTAACAAATAATTTGAAGAGTGGCTTTATTTGTACACATTTAAAATCTCATAAGGTGCACCTGATGCGTCCTGGAAGTTAACTAGGGGAAGGCATAATTGAAATGGTCCCTGAGTGCCTCCCTTATGCGAGCAGCTTCTCCTTGGGCCCCCCTAATACTCCTAGTGGCTGGCTGTTCGTATGCTTCCTCGAGGTGCTGTGCCTCCATAGCCCACACCGAGGAAAACTTTTCTCCCCTACTTTCACAAATGTTATGAAGGACACAGCACGACGCAATCACAGCAGGGATGTTGTCCTCCGCCAAGTCCAGCCTCCCATACAAACATCGCCAGCACCCTTTTAAACGGCCGAAGGCACACTCCGCAGTCATTCTGCAGCGGCTCAATCTGTAATTGAACTGCTCCTTGGTGCGATCCAGGTTACCGGTGTACGGCTTCATGAGCCATGGCATCAGTGGGTATGCTGGGTCTCCGAGGATGACTATGGGCAGCTCCACATCCCCCACTGTAATTTTTTGATTGGGGAAAAACGTAGCCCCTTGCAGCTTCCGGTACAGACCAGTGTTCCTGAAAATGCGGGCATCATGCACCTTTCCCGACCACCCAGCATTGATGTCCATAAAACGCCCCTTGTGATCCACGAGTGCTTGCAGCACCATGGAGAAGTAGCCCTTCCTGTTGATGTACTCGGTCGCGAGATGGTCTGGAGCCAAAATTGGGATGTGTGTGCCGTCTATGGCTCCCCCGCAGTTCGGGAATCCCATGGCAGCAAAGCCGTCCACAATCTCAAGAACATTGCCCAACGTCACCGTCCTCCATAGCAGAACGCGGCTGATGGCTCGGCACACTTGTGAGAGGGCTAATCCGACAGTGGACCTCCCGACTCCAAACTGGTTTGCAACCGACTGGTAGCAGTCAGGAGTCGCCATCTTCCAGACAGCAATCGCTACACGCTTCTCCACCGTTAGGGCTGATCTCATGTTGGTGTCTTTACGTCGCAGGGCAGGGGCCAACTCTGAACACAGTTCCAGAAAGGTTGCTTTCCGCATTCGAAAGTTCTGTACCCACTGCTCGTCATCCCACAGCTGCATAACAATGCGATCCCACCACTCGGTGCTCGTCTCTCGCGACCAGAAATGGCGTTGCACCGTGTGCAGAAGATCGGTGAAGGAGCTGAGCAACGCGGTGCTGTTGCTCTGCATGGCATCAATCAGCCCCTGCTCCTCAGTGTCCTCGTCTGACTCGGAGCTCATTGCGTACTGAGCAACCAGCCGAGATGTAGTCAGAATGCTTAAGGCGACAGTGGAGATCAGAGCAGGATCCATGCTGTTGTGATTGCTTGCAAGTGGTGCGGTGCATCACTGCACTGTTGAAAATAGGCGCGAATTGCTATTGGCAATGAGGAAGACGCAAGGGGAACACAGCACACCACAGGAAACTGAGATTTTACCCATGGCGCTTTGCATTCCTTTCCTTCATCCCATGATTCCAAGTGCTGATTCAGGGAAAATTGAACGATGGGATCGGTGCCCAGAATTCATTGCGCTACACCGCGATATTGCAAGGAATTCTGTTGCGTTGCAAGGAGCGACGTGTGTACGCGCTATCCCGCAATAAAGGTCATGTGTTTTTTATAGCGCGATTGCCATGTTGCGCTTTAATCTGATCGTGTGTACATAGCCTGAGCTGACATTTTCCATAAAGCTTGTTGCATGCTTGTGAGTATGTTGTTTTTGAATGTGTAGGGATGTATGCACTTTGGGGTTGTTGTTTGCTTTTGTGTTTAATGGGACAGTGTATAGATGTGTGGTTAGGCTGTGTTCTATAAGGATACGTGCAGTGGGAGATGGAGAGTGCTGTGTGTATATCACTGCAATGAGAGGACTGGTTAAGTGTTCTGGTGTGTGTGCTGGGAGGGGAGAAAGATGGGCTATGGGTGAGTTCTCTCCGTTTTCTGGAGTGATTCATGGTCTGATGGCTTCTTGTTTTCACATACCTGCTAGGTTCTTCTTATGTTGGCAGAATGCCGTGAGATCATCAGAAGCCAAAGGAGCTGGGCTAAGAACGTAAATTGTTGGCGAACAGTAAGTTGATGATTGACTCTTGACTTGTGTTATGAGTCCCTCCCATGTTATTTATTAAATGAATTTCTAAATTTAATCATTACCATAAAAAATATCTTTCCAATGAACTACAGTCTGTAACACTCCACCCACAGGTTTCTCGAAACCTCAAACAATTTCTCACTCTTCAAAGCTTCCAGTTATCCCTTAGTGCCTGGGTTGATATGATGCCCTCCACAGCCTCCTTAATACAGAAATATGAATTGTGGAAACTCCAATACCCAGCATGCTCTGCTTCTTCTTGATCTGATCTGCATTGTCCAGCCACATGGCATGGAACATGCTGTTTCCTCAGGCTGGCCCCTGTATTTAAATCATACCTAAATGATGTAAATTGGCTGCATCCCTTGGGATTTTGACAGATTGCGAGTGCTGTCCTTAGATGGGCCAAGTCTCAGTACTTTGGCCGCAATAAGAATCCCAAAATCAGTAGTTGTTGCTTTGTTCCACCAAGGCCGCAATCCTGCAAGGTGCTGAGCACCTGCAACCCCAACCATAAGTTCCACTGAGCTCAGTGGCAGTTGAGAGTGCTCGTCTCTTTTCACATCAGAACGCAAACCAGGTGGTGGTCCACTGCCCAAGAACGAAGGCTTAGAAAGCAACATTTTCAATACGTGGGTGACTGCTCTGCCTTTGAGAACGGCTTTCAGAGCCAAGCACCGTGCGTACCCAAGAGACTTCCAAAACCCCTGTGAAGTTCTCAGCAAGCTCATCTCAGGTGGCCATAGACATTGACATGGACCATCCTGCATTTGGGCTTACTGTGATGTCCTCAACAGCCGCACTAAATATAAACCAGAATAAGACTTTCTCATATTTATTTCTTGGTTTTCTCATGTGCTAGCAAATATGTGAGCCAAAATGACACGGTTCCAGGTGGATGTTTCACCTGATCTTAAGGAAGGAGCAGCCTCTTGAGCCACTCCCAAGGTGTGCAAAAATGGCTTTAGAAATATAGGATTTGCTACACCGGATCAAACTGTTTGGTACATCCAGTCTCGGATCCTGCCTCCGGCACTGACAGCCGTACCATACACCTTACAGGGCTTTCACCATCACCAGCATAACACCATGACTCGCTTTAGGTGTGCAGAGCCTTAGCTCAGAAACATTTGTAAATGCTTTCAGACCCTCCGATGCAGAAGCAGCAGAGCATAGCGAAGTATTATTCATTTATTCATGTAATTACCCTCTGTTTCTAGATACGACGACACCTGAGCCTTGATCAGCTGTTTTCTTCATTTAACAAAACCCCTGGAGGTTTGTGGAACACATTAGCCAAGGCCTTATCTAGACTAGGATTTGGAAGGTGCGAGCTAACGTATTAATTAAAACATGCTAACAGCTTAGCGGAGACAAGGCAATGTGCTTTTAATGTGCTAAATCGGTTGAGCTAAAGCCTCAACGCCGCATAGACAAGTCTCGGCCAGGCTCACAGCTACCTTCTCTTCTGCAGCCTGTTCAACTCCCAGTACGTTTGTATCTCAGCTGTTTCTCTTGATTCTGAAGTTTTGCACCACAAGGCAAAAAAAGGAATATTTCTTCTCGCTCCCGCCCTGTCTCTCGTATGGTGTATCTCACAGAGCTGGGTGAAGTCAGTGCCAGAGGTGTGTGAATAGCTCACACCACTGACTATAACATGCACATTCTTCACCACCTGTTTGGTCCAATGAGAAGCATTCAGAGAAATAAGTAAATGCTGTACACCAAAATAAACACTCTCCATGGAATTGGCTTAGGTAGTGAATACGGATAATGAGCACTTTTCAGGGCCGATGCCCTCATTCTGTGCCAGAACACCTGGCATTCGGCGGTGTAATTGCCAACAACCACGCTTGGCAACAAAGCCAACAATGTGTCTCCCCCAGTGAGCATGAATTGCTGACTGCCCTTCAGTGCATAAAATGGCCCCAGGAAGCAGACAGAGATGGGGGGAGCGATAGCGTGGCCATTTTAGGAGGGGATTTCAAATCAATCTCTGTTTTCAGTGCTGGAGCCATTTTAGATTTGTTTTTTCTCTGAGTGACGTGTTTCTTTTGAGGAGATGCCCCTGATTTTTTTTCTAATGAAATGGCCATTGAGATGGTGCCAAGAGCTCTCTGGACATGTGAAAGTCCTGAGGCACCCTACACGTAATAGTAGTAATTCAATAATTAATAATAGACACTGAGAGAATGTTGTTTATTATTATTGTCATTATTTATTTGTATTACCATAACACCCAGGCGCCTCGTCATGAACCAGGATCCCCTGGTGCTGGGCGCTGTACAAACACAGAACAAGACAGTCCCTGGATCTTTGCTGCTCAGTTTCAAATACTGTTTCCAGAGCTGTGTCCATTGCTGCTGACATCTCAGGAGAGATACCCACAAGGAAGTAAATGTAAAGAAGCCCTTTGGAGAAAATGTTGTTAAAACCTCAGGGGAAATTACCAAAGGAAAAAGAATCAAACTGCTGTGGAAAGAAAGATTAGCGCAAAATTTCTCACAAAATCATAGAAGAGAGAGGAATGGCCCTGATTTAGGAACCAAAAATCTCATTGTCAAAAAGGGATTTAAGTACTTGGGTGCCTAAATCCCATTGATTGTCAATGAGATCTTGATTTCTAAGTGCCTAAATCTCTTGACAATGAGATTTAGGCTCCTAAATCAGTTAGGCCTTGCAACACTGAGGGCTGAGACACCCCACATCCTTTAAAAATCTGGGCTTAAGGGACTCACTTGAGCTCCCACAGGGAATCTATGGCAGAGCAGGGAGCTGACCATGGGTCTCCCAGTCCCAGATTAGTGCCCTAAACACTGGACCCACTCTTTCTCTTATTTGGTTTCAGATCCACTCAGAGAGTACCTGAGAGTCTGAAAGATGCTAGGCCTGACTGTGCGTAGCCAGAATAAAACACAGGCTATTTCCCGGGCCTCTATTGTTCCCTCATATGGGAACGCAGCTTGTGATGTTGGTAAACCAAGGTGGCAAACTAAGGACTGAAAAACTCATAGCTGGAGACCAGGCCAATTCATTGATGTTAGTGGTATTCCAAATAGGTATTAGTCTTATAAGACTGTGTTTAGAGTCTATAGAACGTAAGCTGCTGCCTGCATTAATTTTATTTGAAATGTCTGTATGCCTTGCTGTAAGGAAATCTGTAAGTTTTGCTTTATAACTTAAAAAGTGTTTGCTCTAAACTTCTGAAATCAGATGGGAAGAGGGTTTCCCCCCTGCCCGTCTAGAAGAACTATCCAAATCAGATGGGCCATCAAGGAACATCACATTAGAAAGGATTGGTGAATGGCCCTATCGCATCTTGGAAAGGCTATATGCAAAAAAACTGGTCCTATGGACTCGTGGACTGAACAAAGGAAACAAAAGAAAGATTCAGGAAAATTTGTCATCTCTTTTCTGTTTGCCTTGATTTAGAATCTCTGGTTTGGTGAGAAACAGAGATACCCAGGGGTTATCTCTGAATCCACCCTGAAAGGCATCCTGTATTGACCGATTACCACATCTCTGTCTTCCTTGGGAATCACAGATGATAACGCATTTGCGTGCATATGTTTGCTTGCTTTAACTTGCTGAGAACTCTTTTTTTCCAAGTTAATAAACCTTTATTAAAGTTGATTTAAAGTTTATTACAGGATTGGCTACAGGTGTTGTCTTTGGGCTAAGATCCAAGGTACCAGCTGAGCTGGGGTAAGTGACCGGTTCTTGGAACTGTAAGCAACCTGAATATTTTGTGATTTTCAGTGTAAGTGACCATTCATCACTCAGTCCAGTTTGTCTGGGCAGAAAGATAGACTGGAGAGCCTAAGGAGATTGTCTGTGACTTAGTGGACAGACTGTGACCATGATCCAGAAATTCACATTTGTCACTGGCTTGGTGAAAGCTAATTATAGGACACACCACAAGCTTTGGGTGTTTGCTCTGCTTTTAACTCGTGATCGTGAGCCACTCCACACAGTGGGATGCAGCTGTAGAGACTTTTTCTTAGAGCTGGAAGATGGGGAGGCCGCACCAAATGCACCAACAGATTCTCAACTTCCTGGAGCAAAAACTCCCCAGAACTGGCCCCCATAATCACCACTGCAGTCATCCACCAGCACCTAATGTGCAGAGCTCTGAGGGTTGGTGTCTGCCATATCTAGGGAGACAAGTCCATGAGAGACAGGCAGCGTGGACTCTCTACTGGGAAATACATGCCTCTGTGACTTGTGACCTAGCCAGCTTACTCTATCACACTTCTGTCCAGTGACTAGCCTGGGCTTGATACTAAATAGAATAAACTAGTGACAGCTCTGTCTTCTCTTCTTTAAGTCAGGCAGGGAATACAGAAGGGGCTCTCTCAAAATCTATGGCTGGCACTGCGCACCATGCTGTGGCTTGCCTGATGTATGGTTAATTTTGTGTGGTAGCCCTGTTGTCTGGAACATAGCGCTCCAGACTTGTCTCTCTCTGACAGCATAGCATATACCCCATAAACCTTCCTCTTTAGCCTGGCCAGGGGTCTGACATTCTTCACTCCCCAACCTCCAAGAATTACAGACACACAGAGGTGAAATGTTCACTCACGAATGGTCTGGTAGCACACAACCAGACCCTAATCGTTTTCTGCCAGCTGGCTACAAGCAGCAGAAACGTCAGCCAGGAGACATCATTCCTGTCCTACCGGGTTAGGAGGCAGTGACCACTCACAGGATCTGGAATGCGGTGAGGGTCAGAAAAATAAGTGCAAATCAATAAATGAATCCTGAATAAATAATCCTGCAAGCTCTGGCAAACCAGCTCAGGACAGCTTGGCTCAAACTCGCTCCAAAGGCTCTTGTAAAGTCTGGAGTCTCCGTTTATGACACAGTCACCAAATGTTGCAGGAGATATAGGTCTCAGTCTGGGGGGCCCTCATTTGTCCTTTAACAATTTGGGCCACAGTTATATCTGAGTTCCAATAGCCTGCATCCCCAGGACATTTATTTATATGTGAAAAGATCAAAGGTATTTCACAAAAAAGTCTAGGGAACTAATGAGGAAATGTGTTTAAAAGAAAATCCGCATAAACAGTAGAGGGCATGAAATGGTGAGGGAGCCTTAGGGGAAAGCAGGGTACAAGATGACTCGCCAGTCAGAGCCAGTTTTCTCTACAGGTCATGAGCACTTCAAGGCAGAGACTCTGGTACCATTTTTTACCTATTGCCCTGTTCTGCACACACGGGTGATGCTATAGTAAAACTAAGAATTCAGTGTTGGACAATGAAATCTGAGAATGGCAAAATTGGAAGCAGATTTAGTGGACGTGTATTGCTTTTTTTTAATGTTTTGGGCAAAATTTTCAAACCAGCATCTAAAATCTGAATAGTCACTGGTTTGCACAGGCAAAGGAAGCAGTTAGGTGTGCAAGTACCCATTTACATGCAGCAATGTGAATTTCTCTATGTGTAAAAGACAGAGACTCAGATCGGAGGACATGCCTCCGTATCATACCAGTGTAGGATTTCCTCATGGTTAAACCATGACTGGCTGTTGTTTCCCCGGTGTATGTTTGACCTGGGCTTTGTACACCATTTCCTTTAGACTAAGATTCCAAAAAGGGACTTGGAATTAACATGGATAACAAGAATATTCAGTTTTCCGAATTAATGCTGAGAAGAAGTTTGTCATGCTTCGGCTTAAACCAATCTCTAGCCATCGGAGATCAGGGTGCGACCTAACAGAGGAGGCACCAGACAGGACGCTGGACTAAATGGACGTTGGGTGAGTCTGAACCAATCTGGTAATACCAGGGCTTTTTTTGTGATGGTACTCAGGGGTGCTGAGTATCGGCACCTTTTTTTCACAGCAATGTGGCCCTAGCTACTGCCGCTGACGTCGGCGGCCCCAGGTCCCTGGCCGAGTACTGGCACCTATTTTTTTTTTTAACAAAAAAAGCAGTGGGTAATGCCTATGTTCCTATTTCCTGTGTTATGTCCTTGAACCATGAAGTGTAAAATCTTGGCTTTGTCACAGTCAGTGGGAGTTTTTCAATGGACGTTACTTCTATTTCGTATTTCACCCTAGATGTTATCAATAGTCCAAGCACTTACTATTTCCCATTTCTAATTTCACTGATGTGGGAGTGAAATATGTACAGTGATACCCAAAGCCATATCTGCAAAAGAAGGTCAGCTGCTGGAGGCTGCATTTTTAGCAAATGTTGAACAAACTTTGGGGATGCTTTAAAGGGATCACTGAAAACAGGTGGTTATCCATAGGAGCTGGCTGGATTTCTTTGTATCTGTGAGCATGTTATTCCAGAACTGATCAAAAATTACTTGAGGCAAATCTCAGTGATCTCACATTAGAAATCTATGGTAATCAGTGTCATTTACAGTAATTTTGCCCCACCTTCAGAAAATAAAATGGCCTCATGTTCCGTGAGAAAGAACCTTGCTTTAATCCATTGATTCTAAGGAGTTTTTTCTTTCTAGAACCCCCCAGTGATCTGAAACTTCAAGAGCAAAGAAACCACTTTCTTTCCTTCCCCCATTTCACAGGTTTTGGCAGCTGTTGGAGCTGGAATTATCAGCATTCACATCAAAATGAACCATTTTTCCAGTTAGCAGGATTTTTATAGGGACACAGAATTTTAACACTTCCTGGGTAAAGTAATAAAGAGATTTTGTTTTACCAAACCCAAAATAATCCATTTCCCCCACCTTTCCCCTTTATCTCACAATAAACAGAAGACATCTGCTGATGGCTGAAATCTCTTCTTTCATGTCCCTGGGGCTCCTTATGAAGGTCTGAAATCAGCAGAGCTTGGAGCAATAGTGTGAAAGTGACAAAGAGGAGCCTGAGATGTGAGAGCGAAAAGGACACATGTTAGGGACCCAAACCCACTGAATTAAATGGGAGTCTGGCTCACCCACTCAGCTGCCAGTTCTGTCCTCTGATGTGTTGATTACAAGCTCTCACAATCAGGGGCCGTTGCCTCTGTTATTTGTCTGAGCAGTGCTTTGCATAATGGGTCTGGTTCCTTGATTGGTATTCCTCAGTGATACCATAATCCCAATGAAGAAGAAGAAGAATTTCCATTGACTTAACTGGCTTTTGGGTCAGGTTCCTAGTAACGGTCCCTTGAGCTTTCAGCTCAACAGGGCATCACTTAAACAAATGTTCATGGAGCTGCCCACTCAGACGATATCCCCCCAGAAATTCTTAGTTGAGAGTGGTAGTGACTGGAAGATGCTCTGACCTGGTGGCTCAGTGACCTGTTTGAAACGACCTCTCTCTGTCACCTGGTTCCTAGTGAGACAGGGAGTCACATCTCAGACCTGCCACCTCTTCCAGGATTTTTGTTGGCACGGTAGAGCAGAGCTGATGGGAAAAGGCCTTGGGCTATGTCTACACTTATAAAAGTTAGTTAACTTAATTCGAACTCGCATGGCCCCACTAGAATGCTAGTTCAAACTAGCCATGGCCATGCAGGGCACTTGCTTAGTTCGAATTAGTCAGTTGCAGGAAGGTCAATCTGCCAATTAGTTCGAACTAAGCCGTTAGTTCAAAGTAATATGGCCACATTTGACTTAGTTCAAATTAACGAATCGAATTAACGGTTAATTCGAACTAAGCAATCGAATTTATCAGTTCGAATTAAGGAAGCCCTTTATTCGAACCAATGAAAGTCTAGTGTGGCCAAGGCTTAAGTTAGTTCAAATTAAGCTTCCTTAATTCGAACTAACTTGCAACTGTAAATATAGCTTGGAGCCCAGGTTCCCTCCACAGCCCTAGGGGCACATTAGTGGGGAATCTGGACCCACTCCTGCTGAGGTTTTACATGCTCTGGAGATACTGAAGAGCCACTGATGGAAGGTGCCAGGCCTAGAAAACGTCTTTGAGGAGAAGGGCCAAATTCAGCCTGGGTGTGGGTAGGTCGACTCCACTCGCTCCGTCCTGTTACACCAGGCCAGTTTTGATCTAAGAGGAAGTTGGAGACTGAGCCTCACTGGCAATCCCCCCGAGAAGGAACGAGCATTTCCCAGTGTCTTGTCACACTCTGGCTTTTGGGTGGCACGGAGACCGGGCGCACATGAAGTCATTAGACAAATGGATGGAGCGAGCGAGAGACTCTTCAAACCCCACGGTGTATGATTATGCAGTGAGTTGCTGTGTGGCAGCCAGCGGTGCACATCTCGCCTGAGAGAAAGCTGTTAGCCCAGTGATTTATTTCCTCTCTTTCTTTCCCTCGATGGTCATTAAACTGAGGATTCATTGGAGCTGCTGCTGAATCCAGTCGAATGCGTGTGCTTTTTGGCTCTCAGTGAGGTCCTCTCTGCAGAGACCGTATACTTTGGCAGACAGGACAGTCTAGGCTGCAGAATATTACGCCTGGCAGGAACACAAACGCCCGACCAGTTCCTGGAATTTAGATTGTCTAACAGAGTGCTGATTAAGCAGCACTTTCAATCCGCACCTAAGACAAAGCTCCGTAACTGTCTCTGAGCAGAGGGTTCTCTCAAAGCTGGCTCCTTTTACAGCAGTGGGAACTGCAGCTGGTTCACTCTCTCCTGACCATTCAATCTGTCAAATGTCACGTTGGGAAACACCAGCTATTTTCTCAAATGCCAAAGTTTGCATTTCACAGTGTCAGCTGGGCATGTGCCCCCCCAGGATGGGCTCTTTAATGAGGACAATAATACCCCCCTCCCCGCCGCCCAGCTCAATATTTTATGCCAAAGCTGCTTACAAAGATACTGGTGCCTACTTCTATCAATCTGCCCAGTGCATGTCCCCAGTTTGCCCTGTTCATGCCTCCAGTCTGTTTTCTTCATGCCTCACTACTGCTCTTGTTGAGGGTCACTGTCCCTCATTTCAGAGTCCAGAGGCTGAAAAATATGGTCACAGCAACAAACAGCAGCATCACCAGTGTTCAGTGAGAGCACTGTCTCCTGCTACCAAACATGCAACTCAAACCTAGAGCTGGGTGCTCTAGAACCAGCTTCCGCAATTCCTGCTCCTGGAGTCTCCCAAACAGGCCCTTCATTTCCCATTATCAAGACGGTTCCAATTAGGCTGGATGCAGCATTTCTTTCCTGCTCACAGCTCTCATTCCTGTGTGAGTTCAAAGGAGAACAGGAATTGGTGCCCAACTTAGAAATAAAAAGTCCGGAGTGGCTGGGCTTAATTGTAGCTGTGCGTTTACCGTGCCCTTTTATCATCAAAAGTAGCCACACCAAGCATAGTTCCAGAGGGGGAGCCGTGTTAGTCTATTGCAGAGAAACAAACAGAGTCCTGGGGCACTTTTAAAGACTAACAGATTTATTTATCGCATGAGCTTTCATGGGAGAAAACCCCACTTCGTCAAACGCTTTGAAGATGGGAAACTTCTGTAAGTAGCTTTTCCCGGGACCTGCATCTTTCTGCTGCCTGAGGACCATGGCAAGGAAAAGCCTGCAGCTGATTGGCTTTAATCACATCCGGTGTCTGTAGGGACAGAGCTCCTCAGGCTGCATTATAGAAGGGTTGTGGGCTCTCTTTGCCTCTTTCACCACAAGCTAAACACCCCTGATTTCGATATTAAACTCAATTGCAGGGAGCTTTCCAGAGCCACTTTCTTTGTTGCGGGAGCTGATTCAGTGGATGTGTTTGAAGTGTGACATTAGCCCCAAGGAGAAGCTCCTGCTGCCTTGATGGCTACATTATTATTCCATCCATGGTGCAAGGAGCACACAGGAAAATGGTGTCCATCCACCACATGTCACTCATGCTCTCCATCCACGCCCCAGAAGCACCAGGCAACTTGATTCACTTTTTACAAGAGCAGATGCCAGGAAAAAAAAAAACCTCACATCTGCAAAAATAAGCACAGGAGACTGTTTCATTAGACAGAATCACACTGGAGGATCTGGGGGAGTCCTGCATTTTCTTCACACATTAGACCCACTTTTCAGACTTCACTAGGCTCCATGTCCCTTGCCCCTTCCTCTTCATGGATCTGTTTAATTCAAGTGGGGCTGTGAGTTTGTTAGTGACCCTCTTTCCCACTTAATTTCTGTTGCAGTTTTCACTCCAGACTGATCTCAGCCATTTTCACCACCTCCCTCTATATATGTGACTCCAGTACAAACAGAGATGTCATCATTGATCTGGGTAGGGCTCGGATCATCCTATCTTGCAGGGGTGCTTCAACTTTGCCCAAGATACGATTGCACACAGTAGTATCTTACCCAGAACCCAATATGTGCAGAATGAAGCTGCTCACATCTTTCATTCTCAGATACAGTCCAGACAGGGTGACCGGTCCCACATCTAGTAGGTAGAACCAAGATGGAGTAGTGCATGTGGGGAAATGTGGGCTACATGGGCCACCTTTTCCGTGGAGAAACCAAGGAAGATAGTGAGATGCATTATAAAGCGCTGTGGGATACATGTAGCCGTAGGCTGCACTTGGGCCACCCTTACCATATTGAAAGGCCTCCATTACTTGGAGACATAACAATGCATGGTTTTCAGGAATACTGGTGGGAGCTGAAGACAGAGCCTCCTTAGATGACCTACTGCATTGGAATTCACTTCTTCTGCCAGAGACCTGGCAACATCTGTAGGCAACCTGCAGTTTTGGGGGCATGCCTTTACTTAGATAGGTTTCTGAAGCCTCTGTGCTGATTCTAACCTCATCTGTTCCCTTGTCCAGTAATGGGTGACTCTGGTTTATTGGAGGAAGGAGGAGACACGGCTCCTTCGATGAGATTCTGAAGCACTGTGAATGTATGTAATGCACCACCGGGTACTTATGATGGCTGGGCTCCTTAGCAATCTTTAGAAATCCAGCGATGTCCTAGATTGGAAGCACTGAAGTTAGAGATGAGGTAACACTCCTGGGACCCATCTAGCCTATCTCAGGGGACAGCATGCTGTCATGTGCGTGGTTGAGCCCAGTTTTCAACGTCTCAAGCAATGGAGCTTCTACAGATTTCACAGTTAAGCCGCCCCTGCAAACCCGCTCCCCCCCAAACACACACAGAAAGGGCCAAATTTTCAGTCCCAGCTTCTGATTTTGCGCGCTCTTGTCTGCATGTGTATCTAGGCACTGCCTCCTGTTCTGTTTGTGTGTGCATAGACAAGCAGGGTGTGCTGATGCAAAGGTTTTACAATAAAAGGGGCTGCACGTCTCATCTGGTGGGCCCATTCAACTGTACGTGCAAAGCTGGCTCACTGGCTGAATATGGAGTGCTTGTGCGGTATGTATCGCACTGTCTAGGAAAGCCATCACTCTACGTAACAGCAGCAACAAACCTCAGCCCAGTTCAGAAAATACAGTCGGGTTCTAAACAAAGAAAAGCGGACGAAGGCAGGTGATGAGCATTTCAAACTGTCCCTTCAGGTTTCCAGCACAGAATTTTCCTGACCTATAGTAATTCATTCAGTCCCAGGAACTTCTACTGTTCCCTAGGTGGTAGGAAAGATTGTCATGCCCTCACCTGACTTATACAGTGGTTTCCCTAACTGAGATGGAGCGCTGAATATCTGTTAAATTGCTCTGGATGAGCGTCCACATTCTGATAGGCCCCTCCTGTTCCCCCACAACACCGTCATTAGGAGTGGATTCATTTCCCTCCCAACTCAGATATCTACACTCCACTGGGGTCGGCAACTCCCAGCATGCGTGCCACGAGTGACATGCGAGCCGATTCAGAGTGGCACATAACACCCTCTGCAGCGCGCCCAGAATTGCCACTCCTGCCGCTGAGAGACTTCACTCCAGGTGGCTTCTCTGGGCAGCGTGGCTGGGTACCCTCCCGCAGCCGCCGTGAAAGAAGCTGCTCCGGTGATGGGGAGCACTCCAGCCAAGACTGCCACCGAATTCTCAGGCGGTGGCTGCTTTTTGTTCAGGGAGGGGGGTTGCCAGCACCTGCTGAGGGTTGGGGAGGGGATGGGGGACCAGCACAAGGGTTGGCAACCTGATTAGCACCAACGAAGTGGCTGTTTTGAACACAAAGGTGGCTAGACCTTTTGCGGCTCGCGACACGCCTGGCAGTGTGCACGACCCTAGAAGACACACCAGCCCATGCCCCAGGCTCAATCCAGCCCCCCACCTGGCTGTCTGCGACACACCGCCGTGTGGTGACACAGAAATGTGTGTCCACACAGTGGTGAAAACCGCTGGGCTAGAGAACAGCTCTCCAGCATACCCTATCATGCATAGGGAGGGGGGTTTGCCAAGGTGGTAGATTGTCATCCCTCCTGGGACAGCCATTTGATCAGCTCAAGATGGAGTTCTGCAGGCTGGAACTCTTTTGGGCCCCCTACCACAGGAATGAAGACAGGCTGCTGCATCCTGCTCTGTCTCACACCAGTTCAGGGGGGCCCTCAGATTCCCAGAGAGCTGCCAACAGGGCCAACTCGCCAGGGCAAAATACGTGCCCCCCCCTCAAAATTACAGCAAATGTACTTCTAGGGTCCTTTGGGGGAAGAGAGGTCCCTGGAAATGTCTACTATTTGATGTCTCACAAGCAGAGTGCAAGGGTTCCACATACATACTGCAGCTAAAGGGAAGCATTTTTTTAAATAAAATAGGTTCCAGTATATTAATTTTATATTGTTTGCAGCCTTACCCGATTCCTAATACGCACCACTCACAAGAATCAGAGAACTCAGCAGAGCTGGGCTGTGTGTACACAGGGAAGAGGCCATAAATTGCCCCACAGATCACTTTTCAAACTTTAGGACGTTCCCTGGAGGAAGAGTTAAGATGCAGCTTTTGCGTCAGATGCTATCAAAGGCTCCCAGAATTTGGCTAGGTTAAATCTCTCTGCCACATGTCTGAGGCAGGTTGTTTGCAAAGGTCAATCTCCCTGTCTGTTGCTGCAGCAGCTAACATTTCTCAGCTCTTCTTGGCTCAGTCCTCAAGGTATGTAGTCTGGGAAATGTCCTCAGTCTTTGTGGGGAATGTCTTTCACTGATGTTAGAAGATGCATCTATTAAAAAAGAATGAGAGATTCTTTAAATCTTAGTCCTGAAGTGGCTGATTTTGCTTCCTCCAAGAACAAGGTTATTTAGACTCTCATTGATCCTTTTAGAATTTGCCGTTGAGTTCTTTATCTGAGTAAGATTTCAGGGTTTTTTTTTAAGGGATTTGTGCAACATACTAAAAGCCTGTGAAATCAGAAAGACTGGAAACTAAAATCAATGTAGCATCATGTTATTAATTAGCCTTGGTTTGTCAGATACATGTGAAAAGTGAAAAATTTAGGAAAGTTTTTGCACTCAGATTAAAAAAAAACAAACAACTTTCTGCAGATTTCACAGCTGGTCCCAGTAATATATATATGTATACATATATGAGCAGGAATTCCAGCTTATGAAAGGTACCTTCTTCTTTTCTGCTTGTGGAAAAGCACCTGTAGTGTTTTGTTCTGTTTTATTTCCATTATCTTTGGGGAGGTGGAATTTTCATGTGAAATGCAAAATAAACTGTGCCTCTCTTGTTTCCCTTTTTAGATACACAAGCAGAAGGAAAAAAAGAAGATTTGCATCATTTTTAATTTCTTTTTGTTTTGTTTTATTTGAAACTAGACAGCTGTAAACAATAAATTAACGACAACAAGACAAATAGCCAAAAATGACTTTATTGCACATGCACCTGTATTTCACCGGCTTGGTCTTCTGGATTATACAGAAATCAAGCTGCTTTGTGCTGCCTAATGCCACTGAGCTCCTGTATCCTTCCAGCAGCACTCAGACTGGCCTGGTATCTGGCCTCGGGGTGCCAAGGAGTCGCCGAAAGCGATACATCTCTCCGTGGGACATGAGCACTCTTTTGGACTACCACAACCAAGTGCGGGCACACGTCTCTCCGCCAGCTGCCAACATGGAGTATATGGTGAGTTTTTGCCATGCTTTCTGAAGGGAGAAGGAATAACAATGGGGTCAGGCGCAGATTGAACGCTTTAGCACCGTGCGCTGAGGAAGCCCTGCTGGTCTGGCAGCACCCATTGCACCAGCACCGCAAAGACCGTGAGGATGCCACGCTCAGGCACTGGCCATGTTATTATTATGATCTATTATTTCTCAGCAACTAACTGTATGCTAAGCATTTCATGGCAGCATGCAGAATGGCAGCCCCGGCCCCGGGAGTTTCCTACCCAAAGTGAAACAGGAGGCAAGCAAGAGTCAGAAAGAGCCTCACCAGGTGCGGGCTGGGCAGAGGGTTCATGGAAATTAGCAATAAGCTCACAGGGTTACCTGGTGCTGTTCACTTAGGCTTGTTTCATCTTCTGTGATTACGTCTTGTGAGAGAGCGGAGTTTCTGGGAGAGACGTGGAAGAGGAAAGGGAAGGGGGCTTGAAAACCCTTTAATGAGTACAGAGCAGGCCTGCCATACATTACGCCAAGCCAGGAAGTGCCCGTAAGTTTGGTACAAGATCAGCCCTCAATACTGGCAGTGCCCACTGGCTCTGTTTGTTAATAGAGGTTCCAGCTCTTGGTATATTTCTCCCCCTGGTCTACACACAGGGTTGCCCCCCTTTGACCGAGGGCATGATGCTAGCGATGCAACTGTGTGTGAATACTCTGACTAAAGCTGGCTTATATCCGTATGCTTGTAGGTAACCAACCTAAGCCAGGTTCAGGGCTCGCTACAGTCTCCACACACGGAGTGACACCAGGAGAGCATCGTCCTGTTAGTTCGACCTGTGCAGCCTCTGCGTTTAGACAAGCCCTGATCCGTCAGGTGTTTCCAGCCTGCTGCAGACTGAGGGCACCTGTTAGCTTGTCTGGAATCTTGGGGGGGGGGGGGGGGGGGAGATCTGTAGACAGGGAGGGGACCACTTGGCCTAGAGCTCATTTTAGAAAGGGAAAAAGTGAAGTTCAGAAAGGATTTCCCATCTAAGTGGCTGAGCTCTGTGTCAGCCTCCCCTACGGGGCCCTGGTGGAGACAGTCTTCTGAATGATGAGCTCTTTGTTCCCAAGAATTGTAGGAGCTGCTTTTTGCCATCCGCAGGGGGGATGTGAGAAGAAGAAAGGCTGTCACATCACATTGACTTCCCCAGCTTGCAGCTCTGAGTGCAGAAGCTGGGGCGGGAAAGGAGGGGAGACCAGTGAAGGTGACGTACTTTCACGGCAGCCCTGGGTTTGCTTTCCTTAGGGAACTTCTGGAGCACGGATGGCAAACTAAGTACCTGATGCTAACTGCTGATTCTGTGGGGTTTGGTTCTTTTCCTTTTTTACTCACGGATCCAGAAAAGGCCAGCTTATGAAACCTGTGGTAACTAAAAACCTGGCATAAAAACTAACTGGGGTCTTGAGCCAAAGCCCACTGAAGTCTGCCCAGTGTGAGTCTCTCACTTCAGTGGGCTTTGGATCCGGTCCCTGAGGAGAAAAGTGCAGCTGGGTTTGCTTGGGAAGTGCCAGCTACAGACAGTTACTCTGCATGGAAAGCGCCAAGCTCTCCGTTCCATTCACGGCTCTGGAGATGGGCCCAAGGGATATGCTGGAAAACAGTCAACAACAAACAAAAAAGAGCCCCCTCCCCATGTTCAATTCTGCAGAGCACTGAGCCCCTTTAATTCCCTGAAGTCAGTGGGACTCAGCACCCCTCTCCCCTCCGTCCCTCCCCCGATCAGGCCTGTGCTTGGTTCCAGCCTGGGATCCTGACAAAAACAAGCGTCATCCGCTGCAAGCCAGGAACGGAAATGTCCCCATATAGTGCCCAGAGCAGCCCTGTCTGTGTGCGCCTTGGGGCATCTGCCCCAGGCCGCTTCCGCCAGGGCTGCCCAAACAGCACCACTCTCTGCTGGGCTTGTCTCCCCCCGTGGACTCTTCTCCTAGAGATCCTGGCGGTGCAATCATTGGCTAGTTCGACTCCCTCTGTGTTTGCTACAGTTAACGTTTGCTGAGGGCCAGCAGTGGGCGTGGTGCTGTGCATCCACACAATAAGACTTGGCCTCAGCTGGCTTGTGTCTAATTCACGCACCATTCACACAGGCTGGACACAACTAACTACCGGCCTACCTTGCAAAGGTGCTGAAGCATTTCCGACTGCCACTGACATCAGCACTTCTGAGAATTAGGCCACGTTTCTCTGCAGGGGTAATGCAGCGCAGGGTTCTCAAGCCAGCTCCAGAGCCAGAGCATACTGCAATCGGTGTGTGATTGCATCCGTCATCAAAGCGCCAGTTACAGCCCCGTTATCATTCTAACTGCTGAGAGCTGCTCTTCCCTCTGTGCCTTATGTGAAATGGCCTCTCCCTCCTGAACTGCTTTGGGGATGAGCCCCAGTCGTGCTGGGAGACAAAAGGAAGGGTGTTGGTCGAGCATGTGCGAAGCATAGACTTCCCACAGGCAAGCCTGACCCAATCTGGGGACCCCACACACAGAACTATTGCGTATCCCTTATGCATCAACATTGGCAGGCCACCCACAATGCCCCCTTCCTGGTGGAACCAATTCATATCCTTTACTCACTGGCACTGAGCACTGAGCCTCTGTGTATCACCCAGAACCAACCCACTACATCTTCTACCCAGTGATACCCAGGTATTTGTTGGCCAACATTAGCCAAAATTAGTTCACTCTGTAGCCTCTGCCCTGTGATTCTGAGCTGTCTGAGAATAGTGGGCAGTACAGGAGCCTTCCCTTCTGTTGTCTCTCCCAAGCTCCCAGTTCAATATTGGCTGCCAGTCCCATTCTTTCTCCCTTTGGGATTGGCTTCCCAGCTCCATAGAATCATAGGGTTGGAAGGGACCTCATGAGGTCATCTAGTCCAACCCCTGCTAAAAGCAGGACCTCTCCCACTAAATCATCCCAGCCAGGGTTTTGTCTAACCGGGCCTTAAATATCTCCAAAGACGGAGATTCCACCACCTCCCTAGGTAGCCCATTCCAATGCTTCACCACCCTCCTAGTGAGAAAGTTTTTCCTAATATCCAACCTCAACCTCCCCAGCTGTAAATTGAAACCATTGCTCCTTGTTCTGTCCTCTGTTACTACCGAGAACAGCCTAGCTCCCTCCTCTTTGGAGCACCCCTTCAAGTAGTTGAAGGTTGCTATCAAATCCTTCCTCAGTCTTCTCTTCTGCAGACTAAATAAGGCTAGTTCCTTCAGCCTCTCCTCGTAAGTCATGTGCCCCAGCCCCCTAATCATTTTCATTGCCTTCCGCTGGACTCTTTCTAATTTGTCCACATCCTTTCTGTAGTGGGGAGCCCAAAACTGGACACAGTATTCCAGATGCAGCCTCAGCAGTGCCGAATAGAGGGGAATAATCACATCCCTCGATCTGCTGGCAACACTCCTACTGATGCAGCCTAATATGCCATTGGACTTTTTGGCAACAAGGGCACACTGTTGGCTAATATCCAGTTTCCTGTCCACCATAACCCCCAGGTCCTTTTCTACAGCGCTGCTACTTAGCCGATCAGTCCCCAGCCTTTAGCAGTGTATGGGATTTTTCCATCCTAAGTGCAAATCTTTGCACTTGTCCTTGTTGAACCTCATGAAGTTTCTTTTGGCCCAGTGTTCCAATTTGTCTAAGTCTCCCTGGATCCTGTCCCTGCCCTCCAGCATGTCTACCATTCCCCCCAGCTTGGTGTCATCTGCGCACTTACTAAGCACGCAGTCTATTCCATCATCAAGATCATTAATGAAGATGTTGAACAGAACTGGTCCCAGGACCGACCCCTGGGGCACTCTACTCGTTACTGGTTGCCAACTAGACATCGAGCCATTGATTCCTACCCGGTGAGCCCGGTGATCTAGCCAGTTCTCTATCCACCTTACGGTCCACTCGTCCAACCCAGCTTTCAGGCAAGAGGACCCAGATACCCTAACTTGCAAGTCTCCAACACTGGGTCCTGGATTTTCAGCTGTGCACACATGTGACGGAAGCAAGAATGTGAAATGAAGCTGGAACCCATGCTGCAGCCCACAGAGAACGTCACATCATGGGGCAGGGAGGGGAGCAGGAGTTTGGCGGTTAAAATCTCTGAGTCTTTGTTCAGGGTTCACTCAGCAAATTGCAGCCATGTCACTGCAATGGCTGGCCTTTCATGGAATTAATGAAACGTTCATAACGGTGTCAGAAAGCAGCTGAGTGTCCCCTGGTCCAGTCTAGAGGTGTGAGAGGTATTGGACTGTGACACAGTCTCCCTGGTTCTGTTAAAAGTTGGCTGGACAAGGCGCTAGAGAATGGCCTATCGAGCAGAACCTGGGAGCTATGCACTGGATGGCTGGAGTCGATGGACATATCTACACTGCAGTGTAAGGTGGTAGAACTTGAGATAGCGGACTCTGGGTTTGTTTAGTGCTTGAGCATCTACATTCATTTGTAACTCCAGGTTAGGAATTGTTGAATACTGGGGCCTAGCCTGGGGCCCCGGCATGTACACTGCATTATGTAGACCCAAGTCCAACCACACATATCCCAGACTTCCTAGCGGCTCCCAAAATAAGGCCATTTTAGCCCTTTGTTAATGGTGTAGTCTGGGAAAACATGACTGTCCAGAGGACAATGAAAGTCAGCCAGTAGAATCGTGGAATGCTCCTGGCAGGCTCCCAGAGCATGAGGCCAGTGGGAGTGAGTCTATATTGTAGAGCAATAGGGCTGGGTCCTGCTTGGCTAATACTCAGACCCTCCACCCCCCTTGGGTCCTGGGACTGTGGATCTAAGCCCTGGGTTAGCACAATTTGTATGCGGACGAAAGGGAGTTAGATTTGAGCCTGAGTTTGAACCCTGGGCTTACACTGCAGTGTAGACATACCTTATAACTCTCTGACCAGCTGGTTTTGAGAAAAGCTCCATCCTTTGATTTAGCCCAAAACTGAGCATCGGGCCGAGGTTGCTGAAAAGTTCCCCAAACCTGGCCGATAATATAGAAAGACAGGTAAAATTCAGGGGCTTCAATCCCAAAGCTCAACTGGGGGAAGAGACCTGATCTTCTGACCCATGTGCCACGGAGCTCAGCAGAACTGAAGGGTCACCAGGTTTCACATCAGGCCTGACAGACACACTACCTGGGCTCTATTTCATGCCCTTACTGTGTACTTGACACTTCGTGATGGGTCCTGGGAAACATTTTCTACCTCTTGACGGTGGTTAGGTGTCAGGAGAGATAATAAAGGAGGTATTTGAAGCAGAAATGCCAGGATTGAAGGTGATAGTGATAATATAAAAATAATGCTTTTCCTTTCTATAGTGACATCCATTTGAAGATCTCAGGCAGCTTACAAACACTACTGAGTTTAGCCTCATGGCTGCCTTGGTTAATTGCTCTATCCCCATTCTACAGATGAAGCAAATGAGGCACAGAGTGGGAAGTGAGTGACTCAGCATCAACTGGTGTATCAATGGCAGAGCAGAGGACAGAGGTCAGGCTTCCTGCTGCCTAGTCTGTGTTTTAGCCACAAGACCATTGCTCCTCTCTGAACAAGTACAAATACTAGTAGAAATGATGTAGGGAATTGCCCTGCAGATCTAAGAGGCTTCTCCAGATCAGTCTTCTTGGATTCTAAAGCAGTTCCCTATACACGTGTCAAAATGTTTTCCTTTGATTCTACAGGGAATGAGTCATTCTGGACCGTTGACGTATGTTGTTACCCCATTTCTTCTTGTCTCACCCAGGTGTGGGATGAGAGACTAGCCAAGTCTGCTGAAGCCTGGGCTGCACAGTGCATATGGGACCATGGGCCTCCACAGCTGATGAAATACATTGGTCAGAACCTCTCCATTCATTCTGGCAGGTGAGCGAGCCACAGGTGTGCTCTGATCATGCCCGTGGCATCAAATGAGGTCCTCATCCTTCGCAGACACAGGAAGAACTGCAGAGCCTGAGTGGAACCCTGCCTAGAACAAAAATGCATCTAATTCTATGATCATCATTTTTAGCAGCACTATTATTTAGGCCCCGATTGTGTCCTCCTGACTAACACATCTTGCTCCACTGAGAGAAAGAAAGCAACTGGACTAGTGGGGGAGTGCGGTGCCATTCAAGGTGAGCCAGGGACACGCCCAGGACAGCCAGAAAGATTCGAGGCCTAGATTTACTGTAGCTCTGATGAGGTGCAGCTGAACCTGTAGCACCCGTTTGCTGAGTCACCATGCAATGGCAGCTGATGGGCATGTCTCAGCTTGATCTGCAAAGCTGGAGCTGCTCAACTGTCGGTAGCCGGAGGAGACCATTACTATACAGAGAAACCCACTGGACCAGCCACTTGCTCCTGTTGGTGTTAGTGAAGAGATCTGCGTTTAGAGCTGTGGCAGGATGCAACTGGAGCAGTGAATGGGCCCTGAAAGAGAAAAGTGGGTTTGGCAAACGTGGCAAGAAGTGGAGGTGCAAATGGAGATAAATGACTCAATGTTTTGGTTGGATCAGTGAGGAAGTTTTCTCCTAGCTGGGAAAAGTCCCCTTTATTTTTGTACTGACCACACACAGGGGGTGAATGGGAGTGAGGAGTGATTTAATGCTGCCAGAGAGGGCCAGATTTTTAGAGTCACTGTTTTACATGCCCCTGGCATGCAGGCGTATACAGTTCACAATGCATGAGAGCAAAATTATCCTGCTCCAGAGATCCTAGCACCTGGAGAGACCCAGGGGAAACCTTCATTCACAGTTCAAACCCCGGTCCATCTGGCTCCGTTCCCCATTTCCCTCACTGTGAGCACAAACAGCCTCCTTCTCTCTCTGATGTCGCCTCCCAGCCCCTGGGGAACTTAGTTCCTTTGTTGGTCCTGGAGAAAGTAAGTGGTGCATCTGTTCGCACGCCTCCAACACAGCTAAGCAAAGCACCGCTTTAGGGAACAGATACCTGAGTACACCTGCTCTGGCCAGGCTCCTTGGGGTATGGTTCCTATTCCTGGGTGTTGTGAGGGAATGAGGGGGATAATGTGTGTGATCTTCCACAGGTACCGGTCGGTCGTGGATCTTGTGAAAGCGTGGTATTATGAGAAGCAGCATTACTCCTTCCCATACCCTCGGGAATGCAATCCCAGCTGCCCTTCCAAATGCAGCGGTTCTGTCTGCAGCCATTACACCCAGGTACAGAGCAAGAATCCCTTGGGGCAGGGTAGTCGTATGTGGATCTCCCCAAACCAGGAGTTAGATAATAATGTGCCAGGATCAGAATGCTTTCCATTGCACTGCGGAGTGTCTGTACAATTCTCTTTTGTGTTGGTGGGCTACCATGAGTTGCAACTCTGTATTTGTACAGCGCCTGGCACAATGGAAGCCTGGTCCCTGACCGAGCCACTACAGTACAACAAATCATAAACAATAACAGTCATCATTCTAAATGTGGCAAAGAAGGGGAGTAAAGACTTTCCTGAGGGGTAAGAGGAGAAGACGCAAAGCTTCTCATCAGTCTGATACAGAGGCACAAACCGGTGAAAAATCCCAGCTGGCTTCCTGGGAGACCAGTCCCTTTGACTGACCATGGTTTGTATTTTGTGGCAAAGGATGAGAGGCCAACCAGGGGAAGGCAGGTTCAGGGGTTGCTGTAGCACACCAGGATAGGGTCTCAGTAAGCAACAGTGGCATTATCCTGCTACTGAAGCATTTTTGGGCAATGAACCATAACACCTAAAGAAACCAGCAGAGAGCCCCTTGACCTGCCGCTTGCCAGGGCTGTCAGCCTGGCACCCAGATCCAGCACTACGTTCATTGCAAACAAGCACACTACAAAGCACCATCCAAACACCAGCTCTTTTCCTAGAAGCAGCGGCTCTGTTTTCCGTTGCTCCATCTGCCAGGGGAGATGATGTCTGTTGTGGCTGAGTTAGCTAGATGGAAGGAGGAAGAACGACTCTGGGGGAAGTCTGGTTTAAATCATAAAGATGAAAGTGACCAAAGAAAGGAATTAGCATTCCTGATCATTACGCAGGCCGCCTGCCCTCAGCAATATCCACCCTCCTGGAATCATTTACAGAGCATTTGCCGGTGTCATCGAGGCAGCTATTCACAGGGCTGTATGCCCAGAGCTGCTGCCTGTGAGTCACACACTGCTTTTAGGGGGATCAGTTTGTTTACATCAAAGAGCTGAGGCAGCCTCTATGGGGAAGTTTCTCTCCACATTCTGAAGCCCAGACAGAAGATTCTGGCAACTGGCTTCTTTTTTATTTGGCCTCAGTTTCCCCTCATTACAGCAGTAGCCCTTTCCCTCCCTGTTGATCATGAATCAGCTACTTTGCAACAGAGCAGTTATTTAGTGTGCAGAGATGTCTGGCTGCCCGTTGAATATGGCCCCTTCATCCCCCAGAGCACATCCAGGAGGAGTGCTGCCAGCACAAGGTGGAAAATGTTGCTTTATTTCCATGGTTTGTGGCAAAGTATTTCTACCCGTTAAATAACAGAGCACTGCATGGCTCTATTGCGGATCCCTTTCTGCTCAGTCTGCTTGGCCCCCGGCAATCCCCAGGCCTGTATTTACACGAGTGTCTGCCATTTATATAGACTTTCTCTCTCCTTTCCTCCTTACTTGTCTGAGAGCTTGACTGTGCAGCTGTTGGCATTGTGAATTCTGTGTTCTCAGGAAAAGCAGCATTAGGGAATCAGAGTGAATTAGAAAAATAGCTGCTTTTTATGAAGAGTTAAATTCAGCAACCTGAGCCACGTGGGGCGATCTTTCTAGCGCTGAGCGGTGCATGAAGAAATTCACCCACAGGACTCGGCCAACAGGACACATATACAAAAGGGTTTAGGCTGCTCTCTCTTTTGTGGGTAAAATCCTGCAGTGCGGGGCATTGCTGAGTCCCTGTTCCTCTATGGTTTAGGCTGCTCTCTCTTTTGTGGGTAAAATCCTGCAGTGTGGGGCATTGCTGAGTCCGTGTTCCTCTATTTGATTGTACCTGCAGTCAGGTAATTGGATGAGCAAACACTCAGATTTGAGCAGTTTGCTTCGACCTAAGGTCTAACAAGACGGGTGTCAATTTTGCGAGTAGAAATGGTGCCCAGAAAAGGGAAGCTGCTTTGATGGAAAACTGGCCTTTCAATTGGCCAGCAAACCAGTAAGCAGCTCCCGAGCAAACCAGGTGGGGGTGTTTTTATACAATGTCTTTTGAAATGGGAGAGTCCCAAGGTCCCTTTGCCTCTGCCTGGCAGGCGCCAAGGTTCTCTATCTCTGCAGCTTCTGCTTTGGGGTAGCCTTATAGCTACAATCCTTACAATCCTTACAGCTACTGCTTGACTGTCTCCGATGCAGATGGTGTGGGCCTCCTCCAACAGAATTGGCTGCGCCATCAACACCTGCACCAACATGAACGTGTGGGGCAGCACGTGGCGGCAGGCCGTGTACTTAGTGTGCAACTACGCCATCAAGTAAGTGACCACAGGCGACTTCAGAGAGAGCCGGGGCTACCGAGCGCTCCCTCCTCTCTCCCAACACATCAGGCTGATTTTCCCAGTTACAGAACAATCTCGCCCCTCATCTTAGACTGATCTTTCTTTGCCTGAGGGACCCTGATGGGAGGGGAGGCATAATGGACATTATAAATTCTCTCTGCCTTAGCAGTGTGCTCACAAACACAGTGCCCTGTCGTGTGTTGAATGTCCTGGCTCTGAAGCAATTGAGGTGACCCAGTAGATTTCATAACTCAGCCCCTTACTGCTCTCAGCCTGGGCTCTTCCCTGGTACCCGGGTCAGCCGTAGAGAGTGTTTTCCTTTGCCTCCAAGCATACGGATACAGAATTCCTCTGGGTTGAGCCAAAGCATCAAGCACTGGCCATGACTCAGAATGTTCTTGCTAATCAGCCTTAGGTAACTCTTTGCCTGCGCAGCTTCTGATACCAGGGAGTGGCCTGTAGATTGGGCATGCGCCATCCTACACTCGTATGCTGCTGGGACAGCAGAGGTACCATAGCAGTTTCTCAGTGTTGTCCCGCTTCACTTTAGCCCAGGGATCCAGGATTCAAACTCATTCACCCCCTCATGTCAGTAAACAGATGCACACTCACACTGTAGGATGCGTGCATGCACACACACGGGCACGCACACACACGGGTTTATGACTCTGTTACAGAGAGCCCGGACAGTGCCACGTTCACGCTTTATTCCTTCCTCCACATGTAGTGTCCTCTCCTGTCACGCACTCCCTGAAAATGGAGTTCCCAGACATTACCCTACAGGTAGGCATTTGTCAGACTTGAGCGCCCCCGACTGGGAAGCTAGCTACCAGAACGAATGCTGCTTGCATTTGTCACATGAACCGCTGCTGGATGCCCAGACTGCATGGCTGGTCAGTCGGGATATAGATCCCAGGAGTCATCTGCCCCAGAAGTACAGGCCTCTCCCACCAGCGGTAAAACCATCTCCCTGGGCACAGTATCACTGTTCTGTCCAGCAGGGGTGGTGTGCTGTGCATGTACAGGCATGTGCACACACAGGTTCTGGGCACAAACTAGCTCCCACCCGCAGAGTGCTGCGACTCACACACCATGCCTTTCTTTCCAGGGGCAACTGGATAGGAGAAGCTCCTTACAAGGTGGGGAGACCGTGCTCGGCCTGCCCACCCAGTTACGGTGGCATCTGCAGCAATAATATGTGCTTCACGGGACTCAAATCCAACAAAGTGAGCTGGTTCTGAGCCTCAGCCCACTCCTCCCGGTGGCTGGGGAAGCGCTGCAGGGAAGGATGGGAAATGCCATGCACAATGATTCTTTAGAACAGGAGAATTATTTATAACAGTAACTTTCCAGGCCGCTTCCTCACTTGACCCCTCTCCCCCCAGCCCCTGCTACATTTAGGAAACGTTAGTAACAGTGCTAACGAGCTGGGATATTCCCTACTGTTATTGTATCCCAGTTGTAGCCCATTCCCCTCGAGCGGCACAGAGCAGTGCTTTTCAAACTTTTTTCCATGGGACCCAGTTGAGAAAAATCATTGATGCCGGCGACCCAACAATGACATGCTTGAGCAACGCATTCCAGTCTTTTGGTGACGGCAGCAGGGGGCGCCGCGACCCAGTGCCTGAGGGTCTGTGACCCAGTACTGGTCCCGACCCATAGTCTGAAAATCACTGGCATAGGGCATGGCCACGCTGTCCATTTGTCTCTGAGGGACCGTATGGGGGGGGTGTTCCTCTGAGGGCAGTGGGTACAGTTAGGTTCCCAAGGCAGTGGTGTGTCAAAGGAGCATCACAGGAGGGTCACGATCCTGTTCCCAGCTCTGTGGTGCTCCTTGCCCCCACGCAGAAGGCAGATGATAGATGTCCATAACAATGCTCAGACTTCCCTCTGAGCATCCTCCGTAATTACCGGTCCAGGGAGGAGCTGGGAGGGCCGAGCAGGCAGTTGGGGGACACTGCGCACCCAAGGCCCCCCTTCTCAGTTGCTCCACATTTGTGCCCCCAACAATAAGCCTCTTTGTTGGAACTTTACAATAAAAGTTTTGGGCCCAAGGTGCTTGTGCCTGGCTTTGCTGATGGTCTGTCTCTGGGGAACTGCTCTTGCAACACAGAGGCTTTGTCTTCCGAGTGAGACCTCATTTGTCATAGTAAAGATGGTGCTGGCAGTGGCGGAGATGCCACTCTTCCCCCATGAGGGGAGGGTCCAGGACTAGGGGAGGGGTGGGGGGTAGCATGTCTCCAGCCACACATGAGATGAATCCAACCACCAATCTGCAGATGGGGGCATTTCCTTTTGCTAACCCCCTCCTTATTACCAGTTCCATTTCCAAAGGTGGCTGTTTCAGTTCCCATGTGGAATTTGCTCCACCGTGTGGGCGAAGGAGCATCCTGCAGTGTGCTCGACTCAGAAGAGCATCCAAAGTTGAGATTCTTTCCTCAAGTCTCTCATTTGGCTACAGCTGGATGGGGGAGTAAAAGGAGCTGCTGGGCTCGGATGGCGGCTAGCCTGAAAACCTTGGAGACTGAGGTCCTCACAGAGCAGCCGTAGTTTATTCCAGGCTGGCGTCCCTCCCTCTGCCTTGCAAAACAAACAAGGAGTCCTGGGGCACTTTTAAAGACTAACACATTTGTTTATTGCATGAGCTTTCGTGGGAGAAAATCCCACTTTGTCAGACACTTTGAAGATGGGCAGCTTACAGAATGGGAGGAAAATAAATGCAGGGAAGTGACCTTGGCCCAAAGGAGTGAACTGGCCAATTTGCCCATTTGGTTGGGTCAGGGAGGTCTCCATGTTCTTCAGAGGGACTCAAGCACCACAATGTGTGATGCTAACAGGCCCTGCACGCAGGTTGGGGGACTGATTTGTCAAAGTAGTTTTGAATTCCAATCCTGAGAACTGGTCTGAAAATCAGCGAGGTGACATTCAATAAAGACCAGTGCCAAGTACTGCGGATAGGAAGAAAAAATACACCTGGGAAATAATTGGCAAGGTGGCAGCAATGCTGAAAAGGATCTGTGGGTGAGAGGGAATCACACATGGAATATGAGCCAACAATACGATGCTGTTTTGAAAAAAGATGAATATCACTCTGGGAGTATATTAACAAGAATGCCATAGGAAAGACACAGGAGGTAATTATTCCTCTCTACATGGCATTGGTCAGGCCCCAGCTATTGTATCCAGTTCTGGGGGCCACGCTTTTGGAAAGATGTGGACAAATTGGAGAGAGTCCCTTAGGAAAGCAACAAAAGCGATAAAAGGTTTAGCAAAGCTGACCTCTGAGGAGCGGTTAAAAGAACTGGGCATGTTTAGTCCTGAGGGAGTATTAAGATTGAGTGGGGACCTGATAACAATCTTCAGATATGTTAAGGGCTGTTATAAAGGGGACAGTGATCAATTGTTCTCCATGTCTGCTGAAGCGAAGACAAGGAGTAATGGGTTTAATCTGCAGTAAGGGTATTTAGGTCAGGTATTAGGAAAAACTTTCTAACTATTCGGGTTATTTAAACTCTGGAGCAGGCTTCCCAGGGAGGTTGTGGAAACCCCATCATTGGCAGTTTTTAGGAACAGGGTGGACAAATTTCTGTCAAGGTTTACTTGGCCCTGCTGCCTCAGTACAGGGGGCTGGATTTCCTGACTTCTCAAGGTCCCTTCACAGATTTCTATGATACTATGGGTGGAGGTGAGGAAGCCAGTCCAGCATGGGTCAGCAGCTGGAATAGATCCCTTGATCAGGGAGCAAGGAGGGGTTCACACATCTGAGATTTGTGCACACAGAGGTGCCCTGTGCAGTATGGAGGACACAGCAGGACAATGGTGGGAGTGAATCAAATAGCGCATTGTATTTAATCCACTGGCCTTTCCACCTAGCAATGTGAGTGCAAATCCTAGGTCATCAATGAAATAAATTGGCGGGGGGAGGTAGGGGCCTCAACTGCCTTCTCCGTGCAATCAGATCAAAGCTTCTCCTCTGTGCAGATGCATGGCTAGTAGTGAGTGAATCTTTTACTCCTCGGAGCGGCTGTACAGCATCATCAGGCCTAAGGAAAAGTGTCTGAGCAGTGGCCACTGAGTGGCAGATAATGCTGATTTCTCCTGCTATGCAGCAGACAGAGGGGAATACCTTTCTTATCTGCACTCACAATGGGAAGATGCAGCCCAGCTGTCCGTAACTCAGCACTCCGGAGACTCCAGCTTGATCTGGAGGTTGTGGGGAAATCCTCCTCCCTCAGTTCTCTGGGGAAAGAAAGACAAGTCAGGTCCTACAGATGAAGCAGGTCATCTGGTTTTCCCCTCTCCGCACTGGACTGGAGAAGCCCAGCGGAAGCATTTCTAGCCACCAGCCCTCCCATTGCCCCTCCACCTGCTGCCCAGCAGAAAGGGAAGGTGGAAAATAATAAGAGCCCATCAATATCAGACACTCCTGCTCCAAAGTCAGAGGCCCCTTTATCCTTCCCTCGGCCTCAAACAGCAGACACACCATCCCCCAGACTGGAGGTCTTGCCCCCTCTCCCGCACTTTGCCCCAGACTGCATGTCATTCCTCTCCCAGGCCTGGCGCAGACAAAGAGATGTGGCTCTGCTCAGAAAGCGAATGGCCTGCATCTCCCCTCTCTGCGCTGACCCCTCCTCGTCATGGCCCCCTGGGCACCTCTCTGCCCGTCCAGCCAAAGCACTGAGATGCATCAATTCAGGACGAGGACACTGCCCACCGTGAGGCTTTACATGACCCCAGAGATCTGCAGGACCCTCAGGCCAAAAGGCTGAGGTGAAGCAAGGTCTGGATGGAGCTAAGAAGCTCCAAACCTCCTGTGCAAGAGCTGTGAAGGCTGGGTGAGGCCTACCTAAGCACTCTGTTTAAGGAGGGTTCTAGCATCGGGCGCTTGGCGCTTTGCAGAACTCTCCGAGCCATCACCTTCTGGCAGCTCAGAGCTGTGGCTACCGCAGCTGAGGAAAAGAGAATGAATCCCATGGGCTATGTCTACACTTGCAAGTTAGCTCGAATTAAGGAAGCTTAATTCGAACTAATTTAAGCCTTGGCCACACTAGGCTTTCATTAGTTCGAATTAAGAACTTCCTTAATTCGAACTAATAAATTCGATTGCTTAGTTCGAATTAACGGTTAATTCGATCCGTTAATTCAAACTAAGTCAAATGTGGCCATCTTAGTTCAAACTAATCGGCAGATTGACCTTCCTGCAACTGACTAATTCGAACTAAGCAAGTGCCCTGCATGACCATGGCTAGTTGGAACTAGCATTCTAGTGGGGCCATGCTAGTTCGAATTAAGTTCATTCAAACGAACTAAAATTAGTTTGAATTTGTTAGTTCGAATTAACTAATTCGAACTAGCTTTTTGTAAGTGTAGACATAGCCATGGTGACTTTCGATAGCTCCTGGCGTGGCTCTGGTCTGCCATTTGACACTTGGCGACTCAACCCCTTACTTGGAAGCTGATTGCTTTCTTAACCCAAGCCTGACCTTCCCATCTCCCTGGCATCATTCCAGCAACACCACCCTCATCCACCATGTGCCCTTACATCCCATTTTGGCTGGTAAAGTCCTTTTTTAAAGTTCTATCCCGCCCGTCCCAGCTTTGTTAGTGAAAGTGGGCATTTGTCCTGTTTGCTCTTGCCAACGGATGATGGGATCAGTGCCCACTTTTATCAAAAAGTGGGATGCAAAGGAATATGCGGAGTAGCGAGCGCTAATGCCACCCCCCTAAGGGGGGGCAGCCCATGCTTGGGCAAGCAGCCAGCCTGTGCTGGGGCGTCAATCTGAGTGACTCAGGCCAGCCCCATGGGGAGAGATTGGGCAAGTAGCTCAGGCCAGCCTTGCACAGGAAGGAGTGGAGGGCATTAAGGCCAGCCCCATGCTGTGTCCTGATTTCCTTTGGGGAAATACAGTCACTCGAATTCCCACAGGCCTATGCAGGAGGCCCAAGTCTGAGTATATTTGTGCAGCTAACACAGAGCTGCCAGGGCGATGCATCTGTGCAAGATAACCTGGGTGCAGAACACTCAACCTGCACCTTCCGCAGTGCCAAGAAAGGCGCTCCCGTATGGAAGAGTGGGACGTGTCCTGATGAACCTGATAAGAACCCACAGATACTGCGCACAAGCCAGGTGCCTGACCAGGTGCCCAGTAACTGGTTTCAAGGCATAGCCCAGGCCCAGCATGCTTCAGCAGCAGCTGTGGAAACTCAGAACTGTGCTTTAGAAACTGCTGCATGCTGGGAGAACTCTCCTGTCGGTGGGGGAAAATGCCTTCTGCCTGCTGCAGCAGGAAGTCTGCGCACTGAACCTGGGGGCAGGAGCCAAGGAGAAAGGAGGCGACTGAGCTGTAATCCTGTTCTGACTCCTGCTTTATCCGTGGTGGCCTGTCTGTGTGGGTGGCGGTGAACCCCATGGGTGCACAACGCAGAGAATATTGAGGAACCTCAACCCCAAAGTTGTGCAAAAGCCACAAGGCAGACTTACCTTATCTGGAGCCCCCCAGACTGGGATGGTGATCAGTAGTTGCGGACCCTCTGTCGCATTGAGTGCACGGTCTCCCCTCTGGGCTTAAATGGGGATTTTTGCCTCCAATTTCCACCTCTAATTGGTGGTCACTGATTCTGTATTTGGGGAGTGTCTGACTTGGAACTGCATATTCCCTATCCCTGGGTCACCTGCTAATGGGATAGTTGTGTGGCAGATGTGATTTGATTTGCACACGCCTGCCTGTAAACACACCCATGTGCAAACACATGCTCATAGGTCGGACACATATGTGCGTTGATTGGAAGAGGTGCAGGATGTGTGTCCCATATGTACGTATACACGTTTACCCCTGCCCTACAGCAAACACACAGGCATGTCTCCCTGGACACACATGCGTGGCGTGCATGGTCTCACCCATGTACACAGACACAGCGCCTTTGTTTTCTCTTTGTTTGGCAATGGCAATAAAAAGTGCTGTATCTCAGAGCTGTGAAGCTGGGTTGATTCTCCCCTCCCTTTCCCTGTCTGAGCTTCCAGCCCGCAGGGCTCTGTGGTCTCCGCTGCTGCTGAGGAGGGAAAAGAGAAAAAACTGCCCCTGCCCCTGGGGTCAGCCTGGCAGTAAGTAGAAGCCCCAAAAGTGAGCAGGAAAAGCCATGTTTGAGTTTCTAGCTTGGCTGCAGTTACTATAGCTACAGCGACAGCACCTTGCAGATTGGTTTCCATAAGAGCTGGGTTACTATTTAACATCCCCACCCACATTAGCCCTGATTAAGTGAATCAATAAGATAACAGGAGAAGCAGGTTTCCTCACCCTCCCTCTCCACAACCCCTCCTGCCTTCACCTAGCTCCTTAGATAGCGATTTATTATTTTACACATTCCCGGGTTTCTGCCCCGGGGTTCCAATAGAATTAGTCGAGGAGACATGGTCAATGTAATCGCCCAGCCAAGCGCTAAGATGGAGGCTTCCTACTGTGAGTATGTGGGTTACCACCTTCTTTGCTGTGACTCTTGGCTCCGGGCACTCGTTGCTTGTGGGAAGGAATGTCAGGGAAGGAAGGAGGCTCCGGGCGAGCAGTGAGTGTGGCAGTTGCATGATTAGAGCCTGATTCTTAGGGCCCTGTTCAGGAAACTTCAAGGGGAGTTTTGCCTGAGCGAAGGAGGAGGGAAAGGTCTCCAAGCCTGGAAACTGGCAAGAAGAAGAGAAATAAGATTCTTTCTTAAATTCTCTTCACTCAGCTCCCTCTCAAAACACTGATGTGCTCACAACACGGACTGGGTTTCTCTCTGTGAGCCCCCCGCACGTGACGGGTTCACTTCCCGAGGGGGAAAACAAATCAAAGTGAAAGCGGGGCCCTGCTGTGGTTTGTGTCGCGCCCGGGTGGCACGCGGTTGGTCGGTAACAACACAGCGTTCGTCACAAGGCGCAGGTTCCCTGATAACCGTCAGAGATGGCTGATCATTGAGAGGGGCTGTCTAGGCAGCGGGCTTAGCTCAGAAACAGAAAATGGCCTGAATGAAGCACATGCCAGCAGGTGTGTTATTGGCTAGGCACTCCTGGCTGCCATAGGAGATACCCAGTATACCTGCATGGCACATGTACACACCATGGTTAGGAATGAGCAGGTAGCAAAGAGAAGGCAATTTCACACTATCCCCAGCTCCAAGAGATTGTTTTGCTTTGCCAGGTGCTGCATGAGAAGAGCTTCACATTAACTAGAGGGTGATGGTCACGTTCCTCCTTTGGATACCTGTATCATTATTATGGTTACACCTTTTTGACCCGAGTGGTGTAGCCAAAATGCAGAGTCCTGTGGATTGTTTCCGTTAAGAGAATACATTGATGATGGAGTGAGGTATTTCTTTGGTGCAAACTGGTTTATTGACAAAGAATCATAGAAACTGGAAGGGACCATGAGAGGTCATTGAATCCAGTCTCATGCACTCATGGCAGGACCAAGTACCATCTTAAACCATCCCTGACAGGTGCTTGTCTAACCTGCTCTTAACGTCTTCCAATGATGGAGATTCCACAACCGGGCTAGGCAACTTATTCCAGTGGTTAATCACCCTGACAGTTAGGAATTTTTTTCCTAATGTCCAACCTACACTTCCCTGGCCATAATTTAAGCCCATTGCTTCTTGTCCTATCATTGGCGGTTAAGGAGAATAATTTTTCTCCCTCCTCCTCATAACAACCTTTTAGGTTCTTGAAAACTGTTATCATGTCCCCTCTCAGTCTCCTCTTCTCCAGAGTAAACAAACCCAGCTCTTGCAATCTTCCCTCATAAGTCAAGTGTTCCAGACCTCTGCTCTTCTCTGGACTTTCTCCAATTTATCCACATCTTTCCTGAAATGAGGCACCCGGAACTAGACACAATACTCCAGTTGAGGCCTAATCAGCGTGGAGTAGAGCTGTACAAAGTTCTCTTCCCCTGAACACAGCAGGAGCCAAACAATAGGAGACAGTTTCTACTCACAGTTCAAAGCCTCAGATCCAAGTCAGCACTCTGCCCAAAAGCTCACCTCTTTCTTAGCGGTTTCTCAGGATCCTGCTCCCAGGGCTTCTGTGGCTGTATCTTTGGCTTTCTTCTCCTTCTCCCAGCTTCCCTGGCATTTCTTGTTGCTTCTCTCACACACACAAGCCTGGTCTACGCTTACCATGGTTTTCGGCAGCAGTCGAAGAGAGACACACAATCTCCGTAAAATAACTTGCGTATCTCCCTTCAACTGCCTAACGCCTACTTAACCGCAGCAGCTCCACTCCACTGAGTTGACTTGACTCAGTGCTACTCTTTTTCAAAGTGCGGGCTTACTGGGTCAACTTTCCGATCGACTGAGCAGGTCTTCACTGACCCGCTGAATCGATCTGGAAAGATTGAACCAATGTGGTGAATTTGCCACCATCGGTGTAGATTTGGCCACAGACATCGATGGCTCCACCAGCCAAAGACCCTCAACCCTTACATTTACTATAACCATTTCCGGGACAAACCCTCGGGCCACATGGTTCATCTTCTACTCAAGCCTTTTTATGTGCCTGTGTTCTGGGTAGTTCAACTATCTACAAAGGAGCTCAGCTGTTCTTTACATTTATCCAGAATAAAAGACAGCTGTTATGCCCCCCAGCTTCAGCGAGATGTAACATTATTCATTCTCGCTGCAGCAGGGCCTAAAGGGACCCACATTTCTTTGGTGAAGATGCCGGGGCCAAGGAAATTGAAACATGCGGTTGGGCTTGCCCATCCAGCCATCCTACTTATTCTTAGCTGTTGCATGTGTACATAGGGAGCATGACACTGACTGATGTCCTCTCACCTGGCACTGGTTAGACACTAGCACTGTTGTTCTCCAGTCTGTCCCCATTCTGTGGAAGATGGGAACAATGGGTTCATTTATAAGATGCCCATGTGCCAACAGACACGTGGAAGCTATTTTTCCAGAAGGGATTTTGATTACATTCTTTTGACCGGCCTGGAAGTGAATGAAAAGATGATCACTTAATGCTCCTGATAGGTTTGCTCTAGACATGCAGAGACATCTCTCCAGGATCCTCTTTCTGGACCAGATCCTGAGCTGGTGTAATTCAGTGTCACTCCATTTGCTTCAAAGAGCTATGCTGGTTTGCATTAGCGGAGGATTTGGCCCTATTGGTACATTTCCCTGGGATAAGTTAAACACTATCAGTGAGATTTGATGGCGCAGGAGAACTGAAGACGTCTCGTAAAGTACATTTAAGGGGGCTGGTCTATAAACACTTGTCTGCCTGTGAATATCCTCTATGTGCCTTGGTCTGTGTGGCTGCAGGTTTCAAAGGGCAAAAAGCCCAGCTGCTTTCAAAGAGCCATCGAAGTCAGAGGTGGGAAAGGACCTCTTGGGTAAAAGTGAGCTCCCGATCAGGTGTTCGGTTTTACATGAATAGTGTTTTGCTGGAAAGGTCTGCTTTGGTGTGCCCAGACACCTGCCTAGACAGATAGGACCAGGGGGATGTTCAGTAACCAGGGTGGTGAGCAGCTCAAACAAATGCTTGGCACCTCCTGAAACCAGGTGCACTAAGTAGCTGATCCTGACCTCAAGAAAGAAAGAGGGTACTGAGCACCTTGCAGGATCAGGCTCAAAATGATGATGATGATGATGATGATGATGACCACCTTTGCGGAGCATAGCAAATGCTCAGCACCTTCCGAACCCCTCTGGAGGCACAGCCCCTCTCCTAAGGCGCTTTCTCTGGCTCAGATCCATAAAGAGGACTTGCACCGTCGGGATATGGCACAAGCTGGGGCCTGTCCTGGAATCTCGGAGGGGTTATCACTGAAAGGCTTGACATGCACGGTGTGTTAGAGGAGGCAGGAAGGGGCGGTACCCAGGGAGAACCAGGGAGCTCCAGGCACCAGGAGCAGCGTGAGGGAGAGATGAGAGTGGCTGATGGAAGCAAAAGGAGCCGTGAAAAGTAGAGGGTGGGTGGCACAAAGGAAACAAGGTGGTAACGTGGTCTATTTAAAATCTCTAGGCAGGGCCACCTCTTCTTATGCTCCCAACACACTAGGGCCCCTAAGCCTCTTCCACAACAAACCACATTCAAAACACTAGGTGGGAGACACAGAGTGGAGGGGCTGAGCTCGGCATGCTGATGGAGCTGCAGAAAGTGGCTGCCATGTTAGATGCAGGTTTGATGGCCCCCTTGTACAGCCATCTCATTTGCCCATCCTCCCCCCTCTCCCCCCAATTGCCTCCCCAGCTAATGCATGATCACTCCCCTTAGCACATCTGCCAACGCAGCTTTTATCCAGGCTTGTTTTCAATGAGTCAGGTAATTTTCTCCCACCACCTATTCTTCGTGACTGGAGCCCCCCATCTGTTTTATCTAGCAGGGATCGAGTTGTGTGTGTCTAGCTGCAGAAAGGGAAGACTCAGGGTGATTCACCCGCTGGGCAGAAACAGCCCTCTCTGTAGAGCCCTGCAAATCCACGGATATCTGTAGATATCCGCATCTGCGGGTACAATGCAGATATCTGTGGACCATTTCTTGCAGATGCAGCTCAGATGCAGATCCACATACTTGTATCCGTGCAGGGCTCTACCTGTCTGGGACGCTTGGAGGGGAAGACACCCTTTGTTTGGGTCTCCCTGCATTCAGAATGTTTGTGGCACATTTTTGACACAAGTTACATAGGTCACTCCCCACCGCAATAAAGAACAAGTCTTTGCCTTCAGCCCTACTTGGCTGGCACTACTGCAAAAGGCGGAATCCTCTGGGAAATCACTTTATTGATAAAGTCACTGTGTCCCCTTGCCTCTGGCTTTAACATGAGCCAGCAGCTCGCCAGCCTCGACATACCGAAGATTACAGGGAACTTTTATACAGGTTGAGTCAAATATTTCTACAGCTAATTTTCTCCTAGAGTCCAGCCCCTGATTGAAAGAAATGAGAGGCTAAGAGCTGGCAGGCTGAGTGTGGGGCACGTGGCAGGAGAGCTGTACTTGGGAAGAATTGCTCCACATCCCACCTGCAGAGCTGGATTCCCCATCTGGTTCAGTGGATAAACAAAGGAGAGCTCAACAGACACTCGCTGTTTGAAAGCTATCATGGGAAGGACCTGCCAAGTCTCACTGAGTCTGAGGCCTTTGAAAAAACAAAAAAGAGGAGCCTCTGAGACCAGAGCAAGAGGAGCCACTGAATGCTGGCAGAAGGAGGGGAGTCCTCGTGAACAATTAGGTAAAAAAGTTATCCAAATACAAACGGCAGAAGGGTTGGCTGACAGCAGAAACCTAGGGAGTGTCTTGCCTCTTCTGCAGTATGGTATGAAATGGAGTTCAGGAAAAGGATTCTTCAGATAAGAGCTGGAATCTTAGTCCTGCACAAACACACTTCAAATAGAGCTTCATGGCATAGATAGATAGATAGATAGATAGATAGATAGATAGATAGATAGATA